>SCLH01000525.1:56023-82604 GCA_004367855.1 Oikopleura vanhoeffeni | reverse complement strand
AAGAAAAAGTTACCGGAACAAAATTACCTTGTAGTCTGTTCCTCGAATTCTTGTGACACCTCTGTTTGTGGCCATGACCATAATTGGTGCCATATCGTCTTCTAGAGCTCTGTTCAAGAAACTGAAACATTCGATATCTAACATATGAACCTAAAAAATAATTTTGAAATTTAAGAAATGTTTACGAGAAATTTATTTTGACTACTAGTATGTTCAGATAAATGACGTTGTATAAAATTTTTTTTTGGCTAATATAATTACCTCATCAATAAATAGAACTCCGGGGATAATATCGGCTTTTCCTTCTTCTCGCCACTCAGCAACTTTTTTGTTTATTTGAGAACGAACTTCAGTAGTAATTTCACCAGTATCTCCGCTGAAAAGCGCAAGGTATCCTAAAAGCATAATTTAAAAGGTTAAATTAAGTGAAAAAGATTCAAATAAGAATCCCCAAATTTAAAAGCGTTCGTTCTCAGCCAATTTGAAATATACTGAGAAACGGATTTTTACATAATATTGGCAAAACCTAGACAAAAAACGGATTCATATAAATTCTTCGATTGAGTCCCACATGACCGATAATTGCCAGTTTAATAACAAATTACCGTTTTTTCTGTTACTCAACCGGTTATTAACGGTCATGAGGAACCCAATAAAAAAAATCTATGATTCCGGTTTTCGTCTAGGTTTTGCCAGGCTTATGTAAAAATCCGTTTCTCATTATCTTCCAAATAGAAATTAACACTTTCAAATTTGGAATTCTTATTCAAAGTTACCTAATTTTTTTTATTTTTATTACCTTGTGCTCGGGAGTTAATAACATCGATTTCGTGAAGAGTGACTGTGTGAACAACTTCTTTCCTTTTTTCAAGTTCTCCTTCTGGACACTGAAATTTAAATTCAGAAAGAGAGGAACTTAAAAATCATGTGAAAAAAATACTGATTTCAAACAAAAATATTCGTTAAAAACAGCTTTATTGACTAATATTTGATTGACATTTCCCATTTGAGGACTATTAATAGTACCCCTACGTAATGTTATCTTACAAATTATCTTGTAAATACATTTTGTACATACTTTACCGTTACAATAAAACCATTACCATAAAAACGTTACCATGAAACGTAACCATACTTTAGAGTATTTAATTATAAAAATGAATGCGAATATTTGTATATGTACTATATCATATAGTCTATATGAGTAGGATGCGCAGCGGGCAAATTTTTATCAACGGATTTAGCTTTAACTTAAGTCTTTAGGGTTCCCGCTGCGCACCCTATATATGAGTCAAATAGTTTGAAAAGCCAAAAAATAGGGGATTTTTTTTTCTGCTGAAAACACGCATGATTTTTGGCGTTTCAAACTATTTGACTCATAATATATGAGTCATATATATAGTACTTATATGTATTCGAAATTTAATTTATTAAGAGTTACAACTTGTGGCAAACTGTTTTAGTGCCAATTTTAGTAATTGAAGGATTAGTAATATTTCTTGAGTCTGTGTTTCAAAACACGGACGAACTCATGAGAAAGAACTAATCTCAATAAATTATATCTTCAAAATCCGAGTCCTAAGACCAGTTTAAAGTCCTTTGTCCTCAAAAATATAATTTGACACTCAATACGGGTCGTTTTTTTCGAAACTTAATTTTCGTCTAAACTGCAGAAGTTCACCTAAAATAGCAGTTTTGTTTTTCACGTCGATATATTTGTCAAATTGAGGTTTACCTGAACAAATCTGACGTTTCCGGAAGTTGCATCAAAATCTCTAGCTCGTGTAAAACTTCTTCCTAATTTTGATACTCTTCCTGATGCTTTATCGATACTGATAACATCACCAGCAGTAATTTTTTCTAAAAATATATCTTTTGTCTCAAAACTTTTTTAGTACTGCCAAACAAATTTTAATCACAAATTCGTCATCAAAAAATTGTCAGTATAGTCGTCGCTCCATAACTGGTAAGAGTTTTTTAACTTCTGCTTATATTTATGATAGCTAGGGTAGCTTACTAAGCAACAGTATAGGGATGTTTCCTAACTGGTACAACCTTTAAGGTCGGTATTTGTACTATTTAGGTAGTTTTTTTATAAAGCAACCACCCCTACCCATGACGATAACGGGAAAACCATAAGGTAATTTTTTTTAGAACACCCAGCTGAGTTTTTTACTGCCATTTGAGAACGGAACAATTTATTTAGAAACGGATTTTTGCATCAAACAGCCAATAAAAAAAATCTAGGACCAACTTTTTTTGCTTTTCGACGGATGTCCGGTTATACCGGAAATTGACCGGTAAAAATTAAAAGTCGATTCTGAGAACACCGCACATCCTTCGAAGCCAATTTTTTGGCATCTGGTACAACTTTCCGTCAGAAATTTTTTGGCAAAAATCCTTTTGTCATATGACACCGGTAAAATAGGGCCAGTTGTTTGATATACGAGGAAATTCTATCAGATGGTAAGTACTCCTTGATGTAAGTTGTTAGTTTTGGGCCTCTGATGCTGGTATGTCAGGGTTCGAATCCGGGCAACTGCATATTTTTTTTGTTTTATAATTTTCGATTTTTTCGAGAAAAAAGAATTAGTGCAGTCTGACCCCCTTGAAGTTGTCATATGACAAAAATGTTATTGCCAAACATTTTCTCTTGAAAAATTAGCCGGGTAAGTATATTTTCAGCTTCACAGGTCCCCTAATTTAAGAGATACAAAAAGCTGTTAATTGACTCTTTTAGCGGTGTCATATGACAAAAAGATTTTTGCAAAAAAAATTTTAACGAAAAGTTGTACTGGATGCCAAAAACGCCTCTTATTGTTTGTTATGATATTGACATGCTGCTTTTATGTTTAAAGCGGTGCGCGCTTTATGTCTGATATAGAGAGATTACCGCAAAATGATAAAAATAAAACCTGAAAATTTGATGTATTTTTTTGTGCTCAATATTTTCTGACTTAATAACCAAAATAAATTCTAAATAATATAAGAGAGTTTTTTCAAACTTTACGAAAGTCACTTTTTCATTTTTACGAATAACCCAAGNTTTTTTGCATTCAACTGCCAACTAAAAAAGTTCAATGGAGAAATTGCATTAAGTTGACTGAATATCCGGTTCACCGGATATAAACCGGAATATAATTTTTTTGGTGGGTTCGAATCTCGGTCGGCCCAAAAATTTGTGCATTGGGCTTTTTTAGTTGACAGTTGAATGCATAAAACCGTTTCTCGATATCGCCTATAGTTTCCCGTTATCGTCATGGGTAGAGGTGGTTGCTATAAAAAACTACCTTAATGGGAGCGAGGAGTGTATAATTATAAATTGTTATGAATAATTTTCTTTAAATTTTACCTTTTGTAATTTGTTCAATCATTTTTTGTCCCAGATCATATACGGTTTCCATATCTGTAGTTTTGATAGTCAGTTTTCCAACCTTTTGCCCTGAACCTGTAGCAGGACGTTCAATTTCGATTTCTACTACTTCTCCCTCTAAAATTTCCGCTTCTTCTTTAATTCTGATACCAATAGATTTTCTAAAGGCCTAAAAAAATAGTTTAAATTTTATAAAGTGACCTTATTTGTAAAGAATTTCGGCGACGGTTTTTCGCAACGATTTTTTTGTAATTATAAAATTGCATAAAAAGAGTCTTATTTTTTGTTGTGTTCAGATTCGTTTTTTGAGTGCTTTACCCATAAAGCCAACGATTTATTACTGAAAATGATCGTGTTCATTTATGTTATTGTGTGGTATTGTTTGGTGTTAGAGAATAGGGATCAAAACCCTTTTATTCTCGACCAACTCACACTTTTCCTTTAAATTTTGACATTTACAAATTCTGGCATTCAAGTCCTAAAAAACACGATTATGAACACAAATAATTCGCGGATTTTGTATTTGAAATATAAAAAAAAATTGGGAGAAAAGATTTTGTTCCATTTTTCGGACTTGAAAGTGATTTCGAAGACTTATTTTTTACTGCTTACAGACGGTTTAAGTTTTTTTCTACAGTAGCAAAATTTAATTACCAAAGGCGTTTTTGACGCAGTTTTTTAAAGATCAATAGCCTATCGACAATAGGACGGGTTTTTATGTCCTTTCAAAAAACGACATTTCATCACTAAAATCATATTTTAGTTTGACCAAGAAACTTTCGAAAAAACTACTTTTTAATTTTATTCACCTGTGTTAACGATTCTGTTTTACTCATATCATGAGAGAAAATTTCTGATGCTCCCATGGCCGTAAAAGGCGTATCCTTTCCCAACGATTGTGCCATACCCATTGCAATCGCAGTTTTTCCAGTTCCCGGTTGTCCCGCGATTAAAATGGCCCGTCCCGCAATTCTTCCCGATTTTGCCATTTCTAGCATGACCCCAGCTGATCTTCTCGCTTTTTTTTGGCCAACCATTCCCTGGCTTGTTTCACGGGGCTCGAGCTCATCGGATAAACCCAGACCTCGAATGTGCGAATGAGCAGAAACTCGCTCGATTCGAGTAGTGTCTCGAACTTCTGTTAAAACTTTTGTATCCATGTTTTAATCTGAATTAGTTTGAAATGTTGTGGGGGTGTGAAGAATGCAAGAGTTGCAGAAACTAGTCTGTAATTTATAAATTCGTTCTGAAAAAATATAAAATGAAGTGAGCCTTCGACCTCTTAGTTGGTCTCAGCTTGGAAAATTCTGCACCGATCAAGATAAACATTTTTTGAGGCAAACCTCGGCAGCTTGCAATTTTCATATAAAAACGTTGTTTCCGCCCACGCATTTTTCATAAAAATGACCATAAATTTTTTTTCAAAATTTTGGAAATTTTTTTGTAATAAATAGCTTAACGTTTTTTTAACACGATCCATTAAAAAATTTGATGAGAAATATATTTTACCTTAGAGTGCTTGTACAAAGCCCAAAAAGGTGTTTTTTCATGCTCAATTTCTGGACTAGGTGGCTCAACAATTTTTTTGATGGACGGATTCATTTTTTTTGAGAAGAGTTGACCCTATACAATATACAAGCGTATGTAAGTCTATGGAATTATTGCTAAAGCTTTTAGTTTGGCAGATAGTGCTCCCAAGGCATACGGTATACCGCATACTGGAAAACATCCGAAACCTGAAAAAGCAATCAGGAATGTGCATTTATCCCTAAAAAAATATAAAAAATCATCTAGAGTGGGAATTTATTTCTTTCCCCATATCGCCGAAAGTGCCAATATCGCCGAATTTTCTAAGATAAAACTTTCGGTGATATTGGGCCTCCCTCTGTGATCTCAGTGAATGGCAAAATGAAATAACTAAAAACGTTGAGTTCCATATTTCCAGTTAAAAGTTATTTCGTTCGAGAATTTTCTGGAGAGATGGAATTTCCATCATGGAACTATCCTCATTTCAAATAAGACTATAATGAAATAACCCTTGTCGGTTTTTTTCACGCAGTTTTCTCATTGATTTTCTTTCTCTCTGTTTATCCCTATGGCCGACCACATTAAGTACAGAAAATCATTTTTTTTCAACTTTCATTCATCAATTCTCAGACAATAGAAAAGTCTTTGATTGGTTTTAAATTCTAAAAACTATGTTTAATATGGAAATTGTGTCATTTGATTGGCTGACATTACGAATGAGTCAGTCAACTCAGCCAATGAGCGATAGGAGTTGAAAAAGAAAATAGAAAATTAGTGAGAATAGAAAAAAATTTAAAGAATAGAATTTTCGACGATTTATTATTCAAATGTTGAAAAGGGGAAGCACTGTTTTGTTTAGAAATATCGTTCGAACAAACTACTATAGAAAATACAATATAAATCGGTACATAAGTAAATTCAAGCGGACCAAGGGTTGAATTTTTAGCATTAAAAAGCGTTGTCGGCCATCTAGTGGCCAGAAATGACCTTTCAAGACCAGACTTGGTAAGAGGATCGACTTTCATGGGGTTTTACATCATATTTTTATGAAAGTTAAAGCAAAAGATATGAAAAGTGGGGATAGAAAATCTGGTCGGGGATGATTTTTTATCACCTACACTGTACACTTGTACTTCAAAGTTAAGCTCAGCTTAATAAGCTGATTTAACTTTCATAAAAATAGGATTTAATTAATCAGATTAATCAACACTGAAACCGTTCCCACAAAAAATATGCGGCATATATTATATGCCCCATTAAAAAATGATCTAATCGACAGAAAATTTTGAAAATTCGTGGTCCAACTGACTGACATTATTAAAAAAATCCCTGCGCTTAGGATATATACGGTTCACTAGTATAAACTTATCGATAGATCACAAGTTTTGATTCACAACTAACGCAATTTTAAAATTGAAGCGCGTTCAGACATGAAAAAAACCGGTAATTTTTCCAATTAAAATATGTTTAATATCAATGGCAAGGCCTTATAACAAAGAATTTTTAGAATAACTCAACTCTCCTGGGGGTGAATACTATTACGAATTATGTTTTCAAATAACTTTACAATTTTAGTGATGCGACCGATCAAGATATCAAGGTGAATAATGTTTTACCTATTTAGAAGTTCGAATTCTTAAAAAAGCTTAGAGGCAATGTCAAAATAGCTCGCCTTATTTAGAGCATGCTTCAAATAGAAAACGATTTTCACTGCCCTTTTAACGTAGGTTAAGCAAAAAAGCTTAATAAAAAACAAACAAAATAAGATGGTATGGAAAAATATTAATTTAATTAAAATTATGCTAGAGTTTTACCCGTGTACCATATTAAGTTGAATAAGATGATAAATTATCATTGATAATCATCAAATATTTATATTTTGATAAGATTTTTTAACACAATTATACACTTTATTGTACTTTTTGAAAGACGTATTATCTCATAGCTGTTTATTTTCAGAAAATTATCAACAATTTTACTGTCAAGAATACCATGGGAACTGGCGCTTCTTTTGGAAATCCAAAATCAAAGCTACAGTTAGCGGCCATTTTTGCTACGCGGGATCAATTCGCAAAATATATTTTAATCCGCCACAGAGTTTCTTATAATATTTATGTCGATGAAGGAAATTTGGGAAAAGCAATTGCACACGCGATCAACAAAAATAAGGTAACTATGCAGCCTGAGTTGATTTCGTCAACCGCACTTTATTTTTCCGTGTCAGACTGATAGCTGAAGGCACCGAGTCGGTTCAACCGACTCATCCGATTGAGTTTCTAGATAGCTCAAAATGCCCCCACAAATTGAGAAAAAAATTGATCCATTATTTCAACTTTTTGTTTCACAAGCATAAATAAAATCTCAAATTTGTTTCTAATAAAAAATGGAAAATTTTTTTGTTACATTTATTTACTACTGGAAGGCACTTTGGTTGGGAAATGGACATTCAAGAAAATAAAAAATATTATATTTTTTTTTAATTTCAACACTTTTTTATACTAATTTTTTAAGATAGTCAGCATCAAAATAGAAAGAATTGAAGATAAACCAAAATCGCATGAGACTTCAGCTGAAGAAATTAATAGAAAATTAGCAGAAGCCCAAAAAGCTTCATGGAAGTCAGACAGAAAAATAAAAATTGAAGAAATTATTGACGAAAATAACAAAAAGAAAGACGAAAATTCCGACAAGAAATCTCAAGATGAAGAAATTTTACGAGGTACTGTTGTAGAAGATGAAAAATTCAATCCTAAAGTATTAGCAGGAGTAGCTTTTCCCGTTTTTTTAGTGGCGCTGAGAAGCCCTCTAGGAAAAAGGTTCCTTGCACCATTAGTTACTGCTTTATCTTTGCCAGTCGGTTTCTTGCTTTTTTATTTGATTGAGAATAACCGTGCAAGAATAGATGAAGAAGCTAAAGGCTATAACACAAAATCGGTAATGGAGTTAAGAGAAGAACGAATGCGAAAATCCCAATAATTACTGTTCTAATAATAAATAAAATTGATATAACGATGCCTAAATGTGTTTGTCACAGCACGTTTTGAATCCGCGCCTCTGATTAGCTTGCCTTAGTTAAGCGATGGGTGTGGAGGCGCGCAAAAGTGCATAGTCGGGACAAAATAATATAGGGATCGATACATGTATCGACCAAAATCTTTACAACTGAAATAAATAACTATAATCTGATACAAAAGCTAGTTCAAAGCAGGGGTCGGCAAATCGTTTTGGAAAACCTGATCGGATCAAACTTGATCGGATCGTAGATTTTTAAAACCTGATCGGATCGACCTTGACGAAATTCTACATTACTAAAATAGTTGTGGCAGATTTATCCAATCAGCGTTCTTATACAACTAGCTTAGTAACATATCCCTTTATTGCCCTCTGGCCTTTATTTGGGCCCTCAAAAAGTGGGGGAGGGGGGACGACGCGACGTTTGAAAACGAGTTATCCGATTAAGTTCGTAGATAGCTCAAACTGAGCACAATTATCTAATGAATATAAACATTAAAAATTGGTTTGAATCGGACCAATGTTTCTAATTGTTTTCTGAGATTACTGAAATTTTTTAATATTAGTTTTTGTTAAAAGATAGAAACAATGGTCCGATTTAGACCAATTTTTATATTGTATTATTCGCGAGTCATTTGTGCTCAGTTTGAGCTATCTGAGAACCTAATCGGCTGAGTCGTTTTTTAAAGCCGCGTTGTTTTCTCGCCTCCCCCCCGCTTTTTGAGGGCCCAATTAAAGGCCAGAGGGCAATAAAGGGATATCTCATGGCAACGCTCTGAGCGTCATGCAGCTTACGCAGCGTAAGTTACGCTCATCTTATAAATCTGCCACGTCTTTTTTTTCTTTTCAATATATTATGACATGTCAAAATGAATTTTTGGATCATTCTATTCGATACAACATTTTCAAAATTTCGGTTATCAGCATTAGAACTTCCACAAAAATTGGGATCGGGATAGAAAATTTTGTCGAAGATGACAAATTAATATCGTACAAATTAGGGTGTTTCATCAATTTTCCGAAAAATGCTACGTAGAAGGTAGATCGTAAACTACGATTCGTAGTGGTCACGGGGTCTTCTACGGGTATTCTTCTAGGGTACCAAAAACAGCCATTAAGAGGACTTTATCAGGGATTGTACGCAAATTAAATGAAAAAATTAAAATTTTAGCGCATAACTTTTTTTAACTAACAAATTTAGGTATCCTTACAAAAAATCAGAAAATTCTGTTAATACATCGCTAAATGAAATTGAACCAGTAAAAGTCGAAAAATGACTTTTTGAACCGGTACGATCATACAAAAAACTTTTTGTTACTTTTTTTGAAAAATAAAGACAAATATCTCCTGGGTCTCAAAACATGAAACTCAAGCGACTTTTATTCAGCTCAGAACAGACGTTTGAAAATCACTAAATGGCGTGTGGTACTCCTTTAGGGGTACTCCTTAAGGGGGTGGTCGTCGCAAAATGAGGCTCTAGAAACAAATTTTCCCAATTTCATTTGTATGCCTTTTTTGTAAAAATATGGAAAATTACAAGCATTTTGGTACTTGTTTTATTTTGATACATGGCGAGGAAAGCACTTTTTGATGAGTTCAAAAATATTTCGTATGAAAAAAGTTGAAATTTCTTGATTTTTGGAAATTTAAAACACGATTTACAGAAAAACGAGTCAGAAATTAAGACAAAACTCAACTCGATTTTTTGCACGGACTCTTCAGCTGCACATTCATCTAGGTTTCCAATGTGTGACTTTTAAATCCAGGGCAGAGATACATTTGATTGAGACCCCTAAACAAGGGTAAAAATACTCTTTTTTGGTGATACTGAGACCAAATTCAAGAATTTTCAAAAAAACTTAACTCGATTTTTTGCTCACGTTCTGTCCGGTTAATTTGAGTCATAAATCACTGTTGTATCCTAAAAACTCAAGAAGGAGATACATTTTGAATAAAAAAATCCGTTATTTTTGTAAGCACGTTTCTGATTGGACGAGCCATCCGTCACTTTCGATTTTGTTATAGGATGCAAGATTTTTGCTCAAATACATTAGTCAGACGCAAAACTTTGTCCTGAAGTTTGTACTCTTGCGATAATTGGCCATTGAAAACCCGGGTTTTCGCCTTAAAGTACGACGACCACCCCCCTAAGGGGGTATATCTGGATAATTTGACATATTCACGGTGATATATTCTGAAAACTAAAAGCTTATGAGAAAAACCGAAAATGCTGATTTGTAGATCTATCCTTAATCTTGCGAAAAAGTACATCACAAATTATTTTTGACCATTACACCAATAGGTACAGTATCGTAACAAGGTGACATTTTCAAAAGTTCAAAATCTATCTCCTCCCAGACGGTATATCCAATTGAGCTCAAATTTTCACAGATCACGTAACGGTAGTACATAAATTTTTAATGGAGAGCTTTTTTCGATCCGGCGACTTAACAATTCTAGAACGCCAAATAACCGCCGATTTTTAACAATTGCAGACTTCAAAATCTATCTCCTCCGAGGATATGTTTGCAAAATAGCTCAAATTTTTATCAAGTATTCCTCAGAAAATTTTNTTTATATTAGGGCCCACAATTTCAATATGATAGCATATGCTATAGTGTATACCAGTACCAATCTGACCGAAATAAAATTCCATTCTAAACGGGTCTTTTTATAAAAAATGGAACATATGCATCTTCTAATATATAGTTATTTCTGTACCAAAATTGTTATAAGAAATCGTTTTGAAATTAATTTATTCAAGCTAAAAAAATAGAAATTCTTTCAATTACCAAAACTGTTAATTTTAAATGTCCCTTTATCCTGTAAAAAATACATCCTGAGTTGTTATTAAGGGTGTAAGCTGTGGTCATTGGTAGTGTAAGCTTTTTTTGCAATAAATGCTACAAAAAGCCATCGCGCTTCCATAACCGCGGCCTAACTAAAAAACTCACCCTGTAGGTTTGCCTATAAATTCAAAATTCAGGAAAAAATTTGCCGAAATTTAGTGGCGTGTTTTTTTTCAGCGCAATGGATTTTTGCAGGAGTTTTTCTAAACCAAAAATCGTTAAAATAAATTTTCTTCAAATTAAGATAATGGAAGGGGCATCTATTTGGATCGACGAGACACTATACGAACGCTTCCAACGGCCTCATTTCACAAGCGGCAATTTCCATTTCTTAAGTGAACGAAATATGTTATTTTAACACTCGATTTTTGGTTTGTTAGACTAATTTCGGCAAATTTCTCTGACATTTTACAATTTAATGTGGCAAAAACCTAGCAGAGGTAAGTTTTTAGTTAGACCGGCGGCTATGGGCGGCGAGTGGCTTTTGTACGCATTTATTGCAAAAAAAGCTTACACTACCAATGACCACAGCTTACACCCTTAATAACAACTCAGGATGTATTTTTTACAGGATAAAGGGACATTTAAAATTAACAGTTTTGGTAATTGAAAGATTTTTATTTTTAGCTTGTGAAATAAATCAATGTTTCAAAAGGATTTCTTATAACATTTTGGTAAAGAAATGAACCTAGTATATATAGAAGATGGCATATTTCATTTATAAAAAGAGCCAGTTTAGAATGAATTTAATTCGTCAGATTTGGTACTGGTATACATTCAGAACATATGAGTCTATAGCATATGCTGATCATATTAACGTGGCCCCCTAATATAAATTTTTAGCTATGTGTTCACTGCAGGCCGGGTTTTTTCAAATCGATTTATAACCGGGGTAATTTTAAAAATGTTTTTGTGTCGAAAACGATAATCGAAAAATAGTAGTACTCTCCTCGAAGTTTGATGGGTGGTTAATTTTAATAAAGTTGCATTAACTGCTGAGTCTACAACAAAATTTCTTCATAATAAATCGATCGCTGAGAGTACTCCAAGACTATGTAGTGGTGTCGATGTGCTTTTGACAAAACCCCGCTATACTCCGGGGGTTAATACTAATACTCTATTTTAAATAAGGCGAATACACAAACAAAAGTACAGTATAGTGCCTCGTATATGCACGATATCTCGCCAGATTTGGCTCCGTTTCCGTCTCTCGATTATAAGGAGCACGGCAAACTTTCGGAAAAAAATAATATAGGGTGTTTTCTATCGTTCTCCTTACCCAAATTATAGGAGTCCGGGGGTACATAAAAGGAAAATCCTTCCTGGTGACAACACTAATCTGATGAAAAAACGGTTTTCGTTATTAAGTTATAACCACGAAAATGGCACTTAAATCACCACACAAATTTTCGAAAGTAAATTTTATAACATTATTGAAGTACGACTAATACACGAAATTCTTGGTCAACGTTGGAGTAACTTCCCTCATTTGATTACAGAAAGTATGATTTATTCGCGTTACATGGGGAATTTTGGAAGAAAAAACAAGCATTAAAAAGAGAAAAATGAAATTGATTGAGTCGGAAAACATCTCAAATTTCGTATGAATTTGAAGGAAAAAACAATAAACGACCATGGATAGTGACAAGTGTCAACCTCACGTACGATCTAACCCTCTAGACTAGAGGTTGTTATATTGATAAATTCTGAGTTGTTGCATTCATAATGCATTTTCCGAAAAATAAGAAATGAAAATTTTTTTTGAGAAATTTCCAAAATTTTGGTCCCGAAATTTTTTCCGAAATTTCGAGATATCTTCGAAGATTTACGGTCACTATAGGGCAAGATCCTTCACAAATGTTAGCAAAAACGTGAAATCTCATTTTTTGATGTTTGAAATCGCCATCGCGACGCAAAAATGTTTCTCTAAGCTCTCTTGCATATGTGACAGCATCATTATGCCTGTTTCTTCCAAAATATAGAGGGAGCTCGCACTCAGAAATATTATGCTCTGTCGACAACTATCCTCGGTTTTACAATAGGCTCCGGTTTCTCACCAGTGGCCCCGAGTTTATATTTTGGGCCATTTTAGAGACACCGACCGGCAAGGTTAAAATTTCGATAAAAGTCTGAGCCCGATTTTTTTTGTCCCCATTAGAATTTAACTTAAAGACACACAAGTTGGATAAAAAAGAAAAATCTTCTTCAGGTTCCCTTAAACTTTTTACTTATAGAGGAGTTAGAATCGACTCTCCCGGTGACACACTAGGGACGACATATCAAACAATTTTAAAAGCAATGACGACATATCTAAAAGTTTTAATTATTTTCGTTTTTAGCAATACGTTGTCGCCTATTTTCATATAATTCATTTTGATTTAAATGGTGTTATAAAACAGATGTCAGATTTATGAACGAAAAGTTGACACGAAAACTGAGTTTCTGTGAAATTGTGAGTTTTTTGAGTGAGGACTGTAAATGAAAAAAGAGAGGAAAAAAAACTTTGTTATTCCATTTTAGAAATAATTATTTGAGTTTTTGGATGTTTATCAATAGAAAAAAACACATTTTTAAATTAACTTATTATCGTGGCCTAAACCCGGGAGGTAGAGGATGTCGTGAGAGTGCTCTCCACTTTCACACCCATCGCTTAACTAAGGTAGCTTTTTTTTAAGGTGACCACCCCCTGTAGACCAACAACTGGTAAAGAGATATAACGCAAACAGTTTAATTGTATCCGGTAGCCAAGCAAATTTTTTCTAACACGAAATTTTTGACCTCGACTCAAAGTTAAACCGGTAAATTCCGACGAGGTGAAATTACACCGGTTAATCATATGGCTTGTTTTTTGAGAAGAAACTAATCATGATCCTAGGTATTTATTTTATAGGTCAAGCGCCAAACCACTAGTTGACGCTTGACGATCACCGGAAAACCATAGCTATGCGTCCATAAGTTGATATCGAGAAACGGTTTTTTGCATTCAACTGCCAACTTAAACAAAAGTTCAATGGAGAGTTTTTTTTTCTTTTTCATCGGAACTACCGGTTCATATCGCTCGGGTAACGATGATGATTGTATGTGATATACGTTGGTAAAGCTTTTGTTATTCAGAAATTTGAGATATAAGAATATCGAAGGCTCTTTTGTTTCTTCCGGTCGAATTCTCACTCCAAAAAATATAGATATTCAAGCTCAATACTAATGGTAGACAATCTGGTGTGCTCATAGAAAATGAAACAACATAAAACTTAGACTTCTTTACCCTGAGGACCATGATTTAAATGAGAAAAATTTTGGGCCCATCGATTCGAACCTACCGACAAGTAGCATTCCGGTTTCCTCATAATATCCGGTGACGGTTGTCAAATCAAAAGTAAATAAATTTCCTCATGTTTGATGATCTTTCTTAGGTTTTTATGGCAAGATTGTATAATTGCCAAATAAAGAACGTTATGTGGCGAGATTCGATCGTCTCTGTCATAGAGTTATATCCTATGACGATAATTCTGCAAGACTAGTAGGGTGGGTTGGCCACTCTTATCAAAATCAAACTAACCTTAATGCAAGCTCAATGCCACAATGGCAAGGATCATGATCGTGTGCGGGCAAACGACTTAAGGGAGAGGTGTAGGGATATCTCTCGTAGTTGTGTACTTTTCCGACACTTAGAGCTTCCAGCAATTCCTCGTATTTTTTGCAATTGCAACCACACCCCCATGATCATACCATGCACCAAGGATCACAGAAATCCTTCTGACAACTGATCAAAATAAAAACCGAAATTATTTTTCCCTCGGATATTTTTTTTTCTGTAGTAGAACAATGAATAATCGGGCGCTTCCTTTCCTCCACTTGAAAATGCTGCCATCACCGAATAAATGAAAATCAAGCGGGACGGGGACTGTGGATCCGCTCAAAAAGATAAAAAATAGTATAGACCCTTGCGAGATTTAGCCTACAAAATACGATGTTTCTTCGTGATGATTTCGAGGAGGACAACAATTGACATCAATAATATATGTCGAGGCGGAGTAAATCTTTATACCATACTTGATGCCCGAAATATTAGTTATACAGAGAAATTTACCATGAAAAAATAGAATCGAATTTTTCTTGTGTGGGACACTTAGCCAATTATTATTACAAATCAAGGGAAAAATAATTCCTTAGATAGATCAACTTGGTTAATGCATGTATTACAATTAGAATTAAGATTTGTCAAAGACGAATCAACTCGCCAATTGAAGGAGAAGAGAAAGTTGGAGTGCTAAAATGTAGAAAGTAATTTCAATATGTAAACTGGTTAGTTGTTCAGTTTTATAAGCACGCCTTGTTATTGTGAATATATTCTATCTTGTTTTGTTAATCCCCACACTAACATACAAGAATTAAAATCATGTAATGAATGTGCGTGGTGCAATATGCGAAATCAGGCATTCTGATTATATAGGTTGATTATGCGAGATTATGATTAGAAGGAAAATAGTTAGATAAAATTTTGTCACTTTCTGGTAGTTAGATAATGTTCAACTAAGATTTATACTGAAGACTAAAGAGATTTTTTATTGAACAAAATTGTAGTGTTAATGTATACTAAAAAAATTCTTTAAAAGGCAATCTAATGTCACCAAACGGCCGAAAATTTGGCCATAGACTTCGTTATTTCGCAAACACCTCCGAATCGTGCTAGGAAAATGTGCCTTGGTGAGTAGGGTCAATTTTTATCCAACATATATTTTCAATTATATCATAATTACTGTTACCCATTTGTTGTACATTGATTTTAACTCGTGAGAGAGATATTGATATATTATTAATTATTTCTGTTTCGCGCAGTACTATTTTCTCAGAGCTATTGATTTATAAACACTTGCGTGTGGGGTGTAAATTTTGATACGGCCAGAAGAACCGAAATGTCATTTTCTTTCTTAGAATACCATAAGAACTAACGACTCTCTAGGCAATATCTACTATTCTCATTTTTGCCTAATGATTGGATTTGACTCAAATATGAAAAAAATTTATTAATAGCTCGCGCCAGTAATAAATAGTATTACATGTGGAGTTGGTAGAACCGAGTTTTAGCTTTCATTTGTAGCCTTTTAGTACACTTAAGATTGACATCACATGTTTCGTAGTTTGAAGCATTTAAATATTCTTCTTAGAAAAAAAACAATCCCCAGCAATTGTTTTTATAGAATGTGCTCCAAAAGAATCTTGCATCTCTTGATGATATTTCTTCNAAATTCTTTCAATTACCAAAAATGTTAATTTTAAATGTCCTTTACCAGTAAAAATACATCCTGAGTTTTATTAAGTGAAGCTGTGGTCATGGTAGTGTAATGCTATTTTGCAATAAATGCTACAAAAAGCCATCGCGCTTCCATAGCCGCGGTCTAACTAAAAAACTCACCCTGTAGGTTTGCCGATAAATTTAAAATTCAGGAAAAAATTTGCCGAAATTTAGTCTAAACCAAAAATCGTTAAAATAAATTTTCTTCAAATTAAGATAATGGAAATTGCGCTTGTAAATGAGCCGTTGGAGCGTTCGTATAGTGTTCGTCGATCCAAAATAATGCTGTGCGTGAAAACATGTCTACTAGCCAATGAGCGAATTCCAAAAGGGTCATTTCTGTTTTATCTGAAATGATCGTTGTCAAATATACAAAATGGCATTTTCATCAAATAGGAATGGGCAAAAGATTTCAATGTTGTCTATTAGACAATGGCACCACCCCCACATACAAGGAGACGCTACACGACAAATACGATTTCCGATTCGTAAATATGCCTCCGATCCTGTCTGCAAAATACAGGACGGGACTGAAGCTAAAAGTAAAAAATTTAGAATTGCGAGAATCACAAAAGATATTTTGGGAGGGGAAATTGACATCTTTGCGAGCATTTTATACCACTGCCGATATTGAAAAGCAAATGACAACAAAATTTTTTTCGAAAATTTTTCTGCCGTTTTTTTTATTTTTCTAAGTATTTCTCAAAATTATGCTTCAAAATAACGTTTGTGTCAATTGACCACTAAAAACTTCGAATTATCGGGCTTGACGTAAGCCAACTTTCTCTTCCAGTGTTTCCCCAGCTTTCTTTTGCAAGCCTACTTTTTGAAAAATCGCAGGCCACATTCTTTTTTCGCGGAAAATTTTTCACGTGACCTTGAAAAATTTCTATTTTTTTGTTTTGGCGGCCGAAATTTTAACAAAAACCACCTACAAAGTTTCTGTTTGCCTTTAACAGCTTTTCAAAATTAGTAATTTTTTGAAATTTTAACCTAGGAGGAGATTAGATTTCCAATGAAAAAGTCCAAAAACCGCGTATTTTGGACCGGTTTTTTAGTATTTCTAGAATAAATATAGCACTTATCGACAAAAGCTCACCTACAAAGTTTTGTATACTAATTTATACAGGTTATGTAAAATTTGAGTTTATGTCAAAAATTAAAAGCCTCGGCGGGAGGAATTTAGATTTTGCCGGTTTTGGCTTAGGTGGCTCTTGTGCCGCTTATGGTGCTGAAGGAGTGTGGTCATACAAAAAAAGTTTCTGTGCCAAATTTTTTTTTTTTCGCAAGTTGAAGGCAGTTTTACAAACTGGCTAATCTGAACTAATACTTGAAGCCGTGCTTTTCGCTTAATAGTTTCATCGAGAATATGTCAAATTTTAGGGACCGGGATACTCCTTAAGTGTAACTAAAAAAGCAACAAATGTAAGGCCTAAATTTTCAACACACATTTTAGCCGCACCTATAAAATTTTTTCAATATTTAAAACTAGCTAGGTTTTAAGTCGTGTTTGTTTTATAAGGACATTTTTGTTTGCCGTTTTCCAGTAAAATAGCTAAGAAAAGTACGAAACAATTTAAATAGTCAATACCCGCCTACATTATTATTGTCTTTGGAAAATAAATTTTGAAAAATGACCATTTTTCCTAATCAACGGCGATTGTTTTTCGAAATAACCGAAGTCTAGGCCAAATTTCGGCCGTTTGTGAATATGATTTGCTAGAAGAATTTTTTTGAAATTTTGAAAAATTTTGTTAACTTTAGTTTTAGTAAAAAGAACATTACCTTACTAGTGTAGATTCCTATTCCCAACTATTATTAAACAAAAACCAAATTCTTTCCATTTAACACAAATAAGATTTTCTTTGTTGTGGGATAAAAACACGTCGATTCCATAACGGTTCTACAATCCAGTCATTTATTCCATCCTTCCTCTCAAGCTTCGTGCAATGCTGTGCTAATTTTCCACAAATACAGTAGGTCTAGTTTTTTCTTATTTGATAAATGTAGTCCCAAAAAATTCTTCATGTCCTTTCAATATCGGCCTAGTGGTATAAAATGCTCGCAAAGATTGTCAATTTCCCCCTCCCAAAAATATCTTTTTGCTGATTCTCGCCAATTCTACATTTTTTATTTTAGCTTCATCCCGTCTCCGTATTTTGCCAGACAGCGATGCGTGAGCGCAATTGACGAATCGGAAATTCGTATTTTGTCGTGTAGCGTTCTCCTCGTACCTGGCTGTCTGGCTGCGGGGTGTTGCTGCCATTGGTTCTATAGACAACATTGAAATTCTTTTGCCCATTCCATTTTGATTGAAAATGCCCATTTTTGTATATTTGACAACGATCATTGTCAGATAAATTATAAAACAGAAAAATGACCCTTTTGGATATCGATCTTGGCTAGTAGACTGTTTTCACGCACAGGGCATTATTTGGATCGACGAGAACACTATACGAACGCTCCAACGGCCTCATTTACAAGCGGCAAATTTCCATTTCTTAATTTGAACGAAATAATGTTATTTTAACACCGGATTTTTTGGTCTTAAAAAACTCTGAAAACTCTGAAACAGCACTAATTTACGGCAAATTTCTTCCTGAATTTGAATTTAATGGCAAAACCTAGCAGAGGTAGTTTTTAGTTAGGCCGCGGCTTATGGGAGCGCGATTGGCTTTTTGTACGCATTTATTGCAAAAAAAGCTTTACACTTACCATGACCACACGCTTACACCTTAATACAAACTCAGGTTATTATTTTACGGTAAAGTGACATTTAAAATTAACAGTTTTGGTTTTACCGCTTTTTTTTTCGGTTGCTCCATTAAGGGGTATCTGTTTCTTGAAGAACTAGACTAGATAGCGACAAACGTTTTTTGCTCTTAATCTTTAACCGAATTTGAAAATGCAGGATCGATCTTTTTTCTTTTTCTCAGAATATATGATTTACCCGCGCGTTCACCGGCTTTATTAATTCGCCAAAAAAAAAAAAAACGGTTTTTTTTTTTTTTCGTTCATTTTGCAAGCAATTTCGCCAAAATACTGTATTCCGGTCACCGCTGATCAACCTGAGGAAGCCAAAAAAATTTTTCTACCACATATTTTTTTCCAAGGTTTTCACGTGCAGGAAAACTATTTGTCGCTATTTTGTCTCAGTCTCCCAGTCGAATCATGGTTTGAGCAACTGAAAAAAAGCGACCTAATTGAAAGAATTTTCTATTTTTTAGCTTGAATAAATTAATTTTCAAAACACGATTTCTTATAACAATTTTAGTACAGACAATAACTATATATTTAGAGATGCATATGTTCCATTTTTTTATAAAAAGGACCCGTTTAGAATTGGATTTTATTTCGGTCAGGATTGGTACTGGTTATACCACCTATAGCATATGCTATCATATTGAAATGATGTGGCTTCGGCCCTAATGCCCTAATATATAAATTTTTTAAGCTATTGTGTCACTGCAAAGGCCGGTTTCTCAAATTCCGATTATAACCAGGAATTTTTAATTTTTTTGTTTGTCTTTGTCGGAAAAACCATAATCGAAAAAAACTGCTTCTGCAAGTGTATCATGTTAATTTAAAAAAGTTTGCATGCTGATCCAAAAATTTCATAAAGATCGTATGTAGAAGTCCAGATCGTTTTTTGTCGGTTTTGCAACCCCGCTACTTTACTGGATAAAATACCTTTTTAAAAAGCGAATCCACAAGTATTTTATATTTGGGATCATTGAAAAGTTTTTACGAAAGAACATACTTTTTAAAAATAATAGTTCATTAGAAATTTTAGATTATATTTATTTTTGTACCAGAAATAATATTAAAATCATATTAGAAATATTTTTAAAACCTGTTACTTCATTCAAGCCAAAGACATTTCTCAAAAAATTCTCACGATTTCTACCCAAGTTACAGTTTCTTGAAAAAGCTTTCAATAAATGATTATGCAAGACTGTTTACTGGCAGCCGTTTTTTTTAACAAAAATATATCTTTCTACAAAATTTTTTTGTTTAAACAAATGTTTTCCTGTGAACAAATTAAAAAAAAAAAAAAAAAATTTTTATACGGATAATTTTCGATATTTTTTTTATCTCCACAAATCTTCTCTAATTCTCTTTTGTTTAACAAGTAAGAATTGTATAAATTTCTTTTCCAAATATTTGCCCGTTAAAATATTTTTGATTGCAATACCCAGGCCCGCGGCGTCTGCCACAAATATAAATTAACCCCTGCCGTCTCCACAAATTTATAAAATTAACCCCTGGCCCGTTCGCAATTAAGTTTTTAATTCGTTTCGACTCGATCTTGAATTATTATCCTTGAAATATTTTTTTAGGTTCTTTCCGCTGAAAAGCTACAAATAAATTTTTCGGCAGGATTTCCATTTCTGTCAATTTTCTAGCTGGATTTGTAGAGGAATGAAGTCATCAAATCACGGCAACCGCTTAATTTAGGGACGGTTTATTCAACCTTTTACCGGTTTTATCTTTTGACACTTCTTCAAGCCATTTCAAGAAAACCTTATTAAAAAAATTTTGAACAATTGAACTTAAGTTAATTTATAATATTAATAATAAATAATATTTTATTTAAAATTAAACAAAAATCATCGAGAGAGATGGGAGCGCAAATTTTTTTTCGTTCTTTTTGATTTTTCAATCATTTTGATTATTAATGATCATATGAATGAAAGTTTTTTTTAAACCTGATTTTTTAGGTTTAAGGGGGTGGTCGTCGTTCTTTAAGGCCCGAAAAAAAACCGCGCGTTTTCAATGGCTAATTATTTCTTCACAAGAGTTACAAACTTTCAGGACAAAGTTTTAGCGACATGACTAATGCTATTTGAGCAAAAATTCTGCATCCTATAAAAATCGAAATGTGACGGATGGCTTGTCCAATCAGAAACGTGCCAACAAAAATAACGGAATTTATGTTTTTCAAAATGTCAAAATGTATTCTCCTCCTTGAGTTTTAGGGTAACAACAATGGTATTTATGACACAAATTAACCGGACAGAACGTGAACAAAAATCCAGATGAGTTTTTTTTTGAAAATTCTTGAAATTTGGTCTCAGGTATCACCAAAAAAAGTTATTTTGGACCCTTTTTAGGGGGGGTCTCAATCAAAATGTATCTCCTCCCTGGATTTAGAAGTCACCACATTGGAAACCTAGAATGAATGTTCAGCTTAATTCCGTTGCAAAAAATCGAGCTTGATAGTTTTTGTCTAAATTTTCTGGGTTAATCGTGTTTTAAATTTCCAAAAATCTAAGAAATTTCTTTTTTTATTACGAAATATTTTTAGAACTCATCCAAAAAGCTGCTTTCCTAGCCATGTATTCAAAATTAAAACGATTACCAAAATGCTCGAAATTTTCCATTATTTTGATTAAAAAAAAGGCCATTAAAAATTTTCTTCTAGAGCCTCATTTTTGCGATTGACCACCCACTTAACAAAGAGAAGATATTTCGTATATTATATCAAATAACCTATAAATTTGGTGCTTATTCCTGATCCAGCCGGAAATCATCAAAATCGGATTTTGAATCTGGTTAAATCTGAAATCATTGGAGGAGGATCGGCCGACAATGTAATATGACACTCTCTAAACTTGGTCCCAAATCATCGGGAGGTCGGTAATCCGATTACCACCGCCAATATTATTCACACAAGGTTTCCAAGGTTGACTCCGTCATTAAAACCAGGCCTGAAAACGTTCAAATTTTTTGGTCCTTTATTAAATTCCTTTTAATATAAAAATTGCCGTGAGAAAAATTACGACACTTAAGCTTATCTTTCCAGATGTTGCCAAAGTATTTTTACCTATGTTACTGTTTTTTAGCGCTAGAGAGCTCTGAAACTTTGGACAAATTGCAAAACAATTTCCCACTTAATTGTCCTTTAGAGACGAGTGTCCTTATAGACAGAAAAAATCAAATTACATCTTAAAAAATGTTTCTTAGTATTTTTACATTGAAACATAAAAAAAATTTTCAAAAAATTTTCCTTTTTTGTTGGTCTTTCGTTCACAGCCCTCATTCGGGATTATAACAAAAAGGTGTGAAATATATTTTACTGCTCGCAGCTCTCAATATTTTCTAAAGCTCTGATTCACCAATTCCTTTGAAGATGCTATATAAAGCGAAACGTTAATTAATTTTCTTGTTTAATTTTTTTTTGCTAAACTTTTCGCGCATTCAAGCCTTCTTTCAAAATTTTTACAAAAAAAAACGAATAAATTTTTTGAAAAAAATTATTATTTCAATTTATAATGACAGTCGCCAAAAAAACAAACGAATCATAGTATTTTCATCGTATTTCTTATGCATTTAATTCAAAAAAAAATTATTTTTTGATAAAAAATTTCATTGAACGATTCCTTGGAGAAGATACTGAGTTTAAATGCGATATTTAACAGGTCTTGATTTTCTATTAGGCAAAGTGTACGTCAATATAGTTTGATATAGAATACCACCTACGCCCCTGCCAGCCTCCTTAAAAAAGAGAGGGATTCCAATTTCAAATATTTAATTCTGGGAAAAGCTTTGAGAATATCGTACAAAAGTGACCCCCTTTTTGCTAATAGTTCTCGAAAAGTGTCTCGTCCTCTCTAGAAATAAACTCTTTTAATCTTCTTTGAATGTCGTCTGGGAGACACAATTTTATCGCCAAGTTTCCAATCATTTGCTTTTGATAACCGCGAACTCCTTATCGACACCAAATCGTATCAAATTTTTCAAACTGGTTTTGGCCCAATCCAGCTGGGCTTTTCTTGGTCCGTCTGCCGAAATCATTAAAATTAGAGTTTCCGATTCTTTCAAAAACCAAGTTACCGATTTCCAACGAATCATTTTCGGTAAAAATAGCGACACAATCACCACAGTGTAATTCTCGACTTAGAGTCATATTTCACCCTTATTTCTTCCGGGTAGGCTCATAGGGTTAACTCCAGCATTTGTTTTGCCCAGAAATTTGCTCCAGTTAACTTTTTTCGCCCCAGTCACATTTTGCACTTTGCTACCGCCGGGGAGTTAAGCCGGTTCATATGGTTTGATTATTATGAAATTTGCTGAGCAAATCTTGATAATCGTCTTCTACAGGATCTTCTGTCCTATATAAGGAGAAAATACAGGAGCAGCGCATTTTTGGCAATTGATAATTTTAGATTCTGAGAGATTTGAAGATTTTGAGGATAAAAGTTAGAATTTCATTTCATTGCGACTAGTTTGAGGCGCATTTTTTAAGACATTGAAGAAAGTTATGATAAACTTGGTTCGAGAGGAGTTTAAAGGGGGTAGGACGGAAGTGAACAGTTTTTTTCGGACAAAAATAGGTTGATTCGTCAATGAAATTTTATTGTCTGCGCTGACCTTTCACTGAATGAACGTTGTTTTCCATTCGTCTGCCTTCAAAATTTAAGGGTGTTGACGAGGTTTGCGGGAGGCGGATTAGAGGGTACGCGCCATAAATGAGGACCATCCTAAACGTCGCTATAATTTTTTTGAATCTGCCAAGGCAAAGAATTTAGAGAAATCGACATGGCTTTAAGAGGGTCAAAAAAAATACAATTTTGAATGAATTATTTATCGTGAAAATTACAGCCGTGAGTTTCTCGTTTTACGCGTGTTTTTTTATGCGTCGGTTAGACGCCCAAAATCTATATTTAGCCAAAGTATTAGGCAATTTTGGCTGTTCTACCGACCGCATAAAAAAAAACCGCTGGTAACGAGAAAACTTCAGGCTGTAAATCTTCAAATTTTTTAATTTATCTACGACATGTTAAAAATTGTGAAAACAGCATTGGATTTTTTTTTTTAAACAGGGTATTATTCGCGTAAGATTAGGTACTGGTTTCATTTACCATCTTTATGGAACTGTGAGCCATATTTTAACTTTTCGGGTACGTGTCGAATTTGCCAGAAGCGGGTTTTTCGATTTTTTATCGGTACTACAGAAATGTTTTACTTTTTGGGGTTTTCCCCGGGGAGATTGAAACGCCCCGTTAAATAAATTAACCAAGTCGCGCTCTGATTGGATTAGGCGTTAAGTCTCCTCGCGGGAAAACCCCAAAAGCTAATAACCCATTCGCGTATTAATTTTTAAATTTCATTTTCTTCATGTTTTTTTGTCGAAAAAAACAATGATTTATTGCCATTAATATCCGGTTAAACGGATCTGCCAATCTACACCTTTGAAAGTTGAAATTTAATTTTGATAAAACGTTTCCAAGTATTTGTTATTTGTCTTCCAAAAAATTTATCGTTCATAAAAATCGTTTTGGTCATTACTTTGATATTAATTTCTTTTGCTTCCCTCCTTAATTTTTTTCCGGGCAATTATCGGTACAAAATTGCCTCTAGCATTTTCGGAAGTTCGCCTGCCCCCGTTGAAGAGCACGGCAAATGGACCCAGCTAAAATTCTAGTTGTCTGGAATTGCCTCCTGTTCACCTCCGTTAGAAAATTATTTAACTCTTCGGGCAAATTTAAGTGCCCATTTGTCATCTGAATCAGCTTCGGCACAAACGGCGTATATTTCTGTTATAGATAATTTATTTTATAGCTATTTAAATTTCCCAATGATGCCAAGATTAAAGTCATCGCGAAAATGCAAGGCTAATTGTTAAGTTCTCGATTAATTAATTTATTCCAAGAAGTTGGTGATGTTTATTTTCCCTTTTTCAACATTTGTATTCATTAAAAATATCTAATTCGAGAAAAGCTTATAAACTGTTCCTGCGCGGGTAATAAATCTAATCACATCATTTTTTTTTTCAATTTAAGGGTATACCCGGCTCCCTAAATTGACATATTCTCGATTGAA
Organism: Oikopleura vanhoeffeni; assembly: GCA_004367855.1. Lineage (NCBI taxonomy): Eukaryota > Metazoa > Chordata > Appendicularia > Copelata > Oikopleuridae > Oikopleura > Oikopleura vanhoeffeni. The sequence goes on along the minus strand of SCLH01000525.1, from coordinate 57,721 downwards.
ATATTGGCGAAACACCGGCCTCGAGGATATAATTCAGATTAGCCAGTTTGTAGAACTAGCCTTCAACTGACGAAAAAAATTTGCCAAAACTTTTTTTGTATGACCCAACTCCTTCACACATTAAGCGGCACAAGAGCCACCTAAGCCAAAACGGAAAATCTATCTCCTCCAGGTTTTATTTTTGAATAAACTCAATTTTAACATTAACTGTATACCATTAGTATACAAAACTTTCACTGGTGCTTTTGTCGATAAGTGCTATATTTATTCTCGAATACGTAAAAAACCGCGTCCAAAATACGGTTTTTGCGACTTTTTTTTAATCGGAAAAATCTATCTCCTCTAGGTTAAATTTCAAATTTACTCAAATTTGCCAAAGCTAGCTCTGAAAACAAACAGAAACTTTCACTGCGCGGCGTTTTTGTCAAAATTTCGGACCCAAAACAAAAAAAATATTGAATTTTTTCAAGGTCACGCTAATTCTGAGAACCAAAACTTAACCGGCGTTTAAGTATNTGCCTCGATTTTTTCAAAAGTAGGCTCAAAAGAAAGCTGGGGAAACACTGAAGAGAAAGTTGGCTTACGTCAACCCGATATTTCGAAGTTTTAGTGGTCAAATTGACACAAACGTTATTTTGAACATAATTTTGAGAAAAATACTTAGAAAAAAATAAAAAAAACGCAAAATTTTCGAAAAAATTTTTGTTGTCATTTGGGTTGTTTTATGCGTTCAAAACATAAACAATTTAAAATAATAAGAAAAAACGAAGGCCAAAATGATTTATCTTTTTTTCTGTCCTTATAGACATCACAGTATTTTCACTTTGCATCAGCATATTATTTCATTTTACTATCAGATTTGATTGCCCAATATAATTTTATTATGAAATTTAATTTTAATTATTCAGGGTTACGAGTTTTTAAGAGATACGAGAAAAGTCGGCGAAAAGCCGAAAGGGAGGAAAGGCAAAAAAATCCGACTATTACAATTATAAGGACTGGGGGAGATTCAGAACACCTTTTGTGTGACAATATAGACTCTGAAAGCGGAGAAGAAGATGATCGATGCTCAGTAAGTTTATAAATTTGATATAACCGTAGATTTTCCCATATGAAAACAGAAAAATTTTAGCTTTTTTAATCGGGAAATATCGATTACGCGACTTCCTGGTCGGTATTTGCTAGATTTTTGACCAAAATTATTAGATAAATATTTTCTTTCGAAACTCGAATATTAGGGGGTTTTTAGACCTGAAATTCCCTCCAAGAAGAGCTGAAACCTAACAATTACCCTATACAGAGATCGGCAAAAGCTGGGCCACTTTTCTCGGCCCAGATGTGGCCCAGCGCCCGGGCGAAAAAAATCCTCGACCTGGCCCCGCCCTAGCCCAGCTCGACCTGGTGGCCCAGGGCGAAATTCTGGCAACGGCGAAAATAATGACCCAGTCGAAAATAATGGCCCGGGCGAAAATAATTGCCCGGTCGAAAATTCTGGCCAGGCGAAATTCTAGCCTTGGTGAAAATTATGGCTTCGGCAAAAAACGCCCTAATGTGGCCCAGCGCCCTGGTCAAAAACCGCCCTGAAATCGAACTTAAAATTTTCGCCCTGGTCGAAAAAATGGCCCAGATGTGGCCCAGCGCCCGGGAGAAAAAATCTTCGACCTGGCTTAGGTCGCTTTTTTTTTCGGTTGCTCCACC
>SCLH01000525.1:19834-49327 GCA_004367855.1 Oikopleura vanhoeffeni | reverse complement strand
TGTTCAGTTTTTTAACAATTGGATGACAATATTTAAAGATGCAAACTTTGGTCAAACAAATTTAAGGTTTTTTTTATTCAATTTTGAAATATTTTTTTTTATGCTAAATCAGAATATTTTTTTTTCACGAAAAACCTATTTGTTTAGTTGAGGCTATTTTCGACCGTACAAAGTGGTCAAACCGAGGTTCAGATTTCTCGCCAACTGGAAAATATGTCGCCACCTATCACGAACAGGGTATTGCTTTATGGGTATTTACACCACACTATGCCAATATTAAGGACTCAAAAGCTAAAGGAATTTGGTCAAGATCGCACAGATTTAAGCACGATAACGTCGATAACCTTCAATTTTCACCAGATGAAAGGTAATTAGAAAAAGATCAATTATTGAGAGTTATGTTTGGAGTGACAGAAATTCTTTTTGCAGATTTGACATCGCCCTCAAATTATCTTTCATTTGATATGGAACATGACCCCAAATAAGCCATTTTGTAATTTGACCCCTAATTGGGTCATAATTCAAAATTTCAGCCCAGAAAAATTTCGAGTCTCCTCCAACTAAAATCGACTTCCTATAGGTCTATGTGTCATAGTTTTGAAGTATCCGATAATTCTTTGTTAAAACCGGTTATAACTGTGGCCGGTTCAGTGTACTGGTACAGACTGGAGATAGTCTAGTACAGGGTGGCAATATCGCCGAAAGTTTTTTGCCGACAAATTTCGGCGATATATATAATTATAATATTAATGTTTTCCTTCAAAAATGAAAAACGCGTAGGTGTTCGAAATGACGTCATATGCCAAACAATTTTTTAATTTTATAAGGAGTTTCACGATAGGTTTGTATGACGTGAATCACCAAAATGCGTAACATTTAATTTTTCATCAAACGCAATCAAATAAAAGTTGATTAGAGTAGATTTGAGTAATTCAATCCTGAGGTGACGTCATTCATGACGCATACAAAGTAATTTGAGATACAGTATGTAAAAAATTGTTCGAGAGCAAAACCTCCAATTTCCTCTGGATTGAAAGTAATTCTCCTGTCAATTATACTTTTTGATCTAAAGAAATTTCCTTTGTTGGTCTCAAACAATTTTTTTACATACTGTATAAATCTCAAAAAAATTCGGCGATATTAGCACAGGAAGTATTTTAGCTGAAAATCGTGAAATTGCGTAGGTTTTTTTCGGCGATATCGCCCCCTGTAATACAACTCGTTAGCTTTCAAATGAGCTATCATACAACCTCATCCAACTTGTCTAGTTTTTCAATCTATTCAATGCTACAATTTATACATTACTAAAAAAAACGACGTCAGTAGAAATTTTCGGCAATAGTTATTTTATCCTACAATTTTGTTTAATTTGATAGAAAAGTAGCCGTTTCGCCGATAAAAACTACGAATATAACCGTTTATTGCAAAATGTTTCTGAATTATAAGGTGTAATAGAAAATTAATATGGCCGTGATTTTGAAAGTATTCGTTATCGCCGACTTTACAAGATATTCCAAGACTAAAATTTTGAATATTCTCTATTTTGCCCCAGTTTACTGGTTTCAAATGTTTTTATATTATGTTATATTTCTATGAATCAAAATTGAATTTGATACCTCCTTGGAGTCATATTACACTTTTTGCTGACTCCTGAATTAAATGAGCAAACGTTCTCAAAAGTTGCGCTTTGAAAGTCAAATTTTCCCAGGAATAAATGTGGTCATATTTAGGTGTAATGTATAAGGAGATTTCGAGAAAACAGGCCCTCTGAGATTCTGAAGTCATAAACAGCATCAGCATTTTTGATGAAAATATAAAGGAAAAATTCTCGTTTTTAAAAATTGTTTCCTAAGTTTGAATAATTTAACTTTGGACGATATTTTCACCCTTTAAAAAAACGATTTTTCGAAAAAATCTTTGGCCAAAATCGACTTCGGACCTTGACAAAACTCTTTCTTTGGCTTTAATTTGAAAGATTTTAGGCCACCAAGAGTCATTTTAAGTCGACTTTAGGTCACGAGGAGTCATTTTACAAAGACAAAATTTATGAAATATTATTATACGAAAATAAGGATAAACTTCAGATATATTGTAACTGGAAACGGTGGTCGAGGAGACCAACATTCTACTGTAACTGTTCACGATGTTCTCCATCAATGTGAAAAACGTAAATTCACCGTTCCAATCACTTCCGAATCCGGTCAACTTGAATGGCCTCATCTCAAATGGTCTCAAGATTCTAAATTCTTCGCTCGTCAAACTCCTGATACAATCTCCATTTATGAAGTACCCCACTGTGGACTACTTGATAAGAAATCGATAAAATGCCCCGGCGTGAGACGATTCTTGTGGTCTCCAAAGGATAATGCTATCTCATACTGGGTACCAGAGGCTGGTGAAGCACCTGCGAGAGTTACTGTTATAGGTAAAGCACAGTATAAGGAATTGTCAACGCTATTTAGTCGTAAAAAATGATCTGCTTTCCTGAATTTTCCGTAAAATGGAATTTTAAAAATTCGAATCGCAAAAGTTCATTTCAGAATCTGAATAAAAATAAAGTCTGTTTTAAGGGAGTAAATGGGAATTTTCTTATAATCTTACTAGTGGGTAATTATAAGAAATTTCCCATTTACTTCGCTAAAACAGACTTTATTTTTATTCAAATTCTGAAGGTAGATCATTAAAATATGATTTGCCAAAACGAGTAATTTTGAAATAGTTGGGGTCAAATTACAAAAAAGATACATCACTAAAAATGTGTTTCAAATTATTTAAAACAACTCTTAAAATACAAGATTAATTAAAAAAAAACACACACCTAGAACATTTTGAGAAAAAAATGGTATATTAAATGTGACGGTTGATTTTCAAAAATTTATATAAATTTTTGAAAATCAACCGTCACATTTAATAAACTGTAGAATTAATATTACAGTATATTATATAATACTAGTGAATTTTTTTGAATATGTCATCCAAGACCCTTTCAAAAATATTAACAACAACAATATTCAGAAAAACTTGTCCCGACAGTTATAACTTAAAATACAAGATTAATAAAAATAAACACACCTAGAACATTTTGAGAAAAATTGTATATATTAGGGTGCGTAGCGGTCAAATTCTATTTTAAAATAAAATAATGAGACAAACAGAACAAAATAATTGGACAGAACAACTACGAAGAATAAAATGAAATATTTTTTTGGCATTTGGCCAGGGAAATGACGGTTCAAAATAATTAAATCGGCATTTGCAATTTTCTGCAGTCTTTCCGCATGTTCTCACTTGCGCAACTTGAAAGCTTGTGCATCTGCATAAATGAAAAAATAAAATAGTATTCATAAGTATTGGCCAAATAATTTTCAGCTTATAAAGTGTTCCGCCTACGCATCATTTTTTTGTCCAAAGAACAAAATTTTTTCGAAATTTTATTTTCCAAAAAATAGCAATTTTTATGTGAGTACGATCCTTCGCCAGAATAGAAAACTAAAAAATGAGCTGATTAGTGCTCAAAAAACGAAATTAGTGCTGAAAATCGACAGGGTTTTTAAAGACTCACTTCTGACCACTTGAATGGCCCCAAAAATTTCTTTTTGCTCGGAACGTCTTCTTCGGTGCGATTACCCCCGATAGCAAATACAATGTTTTATCAAGGAGTTTAGTTTTCAGTCTGTAGGGGTTTCCCCGCTGCGCACCCTATATACCATATTCTCAACACATGTTCTAGGTGTGGTTTTTTTAATTAATCTTGTATTTTAAGTTATAACTGTTTTGGACAAAGTTTTTCTGAAATATTGTGATTACAATACATTTGTATGTTAATATTTTTTGAGAACGGGTGTTGGATGACAAATCAAGAAAAAATTGTCGAATTTTTGGTAATTTGAAACCCGTTTTAAGAAAAATCACTAAATGCCTAATCGGTGTCACATATCAAATGAAAGATAATTTTATTGGAAATTATGTAAAATGACTCCATAGCTGAGCCAAAAATAAATATTTTTTCTAGGTATTCCTCGACGAAACGAAATCCGAGTAAAGAATCTCTACAATGTTCATAATATTGAAATGAACTGGCAAGATCAAGGAAAGTACCTTGCGGTTAGAGTTGACCGACCGGTTAAAGGAAAGAGATCAAGTTATATTTCATCATTTGAAATCTTCCACGTTAAAGAAAAGGAAGTTCCAGTTGATACCATCGAAGTTAAGGATATGGTTACGCGATTTATGTGGGAACCAAAGGGTAACAGGAAAAGGTACCAAAATTTTCGATCAACATGTTAACAAATATTAAAAAATTGATTGGTGAATGAATTGACGTACCAATTACTTCGAAATTTTCAAAATATTAGCTCTCTACCGACACTTGTGACCATTTTATTTAATTTCAATAATTTATGTCGTTTTCACTGGGGTCGGTTTCCCGGAGACATACATTTGGTAGCAATTGCATTTCTATCTTAAAAGTTGAAATTTTCAAAATATTGGCTCTCCACCGATACTTGTGGCCATTTTTGAAAATTTTAATTGTTATTAGCTTAAAGAATAATTAATAAGCTAAATTTTGCACCTTGATACAGACTCTGTACTCTTCATGGTGAACCAAATAGAGTTTCTTGTACTCTTTACAACATTGTTCAAGGCAAGGTCACCCCAATGGTCACCATTCCCGAATTACGTTCAATCGATTGTATTTTCTGGTCACCTGCTGGACAATATTGTGTATTGGCACAACTTCTTAATCTCCAGCACAAGGCTATGGGATCTGGAAGTTTGATGTTTTTGGATACTGGGGTCAATAGTTCGAATCCAGTTGATTACAAACTTTGTGCAACCGAACATCCTTATGCGACTGATGTTGAGTGGGATCCAACTGGAAGATATGTTGTCACTTATGTGTCTGCCTGGATTAGGCCTTCTGATAATGAATATCAAGTTTGGTCATTCCTTGGAAGAAGAATTCGAAAGGAAATAGATATACAAATTGGCGACAGTAATTTTCTTCTAAATGCTACATTTATACAGCCTGGGTTTTTTAAATTGGGCGAATTTTTCTCCTGGCGGCTAGACAGCCAAAATTGCCTATACTTTGCTATAGATTTTGGCTGTCCAGCCGCCTGGAGAAAAAAATGCCCAATTTAAAAAACTCAGACTGTAAAAAAAAATTATAATTACTGTCGTATTTGTCTAAGCGGACGTTTTGATGTCTTTTTTTCGGCGAAAACCTACGCATTTTGGAAATTTGAAAAATTTTCATGCTTCTAAGCGGACGTTTTTTGTATATATTTTTCTTTTTTGACTCACAAGGAATTTCAAAAACCATAATATAATATGGCAAAATTCAAAAGATTCCATAAAAAACGCGGAAAAAATTTGCGCGCTGTCATAAAACTTTATGTCATCAAGAAAAGAAAATTTTCAAAAGTCGGTTGAGAAAATGGCTCATAAATTTGAATAATATTTTGAAATTTCGTACAATATTTAGGCGGGTGTATAAAACGCCAACCACGATAGCAGCGCAGCTGCTAGAAACATCTCAGTGGAAAGACTTTGGTTCAAAAAGCTTGATCAGGTAGAATGGCCTGCCCGCAAAAATAGAGTAGTTGCTAAAGGGGTTTCGTCGATAGCTATTTTTTCATTTGAGGCTGATGTTGGAAAAAAGTTTCTGAAAAATTGAAAACGACCGACGAAAAGATCAGGGGAATAACCCAGAATATGAGCTTATAACTGACCAAATTTTCTGGTTTTTAAAGGGTTCCATCGCCGAATTCTGCAAGCGACTTGAATCATTGGCGTTTGGTTGGCGTTTTATACACCCGCCCAATATTTATCAGGATACTGTACGCTAAAACTGGATAAGGCTTGAACAGCTTTTTGTCAGTTTTTTCGGGGATCTATCGCAGTTTTTCCATATATTTAAGATTAATTTAGGATTGAAATTTATTCTTCAAAAATAAATTTAAAGGTGTCAAATTACAAAAGAAAATATCACAAAAGTAATCTTACGTGCCAAATTTTTATTTTCAAAAATTAAAATTGGACTAAAAAATATTTTGAAATTAACAATTTCCATTAGAGCAGATTTCCATGAAGTAAAAAATGCTTGAACGAGCAGAATGATACCAAAATTTAATTTTTTTGATATTTTTTTATCTATTTGGTAGGAAAGCAAATTGCCAAAACTTGTCCAATTTAACTGGCGTCCACGAATGCCTTCTCTATTGGAAGAAAAGGACATCAAAAGTCTACGAAAGGATATGAAGAATTATACCAGAGAATTCGAAATCAACGATCGCGCATTCTATTCAAATCAAAACAAGGAGGAGGTCGAAAGAAGACGAACCATTCTCAGCCAGGGATCGCAATTTTACCTACGTGTTATTTTTTTGTATTTTTTAAAAAGATTTATTAAATTCGATTTGACAAAAAAAATAATTTATCAAGTTATTAAAAAAACGTCAGAAAATTGCAATATTTGTCAAAAATTAAATTTCTTGCCTTAAAATATATGCGCGAAGTTAAATAAATTTTAATTTCTTTTTAAAATATTGTCAATTTTTTAATAACTTGATTAAAATAAATTCAGATTTTCTCAAAAGAAATAAATTTTCTTAACTTTTGAAATGGCATTAACCGTAAATTAACGGCGACTATTATATTTAGTGAGTTAATATTTGTTTTATACTGTCGTCTGTGTCTATAAGAACTGCGTATATATAAACTTACCTACATAAATACAGAGATTGTTTGCCATTTTCCAGATATATGGACAAAACCATGTGGTTTATACGTTTCGTGTTGTTCATATAAAACAAATTTCGCCAAAAAATCTAAGAAATTGAAAATTATTAATACAACACGCTAAATTATTATGGTTTTTGGAAATGAAAATAATCAATTGAATACTTTACAATGTAATCAAAATTAATTATCATTTCCAAAAAACGCATAATAATTTTAGCGTGTTTTAATAATTTTCAATTAATCTTAGATTTTTTTGGCGAATTTGTTTATATGAACAACACGAACGGTATTCACATGTCACTAAATCAGCTGTTTTTAAGGCGCAAACATTTTAATTAAATTATTTTTTTGAATTATAAATTTTTCTATCAATTAATACTTCATTGTTCAATATTGGTTATCCCCTTCTAGTCAACACAACTCTTGGCACAAACGCCGATTGGAACTTGTTTTCTCTCCGGATTCAATGGCGAGACGCAAGGCGCTTAGAGATGGGGTCGATACGGAACAATTAGATGAACAGAATGAAGAAGAAATTGTCATCGAAAAACTTCAAAAGGAGGAAGAGGCCGTCGTAGACGCCGCTGCTTTGGGATTTTAACTAACAAGGTAAAATTCATTTTCGTACAATCTCACTCAAAAATATTTTTTTTAATTTGGAACCAAAATTTTAGTGCAATCCACTCGAGGCACCGCTAGAAGCGTAGAAGAATACGCTTCTCTGATTGGCTGTGATTTGGCATTCCTTACAAAATGATAGTAAACGATGACTAATAGCTTGCTACGCCGCGCTCCGGGTCAATTGTAGAAAAACTATGCGCCAAAAAAAATATTTTCTTAAATTCAGACCTAAAATTTCAGTAGAAAAACTATAGCATATGCCGCATATGATATGCGCCCAAAAAAAATATTTGTATATTGTTGAAAAAAAATATTTGTATATTGTTCATCATAATAAATTAAAAATAACCCGTATTTTTAGGTAACAACACACGATGGCGCAAAAGACGGAATTTAAAAAAATAATATTTATTTGCTAATGGGCGCGGATTTTAAAATCCGATTCTTGAATCCGCGCCAAAAAATTGAATTCTATCTTTTGCTTGTTATAAAGTTCATGTGACAGTTTTATTACTGCTTCATTCTGTATACTTTCGTATACTTTTAGGCAATAAATTAATCCGATTTGGAACCTACTACAAAAAATAAAACTTTGTTACATTTTAAAAATATATTTAACTGNTCGAAAAGTTCTTTTGTATCATGGAGCCAAGTAATTTGTATACGGAAAATTCAACCATCAAATGCCTAGGTTTGGCCATATCTATGGCCATATTTTCTCCAAATTGTCCTTATAGACGAAATCACAGTATCGAGCGCGAAATCTTTCTTACCGTACCCATTTCTTGTCTTCAGGTGATAAATCGGTATAGCCTTGCTTGAAATTTCCACGAATTCATTTCGTAAACTATTCGAATAATGGTCTCTCACGGAATTCATGCATATGAAGTTTCAAAATCGACAAAACGTTTCGATTCATTGTCACTGTTTTCTGACCAGATGATATTTCGTTTTGATGTGTAATAATAAGAGGCGGTTATACCCTGTATCAATTTGAAGCAGTTTAATGCTCTCAGGCTTTATTAATCAGGTCGAATACCCCCTTAACGTTAAAATAGCACCGCATTGATTTATTGACAAACTTTTCTACCGTGTAAATAGACCGAGTTTACCTAACCTAGTCTAACTTTCAAGTAGGATAATATTTAGTGTACTACAAATTAAGGTTACACTGAAACGTGCAAAACTGTTTGTCAGAGAAAAACTGGTTGTCAAGAAGATAGGGTTCCTGCGGAACCCTACTCTTCTCACCCCAACCTATTTTTTTCACTGACAACATTTGCACCGTGTTCATTATGTAACTGACAAGTTTCCTACCCTAGTCTACCCTTTCAATAGGGATATATTAATCTACACTAATAATAAAGGTACCGGACAGTTCCTAACCTATTCTTCTTGCCCAACCCTAGTTTTTCTCTGACAATAGTTTTGCATCGTTTCAGTACACCTTAATTTTTAGGTACACTAAATTATCCATCTCTGAAAGGTTACTAGGGTTAGGGACTTGGTGACCAATTACATAATGACAACGGTTGCAAAAGTTTGTCAGAGAAAAACCTAGGTTGGTGCAAGAAATGGTTAGGGAACTTGTGTCGGTACACCTTATATTAGTGTAGATTTATATATCCCTATCTGAAGGTAACTGGTTAGGAATTGTCGTGTACTAAGAAACGTGGCAAAAATGTTGTCAGTGAAAAAATACGAACCCTACTCTCCCCCAACTAGTTTTTCTGACAAACGGTTTTGCATCGTTTCCAGTGTACACCTTAATTGTAGTTACACTAAATATCCATCTTGAAGTTAGATCTAGTGTAGTAAATCGTGTCAGTTTACACGGGTAAATCTTGTCAATAAAATTCAATGCGTGCATTTTAACGTTAATGGGTATCGACTCTATTAAATAAAGGCCTGAGAGGCATAAACATGCTTCAATTGATACAGGTGATAACCGCCCTTATGTATCTGCAATCTAAAACGAAATTCTCTTGTCAGAACGAAGTGACATGTTATCGAACGTATTTCGATTTTGAAAGAACTAATTGCATGGAATTGCCGTGAAGACATTATTCGAATAGTTACGAAATGAAATTCGTGGAAAAATTCAGCAAGTTATACCGATTTATACCTCAGACAGAAATGGTACGTAAATGTATTCGCGTCGATATACTGTGATTTGTCTATAAGGACAATTGGGAAAATATGGCCATATTATGACCAAAACCTAGGCTTTTTGATTTGTTTGAATTTCGCGTATCACATTTATTGCTCCATGATACAAAAATTTGTCGATATCTATTATGGCTTATATTTCGACCGCAAGTGGGTTCCCCTAAAAAATAGCTACTAAGTCAATAATAAGGAAAATTGGAACATTAGCTTAGGACGATTGGGAATCTTCACTGTCTTATCGACAAAAACACAGTAATAAATAATTAAATTAATTAATTAATTAAATTTAGTCGATTTTCTGATATCGATTTTATATAAAGAAAATTTGTTTGAAAATCAGAATTTTTTGAATTAAAATATTTTAACTGATCTCGCCGGCCGACAATGGCTTCAAAAAACCTAGCCAATTGCATCATTAGGGCCTAATACAAATAAGCACAGTGAATAATTTACAGCATTTTTTCATGAATTTAACGTTATGATCAATATTGAATTTTTTGAGTAGGCCGAACCCCTTAAATGGGACACCCCTTAATTAGGACACACCACTTGATACCAACCAACCCTTTTAGGCGGACCACACTAATAGCGACACCTTTATAGGACCAAACCCTTAAATAGGACCCCCTTAATTAGGGACCAAACCCTTAATTGACGCACTCCCCCAAATTAGACCACTCCCTAAATTGGACAACCCTATTAGGACACCACCTCTATTAGACAAACCCTTTTAGGACTCCCCCTATTAGGACACCCCTTAATAGGCCACCCCATTAATTAGGACCAACCCTTTTAGGGCCACCCTTAATTAGGGACAAACCCCTTAATTACGACCAAACCCCTTAATTACCCCCACACCCCCTTAATTTCACGCTTGCAAAATCGTGCATAATGCAAAATTTGTAAAAAAAAAAAAGTGCAAGCTAAATTCACCGCCAAAAAATATTTGATATGTTGAAAAAAAATATTGTATATTGTTCATCATAATAAATTAAAAATAACCCGTATTTTTAGGTAACAACACACGATGGCGCAAAAGACGGAATTTAAAAAAATAATATTTATTTGCTAATGGGCGCGGATTTTAAAATCCGATTCTTGAATCCGCGCCAAAAAATTGAATTCTATCTTTTGCTTGTTATAAAGTTCATATGACAGTTTTATTACTGCTTCATTCTGTATACTTTCGTATACTTTTAGGCAATAAATTAATCCGATTTGGAACCTACTACAAAAAATAAAACTTTGTTACATTTTAAAAATATATTTAACTGGTTACATAATTAAAAAAATACGAATTTCGAAAGATGCTGGTAAGTGGGCGCGTTTTTTCGAAAATCTGAAGAAAAATATTCTTTCGTATTTAAGTCATTCGAAATAAGTCGATTGCTAACCCGATATCTTGTCTTTTAAACGGTCAACTTTGAATGTGATACTTTGATGATTTCATCGGGATTATAACCTGAATCTATTTTTATTAGACGATGAAAACGTGCGTTTAAAAGATAAGAACTCGAAAAAATTTCGAATAACTACTGTAGAGTGCGTTCAAACGGACAGTTTGGTAGAAACGGTTTGGGTCAAAACGTCCCTCTAACATGGGTATAACGGGCAATTTGGAGATTCAAATTGCTCGTTTGAAGGTGACGAACAGTTTCGATGGCCAAAATGTTCATTTCAGCCCACGCTAGTAGCACTTTTTACCCCTCTTACCAAACTGTTCGTTTAAACGCACTCTACTGTAAGAGAAACAGTTTTATCTAATAAAAGCCTGGGGTGGTTTTAAGGGGGTACTGGTCGCTGGAATTGATTTTTCTCGATAAAATATTGGCCAACCTGGGCGTCGGTGATTTTATTGGGATTAGCCAGTTTGTAGAACCAGCCTTTAGCTTGCGTGCAAGATGTTCCAAAACTTTTTTGTATGCATACACTCAAACTATCTCCTCCTAGGTTTTATGTTGCAATTGGCTGAAATTTTGACATAACTTGTAAAAGTAGTAGATCAAAAATAAACTTGACCAGTTTTTCTAATTTCGCTCTAGTTTTTCTAGAATGTGAGGAAAACCACAGTTTTTTTGGCAATTATTTGTCGGAAAAACTATCTCCTCCTAGAAATTATAAATATTTCATTATTATTTACTAAGCTTGCTCTATACTTAATACGAATTTATAAACTCGACACTTTTCGGTATTTCGACCTGATAGATAGATGATTATTTTTCTAGGACCGAGAATTTTCGAAAAAATGCTCGTTTTTTTGTAGTTAAGGCTCAAGAATAAGCTGGTGAAACATGATCGAAAAGTGGCTTACGTATCAGGTGATATTTGAAGTTTTAGTGTAATAATCACTTATTTGTCGGATTTCGATAGGAACCCATACCCTTAACTTCGAAAAGAATAAGCTCCATAAAATAATAAGCTTGCCATCACCATTTGTTCTCAATCTCGGGAAGAAAATCATCCGAACTAACTCAAAAGCGACCCAGGCAACATTTTGGTTCAGTCAAGTACTCAAGTCAGTACAGATTATTTCTAAACTTTTTTGTGGCTTTGATAATTCCATGAGAAAAATAATTCAAAGATCATGATTTTCAATGTCTAGTGAGGTAGTTCCCCTTTTTAGTAAATATTTACCTAAAGCTAGAGGGAATGTCTTAAAATAAATAATGTTATATGATCAAAGTATGTGAAGTACACAAAATAGAGTTTCTAAGAGACAATTTTTTCGTTTTTTCAAAACTAGTTTCTAAGAGAGTATTAGTGTATTCTTAGTTACTGTATTTTTTATACAAAACATAAACAATTTCTAAAAATATTTTTTGTTCGCTAAAAATTGATTGCAAATTAATTTTGAGAAAGGTGGTTTGATCACAATTACCATATTACCACCGGAAAACACCATGGTGTTTGGTGAAATCATGGTATATCTATTACGGGACTTCCTGGTAGTTTTTTACTAGATTTTTAGCCAATTTTTCATATAATTCGGCGTTTGCAAACAACTCATCCGATTTCATATCTAAATAGCTCAAAGTTTGAGCCTCAAACTGAGCACAAATATCTTGTGAAGAATAAAATAAAAAAAACTTGTCCATCAGACTATTTTTTTTTCTCAGATTACTGAAATTGTTTAATTATTAGTTTTTCTTCCGAAAAATAGGTAACAATGGTCGGATTCGGACCAAGTTTTTTATTTTATTATTCACAAGATATTTGTGCTCAGTTTGAGCTATCTAATGAAATCGAATGAGCTGTTTGCAAACGCCGAATTATATAAAANAATTGCTAAAAATCTAGTAAAAAACGACCAGGAAGTCCCGTAATTGATATATCATTCTTTGTAAAAAGTTTGAATCTATAAAAATAAAATTCTGATGCGAAAACCCGTTTGTTGATATCTCATACGGTCTTCGAGGAATGTGCCTGACAAGCGTCGGTTCCTTCGAAAAGAAAAGCTACTCAACGTTATTTGAGATTTCACACGTACGTACATGACCTTGAATAAAGCCATTTTTAAGGTAACTAATATGTTTTAATGACCACAATAATTGTGGCACAATTATATTATAAAATTACAGTCTTCAGACTTTTATCATAAAACTGAAAGTCTTTGTTGATCTTAGCGTGATAAATTCTTTAGACAGGTATAAAATTTTTTTAGTGTAGTATCTTTTTTTATTTGGGGAGTAAATCATAAAAATGGGTGTTTACTTTTCTTGTTTGTGTGTTTATGAGCGGCACAAATAGTCTTCACAAAACAAAGATAAAAGCAAATAAGAAAAGGGAGCACTCTGATTGGTTGCTCTTTGAGAAACGTGTCTTTATTCTCGTCTCGGCTCGATTCCCGCCGCGACCGTCAGTTGTGTCCGCAACAATAAACTTTTTTTTTATCGAGAACATTATATTGAAAACCTTTTTTTTTTCTTGTTTTTCTGGAAGTTTAATTTTACTTTTTTTTGTTATTTAGTGAAAAGAGAAATTAGTTGAGCCAAAAATTTGAGTGATTTCATCCATGATTTTGATCGAATTCAGTGGAAGAGTGTAGCATTCTTAAAATGGTGCGGAGCTTCCAAGGGTTAACTGAAATTTTTCGATGAAATTTCTCAGAAAATTTATCGTTCCACATTTTGAAATTTTTGCTTATTTCTGGTCGGCTGAAAAAAAATTCACTTTTGTTTAGCATATACTCGAGTTTTCTTTGCGTCTGACAGCTCGCTGCAGCGTGCCCATTTAATTATTTTATGTTGCTCATTCGATTATCTACATGTTTTTGAATATTTTTTGAGATTGCAAAATCCTTAATATCACGATATTATAGATTTTCTCCCATTAAAAAAGTAACCAATCGAAAATTTGTAAAAATTTAAAAAATGTTGAACCAATTTTTTGTGCGTAACTGTACTCAAAACAAAACGACCGTTGATCAAGCATTACGTCGACATCTTGATCGGATATAAGTATTTTGATGTATTAATGAATCGGAAATTTTAAACGTATAAGTTTTTCAATCCACTCAAAAATGAAACTCATCCGGTACTCGTTTTCAAAAATATCATGGGTGTTCAAAAAAAAAGATAACTTAAAAGATTAAAGGTAGTTTTTTTTATAGGTGCGACAGATTTCACTTTTCACCACAGACGAACCGTATGAGATATCACAAAACGGTTTTTTGCATTCAACTGGAAACTAAAAAAGCTTAGGCCAAAATTTTTTTTTTTAATTTTCGAAAAAATTTTCAAAATACAAGATTTTCAAATGACCGGAAATCACCCAATATGGGTATCATACGAAACTAGAAGAAATTCTAAGACTGATGGCTGAAAAATGAAATTCCAAAAATTAAGTTTGCTTACGATTTTTCATAATGACAAAGTGGTAAAAAGTGAAATCTGTCGCACCTATAAAAAAAACTACCTAGGAGAGTATTCAAAATTTCATTATTTTTTTTGGATTAAAAACAGAGTTTTTTTTATATTTTGGAAAAAAATTGCGCTAAATCACTCTTTTTGTAGAACTCTTTTTTTAAACAAAATTATTTTTCTACAATGTTTTCTTAACGCTTCAATTTTTATCTTTTCCTATTATTTAGAGGGTTTAAAATAAGCCGTTGGTAAAATGAAATTGAGTTTAATTCTTTTGGCTTCATTTTCTTACGCCAGACGAGTCATCAAAAAAGAAGATGATGGTGCTGCTGTACCAGATACTCATCAGAACAAATTAAAGGTTTTTATTAAATATTGTCTAATTTTAAACAAATTTGAAAAAAAATTGCCTGAACGTTCCCATAAAAATGTCTTTATATTATTTTAAGGTAAAAGAAGACAAATTTGCTGAAAAAGTATTAGTTGATGATATAAATATCAGTGATGAAGATTATGACAGAGCAGGAATGGAGAAAATCATTCCCTTCAAATCATTTTAATCTTATAAATCGAAAAATACGTCAAATGAGAAAAAATACAGTACGCAACGTTTTACCATATTTGAATTATTTCTAAATTTTTTGACAAATTCTCATTTGATGCCTCGAGAAACAATCGAGTAAACAAACTATTTACAAAATTCTGGGACAATGTTAATTTTTTTGAATTTTTGGGTCATGGATAGGTCCTAGTAGGACCGTCCTACAGTAGGACTCCTGACCAAAAAATCGGCCTTCGGAAAAAAATTTTAATGAAAACTGTCATTCTAAAACCGAACTTCAATTTAATCATATAAAACTTTTTTTCTGTTGTTTTGCGAACCAAAAATAATTTTTATATGCTTAAATTGAGCTTGACGCCGAGAATGGACGTTCAAATAATTATTATTTGACCACTGGAAGGCCGATTTTTCGAATTTTTTCTTCGGATTAACCCTCTTGACTCATGCGATTTTTATCAATGGTTTTAGTNGGAAAAGTTCTTTTGTATCATGGCGCCAAGTAATTTGTATCGGAAAAATTCAACCATCAAATGCCTAGGTTGCCATATTATGGCCATATTTTCTCCAAATTGTCCTTATGACGAAATCCAGTATCGAGCGCGAAATCTTTCTTACCGTACCCATTTCTTGTCTTAGGTGATATCGGTATAGCCTTGGCTTGAAGTTCTCCACGAATTCATTTCGTAAACTATTCGAATAATGGTTCACGATTCGATGCATATGAAGGCTTTCAATCGAAACGTTTCGATTTCATTGTCACTGTTTTTGACCAGTATGATATTTCGTTTTGGATGTGTAGATAATAGAGGCGGTTATACCCTGTATCATTAGCATGTTTAGCTTCAGGCTTTATTATCAGGTCGAATACCCCTTACGTAAAATAGCACCGCATTGATTTTTATTGACAACTTTTCACCGTGTAAATAGACCAGTTTACTTTACCTAGTCTAACCCTTTCAGTAGATATATTTAGTGACCTACAAATTAGGTTACACTGACGTGCAAACTGTTTTCAGAGAAAAGCTGGTTGTCAAGAAGAATAGGGTTCCTGCGAACCCTACTCTTCTCACCCAACCCTATTTTTCACTGACAACATGGTGGCCGTGTTCATTATGTAACTGACAAGTTTCCTACCTAGTCTACCCTTTCAATAGGATATTAAGTCTACACTAATAATAAGCCGGACAGTTCCTAACCTATCTTGTGCCCACCTTAGTTTTTCTCTGACATAGTTTTGCATCGTTTTCAGGTACACCTTATTTTTAGGAACTAATATTTCCATCTCTGAAAGGTACTAGGGTTAGGGACTTGGGACCAGTTACATAATGAACAACGGTTGCAAAAGTTTGTCAGATAAAACTGGTGGCAAGAAATGGTAGGGAACTTGTGTCGGTGTCCCTTTATATTAGTGTAGATTTATATATCCTATTTGAAGGTAACTGGGTTAGGAATTGGTCGTGTACTAATGAAACGTGGCAAAAATTTGTCCAGTGAAATACGACCCTACTTTCTCCCCCACCCTAGTTTTTTGAAAACGTTTTGATCGTTTCCAGTGTACACTTATTTAGTTAACTATAATATCCCATCTTGAAGTTGATCTTTAGTTTAGTATAATCGTGTCAGTTTACACGGGTAAATTTTTGTCAATAAGAATTCATGCGTCTATTTTACGTTTAAGGGTATTCGACTCTTTAATAAAGGCCTGAGAGGCATAACATCGCTTCAATTGATAAGTATAACGCTTATGTATCTGCAATCTAAACGATTTCTTGTTCAGAACGAAGTGACATGTTATCGAACGTTTATTGTCGATTTTGAAGAACTAGATTGCATGGAATTGCCGTGAGACCATTATTGATGTTACGAATTGAAATTCGTGGAAAATTTCAGCAGTATACGATTTATCCTCAGACAGAAATGGACGTAAATGTTTCGCGTCGATTCTTGTATTTTGTCTATAGGCCAATTTGGAAAATATGGCCATATATATGACCAAAACCTAGGCTTTTTATTTGTTTGAATTTCGGTATCACTATTTATTGCTCCATGATACAAAAATTTGTCGATATCTATTATGGCTTATTATTTCGACCGCAAGTGGGTTCCCCTAAAAATAGCTACTAAGTCGATAATAAGGAATTGGAACTTGCTTAGGACGATTGGGAATCTTCACTGTCTTATCGACAAAAACACAGTCAATAATAATTAAATTAATTAATTAATTAAATTTATCGATTTTTCTGTATCATTTTATTAGAAATTTGTTTGAAAATCAGAATTTTTTGATTTAAATATTTTAAGCTATCTCGCCGGCCGGACGAATGGCTTCAAAACAACCTAGGCCAATTGATCATTAGCCTAATACAATAGCATCAGTGAATAATTTACAGCATTTTTTATGAATTAACTTATGATCAAATACTTAATTTTTTGAGTTACGAACCCCTTATAATGGACACCCCTTAATTAAGGTACACCACTTGATACACCAACCCTTTTAGGCACCACACTATAGCGACAACCCTCCTTATAGGACAAACCCTTAAATAGACCCCCTAATTAGGACCAAACCCTTAATATGACCCACTCCCCCAAATTAGACCACTCCCAAATTCGACACCCTATTAGGACACCCACCTTATTAGACAAACCCTTTTAGGCACTCCCCCTATTAGGACCAAACCCCTTAATAGGCCACCCCATTATTGCGACCAACCCCTTTTAGGGCCACCCTTAATAGGGACAAACCCCTTAATTACACCAAACCCCTTAATTACCGCCCACACCCCCTTATTCACGCTTGCAAATCTGCATAATGCAAAATTTTGTAAAAAAAAAGTGCAAGCTTAATTCACCGCCCAAAATATTTGTATATTGTTGAAAAAAAATATTGTATATTGTTCCTTCATAATAAATTAAAATAACCCGATTTATTAACAACCACACAATGCGCAAAGACGGAATTTAAAACAATATATTTTTTGCTATGGCGCGGAATTTTAATCTTTGATCCGCGCCAAAATTGAATTCTACTTTTTGTTATAAGTTCTAGAATGTTTTATACTGCTTCTTCTGATATACTTTGTTCTATACTTTTAGGCATATTATCCGATTTGTAAATCTCTAAAAATAAAAACTTGTTACTTTTTAACAATATATTTAACTGGTACTATTAAAAAATCGAATTCGAAGATGCTGTAAGTGGGCGCGTTTTCGAATCTGAAGAATATTCTTTTCGTATTTAATCATTCGAAATAAGTCGATTGCCTAACCGATGACTTGTCTTTAAACCCGGTTCAAACCTTTGATGTGTATACTTATTATTTCATTCGGATTAAACCTGGATCTATTTTTTTAGACGATGAAAGTGCGTTTAAAAGATAAGAACTCGAAAAAATTTCGGCTAAACTATGTAAGTGCGTAACAACGGACAGTTGGTAGAACGGTTGGGTCAAAGACGTCCCTCTAACAGGATATACGGGCCAATTTGGGATTCAAATTGCTCGATTGAAGGTGACGAACCAGAATCGATGGCCAAATGTTCATTGGCGCCCACCTAGTAGCAAGTTTTGTACCCCTTTACAAGCTGTTCGTTTTAAAGCACTCGATACTAAGAGAACAGTTTTAATCTAATAAAGCCTGGGTGGTTTAAGGGGCATGGTCCTGGAATTGTATTTTCGTCGATAAAATTGGCCACCTGGCGATCGGTGTTTTATTGGAGTATTAGCCAGTGTAGAACCAGCCTTTAGCTTGCGTGCACGATGTTCAAACTTTGTATGCATACACTCAAACCTATCTCCTCCTAGGGTTTTAGTTGCATTGCTGAATTTTCACTTAACTTGTGGAGTAGATAAGATCAAAATAAACATTGACCAGTTTTCTTCTAATTTTTCGCTCTAGTTTTTACTAGATTGAGGAAAACCACGTTTTTGGCATTATTTGTCGGAAAAACTATTCTCCTCCTAGAAAATTATAAAACATTTCTTCATTATTTACTAAGCTTACTTATACTTAATACGAATTATAAACTCGACCTTTTGGGATTTTCGACTGATTAAGATATTTTTTTCTAGGACCCGAGAAAATTTTCGAAAAAATTGCTCGATTTTTGTAGTTAAGCTCAAGAATAAGTGGTGAAACACTAGATCGGAAAGTGGCTTACTTCAAGTGATATTTTGAAGTTTTAGTGTTAAATTAATCAACGTTATTTTCGGAATAGCTCGAATAGGAACCCTACCCTTAACTTCGAAAGATAATCAGTAAAGATAATAAGCTTGCCATCACTTTGTCTTATCTCGGAAGTAAAATCATCCAACGAACTCAAGGACCAGCACTTCTTGTTCAGTCAAGTACTCAATTTCAGTCCTGATTATTTCTAACTTTTTTTGGCTTTATAATTCCATGAGAAAAATAATCAGACATGATTTGCAATGTCTATGAGTAGTGCCCCTTTTAGTAATATTTACCTAAACTAGAGGAATGTCTTAAATAAATATGTTATTGATCAAAGTATAGTGAATACACAAAATGAGAGTTTAAGAGACAATTTTTGTCGTTGTTCAAAACATCTGATTATGATCCTCCGACAGGGTAATTAGTGATATAGTGTAGCTTACCGTTGCTCTTTCTTACATGTATATGTGTAACCAAAAGTAGACAGTTTATCTAGTAAAAGTACTATTGTATTCCATTGGATTGACAAATAATTTTGGAGGAGTAGGATTCTCAATACATATTACACCGGAAACACCTGGTTTGGTGAATCATTGTATATCTTTACGGACTTCCTGGTGTTTTTTACTAGATTTTTAGCCAATTTTTATTATATTGGCGTTGCAAACCATCAGTCGATTATATCTAAATAGCTCAAGTTGAGCCTCAAACTTGAGCACAAAATCTTTGTGGAAGAATAAAATAAAAAAAACTTGTCATCAGACTATTTTTTCTCAATTACTGAATGGTTTATTATTAGTTTTTCTTCCGAAAAAGTTAGAACCATGGTCGGTTATCGGACCAATTTTATTTATTATTCCAAGATATTTGTTGCTCATTTGAGCTATCTAATGAAATCGATGAGCTGTAGCAAGTCCGAATTATATAAAATACATTGCTAAAAATCTTAGTAAACACCAGGAAGTCCGTAATTGATATATCATTCTTGTAAAAGTTTGAATCTTAAAAAGTAAAATTCTGATTGCCGAAACCCGTTTTTATATCTCTACGGTCTTCGAGGATTGCGCTACAAGGCGGTTCTTCGAAAAGAAAAGCTACTCAACTTATTGAGATTTCACACGTACGTACATGACCTGATAAAGCCATTTTTAAGTAACATTATTATGTTTTATGACACAATAATTGTGCACAATGATATTATAATTACAGTTTCAGACTTTATCATTAAACTGAAGTCTTTGTGATTTGCGTGATATTTTTGAGACAGAGTATAAATTTTTTGGTAGCTATCTGTTTTTTATTTGGGAGTAAATCATAAAATGGTGTGTTACTTTTTCTTGTTGTGTGTTATGAGCGGCACAATAGTCTTCACAAACAAAGATAAAAAGCAATTAAGAAGAAGTAAGCACTTTGATTGGTTCTCTTTGGAACGTGTCTTATTCTCGTCTGCGCTCATTCCGCCGCCCGTCATATGTGTCCGACAATAACTCTTTTTTTTTCGAGCCATTATATTGAAACCTTTTTTTTTTCTTGTTTTTCTGAAGTTTATTTTACTTTTTTTGTTATTTAGGTGAAAGAGAAATTAGTTGAGCCAAAAATTGAGTGATTTCATCCATTGATTTTGATCGAATTCAGTGAAGAGTGTAGCATTCTTTAAAATGGTGACGGAGTTTCCAAGTAAATGGGTTAACTGACATTTCGATGAAATTTCTCCCAAATTTTATCGTTCCACATTTTAATTTTTGCTTATTTCTGGTTCGCTGAAAAAATTGACTTTTGTTTGCATATATCGAGTTTTCTTGCGTCTGAAGTCGCTGCACCGTGGCCCATTTAATTTTTTATGTTGCTCATTCGATTATCTACAATGTTTTTGAATATTTTTTGAATTGCAAATCCTTAATATACGATGATTAGATTTTTCTCCCATAAAAAGTAACAATCGAAAATTTGTAAAATTTAAAAAATGTGACACATTTTTGTTGCGTACTGTACTCAAACAAACGACCGTTGTCACATTACGTCGCATCATGATCGATATAACGTATTTTGATGTATTAATGAATCGGAATTATAACGCTATAAGTTTTTCATCCACTCAAAAATGAACTCATCCGGTACTCGTTGTTCAAAATATCATGGTGTCTCAAAAAAAAGATAACTTAAAAGATTTAAAGGATAGTTTTTTTTATAGTGCACAGAACTTTCACCTTTCACCACAGACGACCTCAGGAATATCACAACGGTTTTTGCATCAACTGGAAACTTAAAAACTTAGCAAATTTTTTTTTTAATTTTCGAAAAATTTATAAAATACAAACTTTTCAGACGAAATCACCCACATATGGATTTCATACGACTAGAAGAAATTCTAAGGACTGTATGGCTGAAAATATGAATTCCAAAAATTAAGTTTGCTTACGATTTTTCATAATGACATTAGTGGTAAAAAGTGATCTGTTCGCACCTATAAACAAACTACTTAGGGAGTATTTCAAAATTTTCATATTTTTTTGGATTAAACTAAGTTTTTTTATAGTTTGGAAAAAATTCGCTAAATCACTCTTGTAGAACTCTTCTTTTTACAAATTATTTTTCACAATTTGTCTTAACGCTTCATTATCTTTTCTATATTTTAGAGTGTTTAAATAAGCCCGTGGTAAAATGATTGAGTTAATTCTTTTGGCTGTTTTCTTACGCCAGACGAGTCTATCAAAAAGAAGGATGATTGCTGCTGCGTGTAATACTTCAGAAACAATTAAAGTTTTTTATTTAAAATGTCTTAAATTTTTAAACAAATTTTGAAAAAAAATTGCACTGAAGTTCCCATAAAATTGTCTTTATATTATTTTAAGTGTAAAGAGACAATTGGTAAAAAGTTATTAGTTATGATATAATATATCGTGTGAAGATTATGACAGAGCAGGATTGGAGAAATCTTCCTTCAAATCATTTTAATCTTATAAATCGAAATATCGTCAATGAGAAAATTACATACGCAACGTTTTTACATTACTTTCGAATTATTTCTAAATTTTTGACAAATTCTCATTTATGCTCGAAACAATCGAGTAATAACAAACTATTTACAAAAATTTGGGACAATGTTAATTTTTTTGAATTTTTGTGTCATGATAGTCTAGTGACCTCCTACAGTGACTCCTGACAAAAATCGGCCTTCCGGAAAAATTTTAATGAAATCTGTCATTCAAAAACCGAACTTCAATTAATCTATATAAACTTTTTTTCTGTTGTTTCGGAACAAAATAATTTTTATATGCTATAATTGAGCTTGACCGAGAATGAACGTTCAATAATTAATTATTTGACCACTGGAAGGCCGATTTTTCGATTTTTTTCGGTTAACCTCTTGACTCATGCGTTTTATCATGGTTTTAGTCAGGTCGCTTTTTTTAAGGTCCCCCACCTAAGAGGCTGGCACATGTGGTATTCTTTAGTTGGTACTTTTGTTGCTGATCAAGCCAAGTAAGCCTACAAAATTAATTTTTCAAGCCAGCGACTTTAGTTTGCTTGCTGATTTCAACTTGGCTTGGCTGACTTTTGTGTGCTCTTGATTTGGCTTGCTTGACTTTTTGGCTTGGCTTGATTTTTGGCTTGCTTGACAGATTTTTGGTCAGCTCCTTTTTTGTTGGCTTGGACATTTTCTTTAGCTTGATTGCTTTCTATATCAAGTTTTTGTTGGTAACTCAACTTTTTGTTTTTTTGAAAAGATATAAAAAGCGAAGATCTAGAACAAGACGTACAATGCAGATATCGTATCCTCGTGCCATAAGACATTCTAACACGCTTTAATCTATAAAAACATAGCAGCGAAGGGATTGATTTGTCGCATCCAAGACATTTTAACTAACTGATATTTTAGTCGCCTAATATTTAAACCAAATTATATTAGGTCGGGCACGAGGACATTTTTTACACGAAATTAATATTAAAGTGCCACACTTTTAATGAATTATTTATCTATCGCTTTTACCGAAAGTACGAAAAATGGTTATGAATTTCTAGATATTCTTAGGATTAACATCATGAGACTTATATACGAACTTATACAAACTGTATAAAACCGCGTTGACTGTTCCTCTTTCATACGAGATTAAGGATGTGGGTGACGATTTGCTCTTTTTTAACCATTTCCATTGGTTTATGAAACCGTGCGATATATTATTTTGCTCCAATATGTAGATAACTCTCACGAAGACGGAGTGCTCATTCTCCATCTTTTTGTCATTTCAATTCGTTTCTTTGGATGCGCATCCCGACACATTTTTTGTTTCAAAAATTTGGCCCCTATGTTCAACACGCTTATTCGAATTCCGCAAACTTCTCTTTGATATTTAGATTTTTTAATTTGTGATCAATAACGCAGAGCCTGTTTGCTACATAGTCTTTTTTTCAATTTTCATTCTCCTATAGTCTCAGATAAAGCTTGTGAATTTCTATTTTTGTTGAAATGCTGACTATCTAATTTTCTGAAACAACTTCTTATGAAAAATTCCAAAAATCAGCAAAATTTCCTGCTTAAAAAACTCAGTGAAAAATTTTACAAAAGACAATCAAAGTGATTATATTTTTTAAAATTTGATTAATTTTTGAAGAAATTTTTTTTTAAAACTATTATTAAAAATTCAAAATCCGGAAGTTAATTAATAAAAACTATCTTCAAAAAAGTCATCAAGAGTATTGATAATCCCAATTATCTTCACACACCCTTTAGGAGTGCATTTAAACGGCAGATTGAAGTCATATACTCACGAAGTAATTAGTTGCGCACCGATATATTATATCCATTATTAAAAATTTTATCTTTTTAAAGCTTTATAAATGTCCGCATTTTTCCAATATCTTTCGTTTTTGATGTTTCCTTCAAACAGTTCTTTAAAATCACAAATCTCATATTTTATTCAAGACAAAATTCTGATTGAAACTTGTTGAATTTTAAATCTAAATTTATTCAACATTGTCAATTAATATATTTTAACTTTCTATAATTCGCTATGTTTCTCAAGTTTTTAAAACTCGTTAAAATTCAATCATTTCATTACTTGAAGTTCTTTTGATTTTACGGAAAAAATTAATACTTATTTAAAAATCGACACAATTTGAAAAATCTATTATTTCTTATTTGAAGTTGATTTGGGAAATTCTTCAAATTTGCAACAATTTCATTAAGAAAATTTGAACTTTCTGTTAATTCACAATTTCATCAAATTTTCATATTTCCTTTATATTTGACAATTTCGTGAAAAATCGACAATAGAAAATTTAAATCGCCCCATATCGAACATCGGCCAATTCGTGCTCACTTTTCTATAAATTTATATAAAACATAAAATCTCCTTTCTTTGAATTCGCAGTTTGGAGCTAAATAACGAAATTAAATGACCTCTATATCGGCGATCTTGAAGCTTCATTTGTCAATATTTAAAGTAAAAGATAATGCGACATGCTTTCATTTATTTTTAAAATGATTTTTAAAAAAAAGCAAAAATTTTCGATTTTTTCGTGGGAAATTTCAAATATAGTACTTTGTTTGAACTTTTTTTCGTATGGTCTTTGGAAGATGCTTCCTATACTATATGAAAACAAACTCATGTCAGGCAAGTTTGTATTATTTCCTGAAAATTAAAAAAAATTATTTTTCAATTAGTTAAATTTTGTAAATTTTTGTATAATTTTTTAAATTTTCAAAAGAAATCGTCTAATTAATTATAATTTTTATTTACGACTTTTATTTTAAAGAAAAATCAATTAATTAATTAAATTTTTATTTAATGTACACTTTGAATGCTTTTTTTTTAATCTACCAAAGTTATAAATAGGAAAAATTGATTTTGATAAATATTGAAAGTGAGTTTGATTTAAGAATGTTAAATTTTTTTAATGTTGAGAACAATTTAGACAGAATATTAAAATTTGAATAAACTGTTTAATTAATATAATTCTTCCATTAGAAGGAATTATCAAACTAAGGAAATATTTCAAATTTTCTAAGAAATTTTAATCGAATTTTCATTTTGTTTCATTTTTTGATATTTATTTTTAATATTTTTGAATTAAAGCTGTTTCTCTTCTTTACAATGTTTTTGCTAACAATTCTTTTCATTTGTTCAATAATTTATTTTGAAATTTGATTCTATTCTAAAATTTGAAACCTAAGAATCTCGAATCACGAAATTTGTAAATTTCTTGGCTTTAATTATCAAGTGGAAAATTCGAATTTCAAAAATAAATTACAAAATTTTTGAATCAAAAGATTTCATAAGATTGAATTTTTGATCCGAAAGAAAATTTAGCTGTACCAATTGGACAATGGGTTTGAACTTTAATGATCTTTATTCGAAAATTTTAAATTATAGAATTACGAATAAAAAAATTTCGTATCAGTAAAACAATTCAGAATTAAGGAAAGCTAATTTATCAATTTCAAAAAATATTGAACATTTATAAACTTTAAGAACGTTCAATTGTTCATTTTTTTAATAATTCGACAAATTCAACATTTCATATATCAATTCTTTAACTGCTGTCGTATCAAATTTTAAAAAAATTCTAGAAAAATACTCGACCTCTATATAGCGTGTCATCAACATCTTTGGCAACGACAGTTAGATTTTTCGCATATATTTTGGTAGAATTTATGCGCTCTTTAATAATATTTTTTTTCAAATATATTTTAAAATATAATTTTTGAAATTTCGTCTTTTTTTTTTGGTTAAAAAAAGTTTTTTGGTATTTTGCTCATTAAACCACCTCCGCCATCCCTCGCCTGTAATTTTTTTTTCGTGCAAAGAATTTTCTCCTGTTGTCTCAAAAAGTCGCGTCCTTGGGTAGGTCTTATGTTGTGGCTATGAAAAAAATTTTTAAAGTTTTTGTTTATATCGAAATTTTTTCAGTCCTCAAAATTTGAAACAAAAATTTCAGACAAAAATTTTTACGGCGTTTCAGCCAATTTAAAAAAATAAAAAACAATTTTCCGAAAATTTTTTCACCATTTTCAAAAAAAAAAAAAGACATTTTTCATTTTCTAATTGGTGGCGCCGCAAAAAATTTCAAAAAATTTTTTGCTACCAATATTTTCAAAAACTTAGAAAATTTAAGATCTGAACAATAATTAAAAAAATAATTGACTATAAACAAGTATACCCTGTCATTGTCTCGTATTTTGAAAAAATGCAGAAACAAAAAATATTTGGACAAAAGCCAATGAGCCCAAATCGGCCGAAGGCCGTAAAAAAGGATTTAGTTTTTTCATTTATTTGTTGAAATGAGCCAAATCGCAAAAGCCTAAGGTTAATGGTTTTTAATTTATATTTTGTTGAAAAATAGCCCAATCGGCGAAGCC
This sequence comes from Oikopleura vanhoeffeni, assembly GCA_004367855.1. Lineage (NCBI taxonomy): Eukaryota > Metazoa > Chordata > Appendicularia > Copelata > Oikopleuridae > Oikopleura > Oikopleura vanhoeffeni. The sequence goes on along the minus strand of SCLH01000525.1, from coordinate 22,833 downwards.
GTATAAAATAGGTGATTTTGTTATCATAATTTTGTGAATGAGCTTTAATCCAGCCGATTAGGCTATTTTTCAACAAATTTAAATCAAAACAAAATCCCTATCGGCCTTCGGCGATGTGGATCAGTTTTCACAATTAAATTAAATACTAAAATCCCTTTATCCCCCGCTCGCGATTTGGGGTCATTCTTCAACAATTTAACTTCAAAACATAAAATCCCTTTTATCGGCCGTCGCCATTAGGGTCATTTTTCAACAATAAATTTTAACCTTAAATCCCTTTTATCGGCTTCGGCCGATTTGGGGCTCATGTCACAAATATTAAAATAAATCCCTTTATCGCTTAGCCATTGGCTATTTTTTCAACAAATATAATTAAAAACATAATCCCCTTTTATCGGCCTTCGACCGATTTGGGCTCATTTTCAACCATTCAAAAATAGATAATCCCCTTTTACGGCTTCGGCCGATCTTGGGCTCATCTTTACAATTTATAATACAATATAATCCCTTTTTCCGCCTTCGGCCATATTTAAGGCATTTTCAACAAATTAATGTAAAACATTAATTCCCTTTTATCGCCTTCGCCGATTTGGGCTCTTTTATATGGTATTGAAAATCTATTGGACCATGGTTTTATAATTTCGGTTCAATAATATTGGAAATATTTAATCCTCATTCTGTTCAAAATTTCGAACTCATTTTCTGATTCCCGCTAAAATTAGATGCCACTTTCGATTTTTTTCGAGATATTTTTCCGACTGGAAATAAAATTCTTATAACTGTTTTTGCAGACTTTTAGACGATTGAAAATAAAAACATTTTCGAAATTTTTTCGAAAAAATTTTTTCCAATTTTTTTTATTTTTTTATTAAATTGTCTGAAAGTCAGCAAAAAATTTTCAGCAAAATTTTTTTTTCTGGTTTATGAAAAATATCTCAAATACTCGAAAAAAATTCGAAAATTCACAAAAAAGTGTAAATATGCCCATCTATCTGAATATATGTACCAAAACTGTTACTAATAAGTCACAAGGCGGTTAGTTTGATGATTAACATAATTTTTGTCGATTTCAAATGAGCATCCCTTTTTTCTTCTTTTACGTTTTTTTTTCTCAAAATCGAGTTTGCAGCAAAAATCATATTTTAATTTTTATTTTTTTCCAAAGATTGTTACAATTTCATTACTAAGATCGTTGACTCAAAATACTACATTTATGGCTCTTTTTATATTTAAATAAATACTGAAAACCTAAAAATCGCTAATTTGATCACGACTACCAAAAAAATTTTTTCTAATTTTTTTTCTTTTTGCATATATGTATTCGCCCAAGAAGTTCGGACAATCCCATTATTTCTTTTATCGAATTAATGTGACACGCTATCTGACCATTAATGCAGTCTAGTGTTAATTTCTATCTCTTTGGGATTTAAAAATCTCGCGCCCGAATGGGTTGGGTGAGGGGTTAATTAGGATTTTATCACTTTTTTCATAAAATATCGTACTTACCCTTTAGCCATTTGTTAATATCGTGGCCTGATTACTGAGAGAAGGGGGTGTGTTTTGCGTTATCGCGAATATTCAAATTTTTTGTGTAAATCAGCCCAGGTTTTATAAGATCATCCCACTGGATTTGATCCCGTTTTTTTGCTTATTTCCAAACTACACAAAGATGGAGAACCACTAAGCTCCCTTTATAAAGTCTCGCCGTCTTTCTATATCGCTATTTCGAACGTTAGTTTTTACGACAATACTACGCCCCTTTTATATCCTATTTTTTCAGATATTAGTAAAAAGTTAAGCCAGCCAAAATCAGCCGAAAATAGCCAGCCAGGATCAACCAAGCCAAAAAGTTAGCCCCAAAAATATCATATCAAGCCAAAATCAGCCACGTCACCAAGCCAATTCAGGCACTAAAGCAAGCAGCTTAATTTTTGCATGACCAAGCCAAGCCAGCTAGCTTCAATTGTGGCTGGCCAGGCCTGCTAGGTATCTGTTGAGGGACTACAATAGCACAAACGTTTTTGATCTTATCTTAACGGAATTAATGCAGATTTTTTTCTTTCTCATCGTTACGTTCCCCGTATTCGGGCAAAAAAAACGTTTTTCCGTCATTTGAGCATCGTATGACTAATTCATGTCACGTGATCAACCTAGGAAGCCAAAAATTTTCACCAGCATATTTATTTTCGAATTTTCACCATGCAGAAACATGTCGCTATCTTGTCTAGTTCTCCAGTCAAATCATGGTGGGGCCACCTAAAAAAAAAGCGACCTCAGTGAGATTAAAAGCTGCTATATTTTAAACATAAAGGGTTCAAGATTAAAAAAAAAATCCGACCTATACATTTGCGTTATCGAAAAAAATATTTCCGATCTATTTTCCAAGATTATAAGCTTCAAAAATAATGAAAAAAATCTCCTTGAAAAGCATTTCTTGGCGAAAAAGAGTACAAAACTTTCGACGATTTATCAGTTGACGAAGCGAAAGAAAAACTTGGTCACTTGATCAATAAAATGGATAAAGATAAAGATTCGCTCGTTACTGAAGAAGAGTTAACAATGTGGATTCATTATGTTCAAACTAAATATATTTATGATGATACTGATAGACAATATGAAGAAAATGACGAAAATAAAGACGGACAAATAACTTGGGATGAATATAAACAGCATACTTATGGATTCTTATCCGCTGAAGAGCTTAACCAGTAAGTAAAATTTGACACCAAATAGTGGCGGTAGTAATTTTTCTCACACTTTTCAATTTTTTAGTAAATTTTTTTGCTCGAAATCGTATGCTGGAGTTGAAAAAAATGACTTAAGGGGGTAGGTGTCGGTTTTTTTTGAGCCCTTTATAGAATTAATTTATGATACATTAGTATCGGTTATGACTAAAGTTGACCCAAGGAATCTCATGGTGGCAATTATTTTTTTCTAAACAATCTAGAACAAAATCTAGAATTTTCAAAATTCGAATATTTTTTTGCTTTAACCCGCAT
>SCLH01000525.1:0-14444 GCA_004367855.1 Oikopleura vanhoeffeni | reverse complement strand
AAATATAGCCGATTTACTAAATAGCCGATTTACTATCTTACCAGTTTATATATATGTAGGGACCGGCCACTGGGGATTTCGATTTCTGAAAGTTGTCTCAATTTCCTAGTGGTGGTCTAAATTTTTTTTAAAGGTCATATTATTCTTAGTTGGGGTCGATGACACATCAAATATAATTAATTGCTGATGCGAACTTGAAAATCGAGAAATCCCCAGTGGCCGGTCCCTATATCTATGTGTACAATTTTCAGAAGTTGTTCTGAAAACGTTATTTGTGACAAACTTATCAGATCATATTGACTTCAGTTGTTAATACAGTGAATAAAAAAAATTCATTATCGTAAAATAATATTTTACAAATTCTGATGAAATAATAGAAAATGTAGAATATTTAAATGGAACCAGATATTTTTTTGAAATTCGAAAAAATTTAGCCAGATATCTCGTTTCCCAATATCTCTTACCGTTTGGTCTACAGAGGGGGGTTCCTTTAAAAAAACTCCTATTCTGATTTGTTAAGAAAAAATTGATCTTATACAAATATATTATTTGTCTATTATAATTTTGTATTATAATATTTTTTTCTATATTATATTAAATACTGTTGTATATTATATTATATATGAATATTTTTGATTACCATAATATATCATATATATTTTATGGTGTATTACAATGTATTTTGAATTTTTATACAGTTGAATAATGAAAATTATAAATATTTGTGTCACGCAGTGATTATTTAAAAGTGCGAAAATTTTTAGGCATAGACTATATGCCGGCATAGTTTAAGAGCGCAGTCCGGTTCCAATTTGCTAAGTTTTAAATCGGTCGAAATTAACGAAAAACGGGAAAGAAAAAATCTTTAAGCAGAATTTCAAAGGGCAAGAATTATGAAAATAAAAAAAATAAAAAAGAATGAATTTTTTTGCCGGTGATAATACCGGTTATTGGTTTTAAATACCTGGTTTCACCAGTCGTTTAAGCTCCGCTTATAATGTTAGCCAATACTTTTTTCGTGTTCTCCTGAAAATTTGACTCGTTAAAGTGACCCGCACTAATTGATTTGGGACGTCCGGTGGAAAAAATTTCTGGGAAAAGATTTAGCAGTCAGTCTTTGCATAAATCTTTTCCTTCAGAAATGACGAAAATTTTTTTTCACAAATTTTTTTTTTCAAAAACTTTTTATTTTCAAAAGTTCGGCAATGTTTTGCTGACATCGGCCTCGTACTTCTGATAAATCAGGTGTAAATGGGTAGTCGTTCTATTGCTAAAAACGAAGTTGGTGCTCTAACATGGGCGGTTCTTGTAAAAAGTTCCATTTCTGCCCAGGTAGATGTGCCAAAAACTTTTTTTTTGTTGCACGGAAATCGTTTTTCAGAGTTCACAACCCCCGTGAGGTCAAAGAATTTGTATCAACTACTACTGTAGTCTTCTCGTTAGTTTTTAACCGGTGCGCCCCTACGCTCTATAGTGCATCTAAACGTCCCTTAATTCTGTCGTTTTTTTTCCAATCGCCCCGACATTTAAGTGTATTTTTGGGAGAAAAGTCTAGGCCCGTTTTTTCGATTTCAAAATTTTTAGAACTTTTTATAATTTCAAAAACTATCATATGATAATTCAGGATATATTTTGAAAAATTAAAAGCGGACGACTTGTTTTTTTCGCAATTGAAAATATTTTTCTGAATATTTTTAACGTCTAAGTGGACGTTTTGTAACTAAAAAAAACGTCCGCTCTAAAGACGAATGTGACATTACAGTATGTAAAAATATTGTTCGAGAAAAGCAAGAGATCTAAAAAAATAAAATTTGTTTTTGTAGATATGTATTTGGAAGACGAAGACGGTGAAGAACCAGAGTGGGTTGAAGAAGAACGTCGTCAATTTCATGATCAGCGAGATGTTGACAAATCTGGATTTCTTGAAAATGAGGAAGTTAAAAATTGGATTTTACCTTCAGAATATGATCATGCTGAAAGTGAAGCAAAACATCTTATTGAATCTGCTGATAGCAATAGAGATGGAGTTCTCTCAAAAGAAGAAATTCTAGAACATCATGACGTTTTTGTTGGTAGTCAAGCCACTGGTAAATACGCTTTTAGTTATTTTTTCATTTCACTTGGTCCGGCGCACTTTTACTAGATTTTTTTCTACCCACGCAAATTCCAAAGAAAATACCTTTAGGTAACTTTTTTTGTTCGGCTAAAATTTCCTTGGGTCGTTTTTTTCGGTTTTTCTGGAAAAAATATGCGGTAGAAAATTTTTTTGACTTCCTAGGTTGATCACGTGACCGGAAATCAGTCATCGAAATTGCTCAAAATGACCGAAAATAATGTTTTATCGCAAATTACCGGTGAATCACCAGAAAAAAAAGAAAAATTTCTACCACTACAAATTCGGTTAAAATTCAGATGCGAAAACCGTTTGTCGATATCTAGTCTAGTTCTCTCAAAACAGATACCCTTTAAGGTGGGCAACAGAAAAAAAGCGACCTTGGCTATCAGATACAAAAAAACCATTTCCCGATATCTTTTACCGTTTTTAGAGGGGGTGCCCTTTAAAAAAAGTTACCTAAGATTTTTGATTGATTTTTTTTGTTCTCGAGATATTAAACTTATTTTTTCAGACTGGGGAGATGCAATTGTAAGACATGACGAATTTTAAACTTCAGATATCAGGTAATTTTAATTTTTTCTTATCGCAAACGCTTAGATGAGAATTTTCTGGCGATGGTAATTTCATCTTACAAGCGCTGAATGTAGTGATTTACTTTTCATAAAATTTTAAATATAAAAAGTTTAAAAATTTACCGTCGCCATTTTTTAATATCAAAGTTTTAAAACTGTATTTTAGTATTCTAGAATAACGATTTGAAATCTTCCTTTATCTGTCCCTTTATGTTCTCGTTTCTGATATTGTTTTTGCCATATACCGCCTCCGCGTGGCCGCTTTTTAATTCCTGTAAATAATTTTATTTTGCCAATAACTTCCCGAAACGCTTCATAACCGAACTGCAATTCACACCACAAATTAAAACTTTGATTTAACGTAGAGCCAAATTGTTCATATCTAAGAAGATCCCGACACACCTATTTTTTGGTTTTACAAAAAGATAGAATAGGTGTATCGGGTCCCATGAAAGGTCCCTAAAGTGTCAAATTGACCAAATTTATAAAAAAAAGTATTATTACGACAAGGAAAAGGGGCCTTTATCGATATATGCGTAAATTCTTAGATTGAAACTTCAATGCTATGAACAAAAATCTTTCTTCAGGTGAGATAACAATACATGTACAGTATATCTCTTTTTGCACTGAAATAAAAATCTCTAACTTTTTTGAACCCTCCTGATTTATATTTATTTTATGATTTGCCCTCGCATTTCTCATCCTCAAGAAAGTGATTTTAAGATTTGGGACTCTCCTGGTTGAAATTTGCTATTTTTTTGTCAAGGATCCTCGTTGTCTTTTATTTACTAGATTTATTATTGGGTGTGAAAGGCACATCTGAAAACATAAATTTAGTAAATAAAGACCAGTAGGGTCCCAAGCTTAAAAATATTCTTCATGAGAATTAGAGATGCTTCGGCAAAACAGAAAAAATAAATATCGATCACGATCCCCGAGTCAAAAAAAAATTTCCTCTGAAAAGAATAGGAATTACTCCAATTTTTTTGGACTCGGAGATCTTAGTCGATATAGACCAGGAGAGTTCGTGATAGATATAAATAATAATATCAAAGAAAATACTGCATTTCAAAACTTTTTAAAAATGGTACTAAAATTGATGTACTGAGCTAGTTTTCGTTTAATTACAAACAAATTTCGATTTAATGAATTATCTATAATTTTTAACCCTTGAGCACCACCATTAGCAATATTTTGAAATTTATTTATTGTATACTTATTGGCTAGTTATTCTCTACAAATGTATTACACTTAAAATTCAAATATTTTATCTGGATCAAATAAAATGGATTATAAACCGAAATTAACCTTAAACCCTTAGAGGCTCCAAAGCCGCTTTTTCGGCTCGACTTTGAGCGCTTATTCGGGAAAAAATAAAAATGCCGGCAACTTTATTGTTCTCTAGTCCTCGAGATTAAGGATAGACTTAAACTTTAATAGTATAGTATATATAGTATACATATGTAATTCACATTTTGACTTTATTAACCCTAAAGGGTTAACCCTAAATAGAAAAGTGACATTTACAAATTGTGCTCCAACCTACGCAATTTTATTGTGAGGAAATGGGATAGGTCAGAACAAAAACTAATAAGGGAAAAGATTAAGAATTTATTTTCTAAAAAGTGACTTCCTCAGAAATAACTTGCAATTTTCGGTCTTAAATCTACAGGTGTTTTCCGAAAAAAGAATCTAACCTACGCAATTTATCGAAATCACTTTTAAAATAATAAAAATTTACTCAGCGCCGCCAGGACAAAAATTGAAAAATGCAGGCAAGGTTCAGAAAAATTTTTCTAGAAGTGAATCATTCAGAAGCAACCTGCAATTTCTGGTATTTAATCTACAGGTGGTTTTGAAAATAGTCCGGAGCCTCCAAGGGTTAACATGGAATCTTAACTTGTACTCTTCGAAAAAAAAAAGTTCTATCGTGGTCTCTGGGGTTTCTTCAGCGCATTTTCTTTATATCGATAATAATACCTTGGTAGGTCTAGACACTTTTTCCATATCTTTTAACTAGGGCAGAAGTGTTAACACCTACCAAGGTATCATTATCGATATGGCCTAGATTAATTTGATCATTATAAAACATTAGCCTATTGTTAATAGGTAATTCATATACTTTAGTAAGATACTTAAGTAAGATGTGACAAAATTGATTAATGATTTCTGTAACGTTTTTGAAAAAATTGACTGGTTGCTAGAAAATCAAATTTGCTGGAATTAAATCGATCTTTGACCACCAATGAGAAATCCATACTAAAATTTCTGAGAACATTTTTTTGAGGTCAAATTTTCGAGAGAATTAAACTTAGGATAGTTTTTTTAAACGAGACAAGAAAATATTTTGTAGAACTAAAAGCCCAGAAATGGACACATCAAACGGCTTGTTGCATCGTGTACCTCAAAATTCAAGGAACATATTTTTTGCGTTTTTACCAGTCGCAACGCAAAAAATCTGTAGTTTGAAATTCTAACTACAGACGAACCGTATGCAATATCACAAAACGGTTTTTTGCATTCAACTGAAAACTAAAAAAGTTTAGGCCAAAAATTTTTTTTAGTTTCCGAAAATTTTTCGATTTTTTCAAAATTCGAGATTTTCAAATGACTCAATATTGGTATGAAATGAAACTAGAAGAAATTCTAAGATAAGTTGCTGAAATCTCGTTTACGGCGTTTTTTTATTCCGATTCTATGAAGTTCATAGTATGAACCAATCAGATACAGCTATTCCGGATATTGACCAATCACCATCGAGTATTTTAAAACTCGCACCTAAAAAAAAANTATTTTCTTGTGTCTTTTGAAAAAAACTACCTTGACTCTTACTCTCCGTAGTTTTCGAGTTAAAATTTATAAGCAGCAGTTCTAGTCAAATTCAACCTCAACTTCGGATCATTTTGCTGAGATTAAATTTGCTCAAAAAAAATATGACTTAATTTCAACGAGACAAAATTTCTGCTGGCAAAATGACCTGCACCCTCAAATTAGTATTTGCTGTTAAACTACTTATACACGAGTCTATTTATATGTGAACCCCATTCTGCTGTCTCTGGTTTTACTAAATAAAAGCTTACTACCAAATTTGTGTTATGAGGTTTTCTTAACAGCAGAAGAGTGTGTTTAGTAAGACGCGTCATATAATATGACTCATATTAATACTGTGATGTGCGTCTATAGTAGGGTGGGAATGGCAAAATCAAAGTCTTCGGTTGATTTTCTGGTTATGGTTACTCGATACAGTTTTTAACGCTGATTCTCATGGTATTCCCAAAAAATTCCAAATTGACCCAAAGTTCTTTTTTTTTTTCACTTTGAAATTTCGTAAATATCATGAAAAATCAGGTTTTTATTGAAAAATTTTTCTTAGGGGCAAATTATTATTTCATTATGGCAAAAATTTCGAAGTTTTGCAACTAATGAACAAAATAAAAAGTGTAAATCTTAATTTTCTATCTCAGTTATTTAAGAAATTGAAACCCTTTTTAGAGTAGAAAAAATTGATTTTTTTCGACCTTTCATGATAAAAAAAAATTTGCCGCGCAAGTTTTTTTCAAAAAATTTATTTCCAAAAGTCTTAGAATTTGATAAGCTTTTCAAAAAATAGGTAAAATTAGAGTCGCCGACCTTTTTTCTGCCATTCCCACCCTAGTCTATAGGGACAATCTAGAAAAAATATGATGAAAAGTTACGCTTTTTTATTTTGGTCGATCCCTCTATAAGGACAATATGGGAGATATTTATTAGTGATAATCGGATCCAAAATTTGATTACCATGTAAGAACATTTGTCTGTCATTATTTACTCTGACTACTTCTAACAGACAAAAACAATTTGACTCAGACGTCGATTTATTCTTGCTAAAACCAAAATCAAATATTTATTTTTTTCATAATTTAGATTCAAATTTATAAAAATGATTATTTTTGCATAATTATGTTAAAAAATGGAGCATCAAAAAAGTTTGTTCAAACGGATTAGAGAAGAGTGGATGTATTGACCGTAGAATATTTTTTTAGTTTGCAAGATACGAGGATTCGAATGATGTTCAAAAAAATCTTCTGCAATGACGGGTTGAAAAGATATATATATCGATTACGGGGGCTCCTGGTCCCTTATTACTAGGTTTTTAGCCAAATTTTTTTATTTAATTCAGCTTTTGCAAACGATTAATCCGATTGAATTCTTAGATAGCTTAAAAATAGCACAATTATCTGGTAAATAATTGAATTTAAAAATTGGTCCGAATCCGACGATTGTTACCAATTTTTTAAGATAAACTAGTAATTTAACATTTCAGTAATCTCAGAAAAAGATAAAATAATTAGTCGACGAACCAATTTTTTTTTACTTTTATTTTTCAAAAAGATATTTGTGCTCAGTTAAAGCTATCTAAGAATGTTATCGGATGAGTTGTTATTAAAAGCGCGATAAAATGGAAATTTGCTCAAAAACTAGTAAAAAAGGACCAGGAGCCCCCGTAATTGATATGGATTACCGGAACCTCAGAGTACAAATCCTAAATATTTGAAAATTGCTAAATCTGAGCATTAGATTGGTTGATCCTTTCTCAACCTGATCAATGAAATCGGCCTATTACGCAATCAAGAGTTTTGATTAGGTGCTAATATCTTGTGTTGTTTGTATCATTCAAATATTTAGGATTTACTCTGAGGTCCGGTAATCCATAAACTGTCGAATTTGTCTAAGCGGACGTTTGTCTAAGCGGACGTTTTAGTATTTTTTTGCGTTTTTTGGGCGAAAACCAACGCATATTTTTCAAATTTCAAAATTTTCTTACGTCTAAGCGGACGTTTTTAGCGTCCGCTTAGACAAATAAGACAGTAGTAATTTTCAAATAAGAACCCCAAAATTGTCTTACGATGAGATTAGATTATTTTTTTGAACAGTCCAATGAGATCTGAGTATTTTTGAAAAGTATTCTCTAAGAACCAATCATAAAGCGTTATTTCATAAGTAACTTAAAAAGTTTTGATAGACGCATATTATCTCGAAATTTATTAATGCATCGCACTCCTGACAAAAAATAACATCGTTCATAAGCTTTTCAAGAAAATCTCATTATTGAAACTCTTAAAACTGTAGTTTAGGTACTAAACCGATAATTACCGGTCACGTGGGACCAAATCAAAGCAATAAATATGATTCCGTTTTTTCGTCTTGGTTTATCCAAGGTTAGGTCTGATTTTTTTTAGATGAGTCGCATCAAAAAGATAGTTCGGTACTGGAACATACGATTTTTCTGAAATTTTGAGTCATAATGTTACTTTTAAAGCTACGTGTCACTGCAGAGCCAGTTTTTTCGATTTCCGATTTAATATCATTAATTTCGATGTTTTTCTCTGGCGAAAAACCGATAATTTTCGGCAAATGTCCGGTAGAAATTGAAAAAACCGGCTCTGCAGTGTCACTTAGACGGGAAAGTTATATTATGACCTAAACTTTCAAAAAGTTCGTATGTGCCACTTCCGAGCTATCTAACCGTTTTATATGACGCATCTTAAAAAAATCAGACCTTATGAAAAAATCCGTTTCGCATTATCCTTTAAATTGGCTGAGAACGAACACTCCCATTTTGAGAATTCTTATTTGAAAGTTACATTTACCCCCTACTGTATTTTATTTTGAATTGTAACTTTTTAACCTTTTTTCCCATATGTTTTTTCAGATGAATTTAATGTTATGATGTCGAGTGACGGGTTTAAAAATGGTGTTTGGGACGCTCTTTCGTCGTTACGCGCTCATTGGCCTCTTCTCTTGTCGTCTGGTATTCTCTATCTTGAAATAAGAAATCTCCGACGAGAAATTTCGGCTCTCACTGGCACTGTCGAAAGGCTGGCAGACGGAACCGGTAAATTAACCGGTAATTCGATTAGAAACCGGACGTATTCGACCACCAGCACGCATGATGATTGGTTCAGTGTCAAAAGTTTTGACGATGAAGAATCTGAAGCGGAAGAAGATATTCCACAAGAGGAAATTGAATTTCTAGAAGAACTTGATAAACTTCATTATAGTTCAGACAAGGGAATTAGTAAAGGGCTCAATTCAAATATATTTGAAAACTGGTTATTCACGTTGGGTGCCATAATTAAAAAAAAAATTTGAAACAAAATTTTGAGCTCTCCAGTTTAAACTGAGCCCCGCTTTTCACCGGTAAAAATAACAGAATTTTTGGCTCACAAATGTTCATTTATTCGAAAACTAATTCAATATTCGAGATATACTTCGATAATAAAACAGAAAATTACTGAAAAAAGAAATGACTCATTCTTTTGAAACCGGATATTTTTCTTCAAAATATGAAATTAAGCTTTTTGGATTTCTGTTAAATGGTGATTGAATAACGTTCGTCTTAAAAATGAGTATTTTTCTATCGATGAGCATCAATATCCATATTTTTCTACCTCCAATTTTTTTCGATCACCAATGAAAAATATAACATTTTGGCCGGTTCGCACTCTCATTATACTGTAATACAGTAATTATAATAATCTATACTGTTTAAGAGAGCGTAAATGTCCCGAAAACCAACGCATTTTCATGATTTTTTCAAAGGGGTTTAATTGTATAAATTATACAGTTAAACCCCTTTGAAAAAATCATGAAAATGCGTTGGTTTTCGGGACATTTACGCTCTCTCCAAAAAATAGATTCCAACAATATATTCTTGACCATTTACCACTACCTCTTTAAATAATACCTCAAGTTACCAGAAATCGCCTCAGATGTTGTGAAAGCTCGTTTGTGGCGATTTGTGGTAACCAACTTTGACATTATTTATATTATTTTGAGAAATATTTAAAAAATATTAGCTTTTAATTCGACATTGTTCAGTAGAGTGTATTTAAACGGACAGGTTTTAGAATGGATTTGGGTCAAAAAGTCCTGCTAGCGTGCATTTAAAGATGCAGTTTTGGGATGCAAACTGTCCATCACGTTTTAACGGATAATTTGAATGGTCCAAATGCACGTTTAAACGCACGCTTGCAGGACTTTTTAACCCAAATAAACTCTTAAAACCTGTCCGTTTAAATACACTCTACCGTACTTGATTTTATTCAAATTGATCCCTGATTACAGAGATGCGTGGGAAATTCTAGAATCTAAAGATCATTCCAACAAAATTCAAATTTTAATCCGAAAAACTCGATCAATGTGTTCTATGTACGGTCAGTATAGGGCAGGATCAGAAGTGGGAGATAATATCGTCCTCAGAAGACAATATGCAAATCAAGCACTTATTTGGGCAGAGGAAATTATGCTAAAAGCACCAAAACTACCTCATGGTTATCGATATAAAGGTTTTTATTTAACAAAAATAAATCTTTACTAACTTAAGTTAAAACTAAATCTTTCAAAAATATTGATTTATTTAAAGAATGATTGATTTTTTTGCTAGGTTCGTATGGTCCCGAAATAATAATTTTAAAAACGATTTTTTTTTGTCATAAAATCTGGAAAATAATGAGCTTTGATTAATCAAAAATAGGAAAAATTTGTTCTGCTCAAGGAAGCTTAATTTTTCAAAAATTTGATACTTCATGAACTTTCGCCCTATCTGGTGTAATTGGTGTATTGAGGTTTTCTGTAAAAAAACTTAAAATTTAAGCTTTTTGGGGGGTACCGTACAACGGCCGTTGTACATAATCGGCCGTTGTACGGTACCCCCAGCTTTTTGTATCTGAAATGGAATAATTAAAAAATTTTTTAATTTGTACTATTTTTGATATTTTCAAAACCATAATGATTCGAGGACATATATAAAAGATACGATGTGAAACTTTTTCTACAATTATGCGTTTGGAGCTTTCATAAATATATGCAAAAGCTCAAAAACACCTCCATAAATTTGTACCAGTTATGCAGCGGGGACTGTAACGTTGCCTAAATGAAGGTAGCATGGTACCCCTTGTTTTTCTAACCTACGAAGCTATCTTTAACCTTACCGCCCACGCTGTAATGACACCTCTTTTACGCAAACAACATTCAGGGAGCCGTTATATATTTTTTCAAAAAACTTTCTAAAGATTTTTTATAAACAAATTTTAACAACAAATTATCGATATTTTGGATGCTCCGAATGTTTTTGAATATTGAACTACTGTGAATTNAAAAAGTGTGAGTCCAAGCGGACAAAACCGGATTTTTACTACAAATTCAATGAGCATAAAGATGTAGCGGACAAAACCGGATTTAGAAAAGTGTCCGCTTAGACAAAATCTACAGTAATAGCGACATATTTTTTTTAGTCCGACTGAATATTAATGGAAAAATCTGAACATTATATTTTAGCTGCTGCACTTGGTTGCAGTATGGAATTCTTTTCTGTAGGAGATAAAGTTTCGAATGGAAAACAAATTCAAGGGCTACTTTCAGAAGCTTTAAAATATAATCCTAAGGACGGTTCAGCACATTACATTCTTGGCAGATATCATTACGAAGCAAGCAATTTGCCATGGGCGGTTAGTTCAAAATATAAAAAAAAAATCGATCAGGGTCTTTCATTACACAAGATTTTCAAAAGCCAAGGTCGCTTTTTTTTTAGGTAGGCCCACTTAATGGGTATCTGTTCTGAGAGAACCAGACTAAGATAGCGACAAGCGGTTTTTGCATTTGAATCTTAACCGAATTTGTAGTGGTGGAATTTTTTTCTTTTTTACCGGTGATTACCGGTTCACCGGTAAATTCGCAAAAAAAGTTTTTTTCGGTAATTTTGAGCAATTTCGATGACTGATTTCCGGTCACGTGATCCACCTAGGAAGTCAAAAAAATTTCCTACCGTATATTTTTTTCCAATTTTTTACATGCCAAAAACCATTTGTCGCTATCTTGTCTAGTTCTCCCAGTCCGAAATCACAAGTGGGCCTACCTAAAAAAAAACGACCCAAGAAAAACTTAATTTTAAAAAGCCTATTTTAGCCAATTTTAAGGGGGTTCCGCACCGATAAAACTTTATACTGTGCTTTGCTCTTATAAGGACTCCCTCCACAAGGAAAACATGACCAAACCCTACGTTTTTTGGCGTGTCTCTCTATTGATAATTGAGACGAGTAGGCCTCTAAAAATTTTTGAAGCATTTTTTTTTAAATAAGGCACCAAAACATGAGGAAAGTATGGAAAATTCTCAGCTGATTTTATAGACGAAACCCACATTACATAGTTGATCATAAATTCGAGAAATAATCAAGTTCTTCCAATTAATTTGTTTAATTAACTCCGTTGGGCATAAATAATCTAACTTTCAATTTTATAAGGACACTTGTGTCTTACAATGTGCAGTATTCCAGATGTTTAACTTCAAAATTGTCTTTTTCGATTTACGCTTCCATTGTACACTTTGAGCATCGTTCGGTGGTCGTTATAAACATGGTGAATCTCCCAGCAGAGCCCGCCGGGAGGCTTTTATAATTTGAGAAAATTTATTTGGGGATTTCATTATCAAAGGGTTAATTTTATTTTTCATAGGTGAGAACTGTTGCAAACCGTATCGGAATGCCGCCATCTAGTGAGGACGACGCTTTGCATCATTTTAACGAAGCGCTTGGAAATTCTGGTCATGACATGGAACTACAATTATACAGATATAAAATACTTATAAAGGTAAAGTATGGTAGTCTATTCTGTACATACAGGGTGTAAAGTTTTTACCTTCTTTTTCAAACTGGTTACACTTGATTTCGCCGCCGTTTTGATTGGTTGTCAGAAGAGTTTTCTCAAATTCAACCAGTCAAAACGGCGGAAATCAAAGTGTAACCAGTTTGGAAAAAAGAAGGGAAAAACCTTACACCCTGTATGTTTTTTGGAAATAAAGACAAGCTCTATAAGGACGATTTAGCAAAAAATTGGAAATTTAATTTTCCTCAAAAATACTGATCTTTTAATATAACGCAATATCGAAGATTATGCCTATGCCTGGAATTATTGCAAGTGTCTTGTTGTAGCATTACCATTTGCAAAAATTCCAGGCATAGGCATAATCTTCGATATATCACTAAAATATAAGGACAATATCATAAATATGACAATTGTCAATATGGCAAAACAAATCTGTCTTTATAAACACAAACCACAGTAACCTTTTTAAGCGTAGGGGTTAATATTTCTATTTAGCAAAATCGTATCGAAGAAGCAAAAGAAGCAGTTGATCATGGTCGCAGTTTGCCAGTTGTATTTCGATCTGAAATTTCAGTTCTAGAAGAATTAGAAAAAGTTTGGAATTCAAATTATGCATGATTATTATACTTCAATTTTATTTATTATCAACTTCTTGAAAACTCATTTTAACCAGCTGTTTTGACCTTTGAATGATGCCACTGTCAAAATTTATATAGATTAAAAACATTTCAAAAGAACATTTTAAAAACTTATATTTTTATTTCCATATTTTATGAGGGTAACGATTCCGAGATTTTTTGAATAGCCGTCCCTGTAATGGAAACCCATTACGATTTATGGAAACCATTTTTGAAAAACAAGGCATGTTTGAGAAAAAAACTCTGTTATTGATGCTTAATTTGCTCAATAATATTCCAAAAAAAATGTGTGGGTTTCGACTGCATATAATTGTTCCTTACATATGTAGTTTGAACAACATCTCAAAATTTTTTCCAAAAATTTTTGGCTGAAAACAACTTTTCAAATTTTGCCCATAATTACCCTGTAATGGTAATGTAATTTGTAATGTAACACATACCAATAAATCAAAATAAAATCATTTGTCAAACATCATGAAAATTATCCAAAAAGTATTTAGGCCCTAAATTTTGGGGGTTCATAAGATAAAAAAAGTTTCGACAAAAACAGAATAATTTTACTATCGTTAAATTGATGCAATTAAGAAAAAATGGGTCCCTTCGTATTGAGTGATGACAAAAATCGGCATTCTATTTATTTCGCATCAAAAGTTATAAGCGCACCCTACAACCTCCTTAATTTTGTACGATTGGTCTGTAATGGTTAAATACTCGAAGGCCTAGGGTTCGCGATTATTATTATTTATGATTTTTTTCTAAATAAATAATTTTCTTTTTACACAAAAAAATCTTTTTTCTAATGTTTGAAAATAAAAAGAGAGAATTTATCCCCTCATGACAATGACGGGAAAACCATAGGCGACATCGAGAAACGGTTTTTCGCATTCAAGTGCTGACAATATATACCTGGATATAAACCTTAATTATATTTTTTCTAGTTTTTATTTGACGTTTCGGCTAAACAGCCATTTTCAGTTGTGAGAGAAATGGATTTGTAGAATTCGAAAGTTGATTTTTTTGGCGCGAACTCAGATTACAGGAGAGTGTATTTAAACGGACAGGTCTTACGAGTGGATTTGGGTTAAAAAGTCCTGCTAGCGTGCGTTTAAACGGGCATTTGGACCATTCAAATTATCCGTTAAAACGTGACGGACAGTTTGCATCCCAAAACTGCATCTTTAAATGCACGCTTGCAGGACTTTTTAACCAAAATCCACTCGTAAAATCTGTCCGTTTAAATACACTCTACTTTACAATATTTAGCAAAATTACATATGCAGAATTTTGTCAAAAATGTAATTTCGCTGAATATTGTAATCTGGGTTCGCGCCAAATAAATCAATTTTCGAATTCTGCAAATCCATTTATCTCACAACTGAAAATGGCTGTTTAGCTGAAACGTTAAATAAAAACTATCTATGATAAAAAAATAATAATTTTATGTCTCAATACCAATGAATATAAACCTTAACCCCC
>SCLH01000524.1:651025-697726 GCA_004367855.1 Oikopleura vanhoeffeni | reverse complement strand
TGTTTATATCTGTATTTCTGCCACAGTACTGTTGTTATTTCGGTGTAAATTTTCAAAACTTTCTTTCAAATAATGTACATATCCATCGATGATGCCCGAGTAACTTAAATCTCTGATTTGCCTTGTAAAAGAATAGGGAATTAAGAGATTTAAGTTTACTCGGGCATCATTGATCAAACAGATTTTAAAAAAACGGTAATTAGCAAACAAAAATGTTTTTTGAAACTATTGTTTTTTTGCTAAAAACATTTGTTATACTAATTTTTCGTATTATTTTCGTATTTTCTTTTTTCGTATTATTTCGTTCAGTATTTCTGCCACAGTAATGTATCTATTTTCGTTTTAAATTTTTAACTTTCTCATATAAATGTACAATTATTTCAAAAAACGGTAACTTAGCAAACAAAAATGTTTTAAAACTATTTTTGTTTTTTTGCTAAAAATCATGTATTATACCAATTTTTTTTCTTATTAATTTTCGTGGTTTAACAGGGGTAAAAAACGTTTTTAGTAGACAGGACGCCTTTGAGGTTGAAATTTGCGCCAATGACTTTAAAAGGACAGCGCGGCAGGCAAAAAATTTCCGAAATGACTTTTTAACGGACGTCTTGGGGCTCGGGCCGTCCGTTTTAAGTACCTTACTGTACATATTAATTAATTAAGGCAAATATGGTAAAAGTAGGGTGCGCAGCGGTCAAAGTCTAAGTTTTTAAATTAAAATGATGAGACCAAAACGGAAAAAAAATATCTGGACAAAAACAACGAAGAAATAAAATGAAATATTTTTTTATTTTTGGCATTGTTTGCCAGGGAAAATGACGGTTCAATAATAAAACTCGGCTTTGCCAATTTTCCGCCAGTCTTCCGCATGGTTCTCACATCCGCATCTGAAAGCTTGGTGAATTCTGCATAAAATGAAATAATAAAATTAAATATTCAGAGTATTCATCATAAAGTATTCATTCTTACAAAGTGTTCCGCCTACGCATTATTTTTGTTCAAAATGAGCATTTTTCGAACATTTTATATTTTCAAAATTTTTTTTTTCAGAAAATAGCAAATTTTTATGTCAGTACGATCCTTGCCACAAGAAAACGAAAAAATTGAGCTGATTTAAGGGTATCCCTGCTCCTTAACCATTTTCTGCAGTTAATTTATGTCATAAAATGCACCAAATCAATTGTTTATGTTTTCTGACGCATAAAACAACCCCAAATGACAAAAAAAAAATTTTGCGTTTTTTTCATTTTTTCTAAGTATTTTTCTCAAAATTATGTTTCCAAAAATAACGTTTGTGTCAATTTGACACTAAAACTTTCAAAATTATTTCGGGTTGACGTTACAGCCAACTTTCTCTTCAGTTGTTTCCTCAGCTTTTCTTTTTGAGCCTACTTTCGAAAAAATCGAAGCACATTTTTTTCGGGAAATTTTTTTCACGTTGACTTGAAAATTCATATTTTTTGTTATTTGGGTCGAATTTGAAACAAAAACGCTCCTACAAAGTTTCTGTTTTGTTTAGGCAGCTAGCTTTTGCAAAAAATTTGAGTAAATTTTGAAATTTAACCTAGGAGGAGATAGATTTTTCCGATTAAAAAAGTCCAAAAACCGTATTTTGGACCGGTTTTTTACGTATTCTAGAATAATATAGCACTTATCGACAAAAAGCGCTTTCCTACAAAGTTTTGTTATACTAATTATACAAGGTTATGTTAAAATTTAGGTTTATTTTTCAAATATAACCTCAGAGGAGTAGGAATTCCGTTTTGGCTTAGGTGGCTCTTGTTGCCTATGTGTGAAGGAGTGT
Source organism: Oikopleura vanhoeffeni (assembly GCA_004367855.1). Taxonomy (NCBI): domain Eukaryota; kingdom Metazoa; phylum Chordata; class Appendicularia; order Copelata; family Oikopleuridae; genus Oikopleura; species Oikopleura vanhoeffeni. The sequence continues at coordinate 695,922 of SCLH01000524.1, read as the reverse complement.
GGTCATACAAAAAATTTTGGCAAATTTTTTTTTTCGCAAAGTTGAAGGCTAGTCTACAAACTGGCTAATTCTGAATTATATCCTTCGAGGCCCTGTTTCGGCTATATTTTATCCGAGAATATGTCAAATTAGAGCAGAGGATACCCTTAAGCTCAAAAACGAAATAAGTGCTGAAAATGAGGTTTTGAAACCAATAAACACTTTCTGACCAACTAAATGGCCCAAAAACAAAAAAAATTTGCTCGATCGTCTTTTTTCGTGGCGATTACCCCCCGATAGCAAATAATGTTTTTATCACAGATACTTAGTTCAGTCTGTAGGCGTTCAGCTGCGCACCCTAGGTATAAGGATCACTCTGGCATGATTTGCACAAATCAAATATTTTTTTCAAAATATATCAATTTATCCATACTTTATATCGAAATAACATTTTTTAAATATCGAAATAAGATATTTTTTGAAATTTTCACTCCCGAAAAATATTTTTGCCTCCAGTATGTCCGAAGGTAATTTTTCTTGCAAATTGTACTCAAAAACTTCGAAAAAAATGGCTATATGAAAATTTTTATTTCCAAATTTGGGTCAAAAAAGTATTTTGTTTCAGAAGTAAAACTTAAGCGAAAAACGCCTTTCCAATCAACTCGTCATAAAATTAACTAGTATCCGAAAAAATTTAAGAAGCACTTTTTAGATTCGCATTTGTTGAGTTTTTAACTGTTATCAGCAGGAGAAGTTTCCTGCCAATCATTTTTCCATCATTTTTGGGTGATTATAAAATTGGCTTTAGCCTTTCAAAAGGCCTTAAATGCCTCGGAGGGTTAAGCTTTATTCGTAAATCCCATCCGTTTTTTCAGATCCATTGTTTTTACTTTATACCATTTTTTTTGAAAAAAAACACTCAAAAACCGGTAGATTGCTATCGAAAGTGTCTAGAATCATAATTTTCGAAAACAAATTTCGATGTGAATTAAAGAATAGTTTCTCACCGACGAGTTTTTTTCGCTGACAAAAATAGCCGCTCGTTTTTACCAAATTGTTTTTGTTTTTGTTTCTTCTGCAATTTCCAAAATTTTCTTTCATGATTTATCGTTTTTCAAGGCTTTGGTCAAAAAAAAGCTCGTAAAACTCCATCCAAAGTGAAATCATTCATACTTTCAAAACATCATCATTTTATTTATTAGGTTGTTTCATATATGCCGGATATTCAAGCTGTCTGTAGATGAAAATTAATGAAAACCACAAACGAATTTTTAGAGCAGTCTAAAACCTTCGCATTTTCTAGGAGGAATACGAACTTCAAAAAAGCGAGCTTCGTCGACATGGGAATATTAAGTTATTCAATGGGGAAAGGTCATCAAGATCTTATTGAAAAATTGTAAGAAGCTTGTTGCGTTATTGGCCACCTGAAATATAGATAATAATAAAATGTTCCAAAAAACAAGTTATAAATGAGGATTTGACTGGTCTGTATTGATGAAGCAGGATTGTGAAACTTCAGGAAAAGATTTCACTTCAAAAAGCTGTAATTTTTTCATAAACATGAGCAAAACTGATTTCTAGTTATTATTTGAAATTTATAAGTCGCTCCAGGGTAAAAAATGTACGGGAGTATCTATTTCGTATACATTTTGGCCGTTTTTTCTTCTATCTTTTGCGTAGGCGCAAAAAGCAAGCAATTTATAGAAAAAAGCGCGTGCAGTAAAAATTGGCCGGTTAACAATTTTATAAGTCGACTTTGAGAAAAGCACACATCCGTCGAACCGAATTTGTACAGCTTTTCTTCGTAAGTTTCTCTTTTTGGCAATTTTTTTTATTGTTTTCCTAAAAAACTTAAAAAAAAATGCCGAAAAAAAGTAATTTGACCTTTAAGGGGGTTACTGGTCGCTGAATTGACTTTTCTCGATAAAAATTTGCCCAAAACATGGGCTTTTAGGATAATTAGTTCAGATTAGCCATCTTTGTTAGAAAACTATCTTAGCTTGTGGAAAAAACATCTCACTTTTTTTTTATATGCATACACTCCTTCACAATAAGCGACAACAAGAGAACTAAGCCAAAATGGGGGGGGGAAAAGACTATCTCCTCCAGGTTTCATGTCAAAATTATCTAAAAATTTTGACACAACTTGTAAAAATAGTAGGCTTAAAAAATTAACTCCGATCAGTTTTTCTAATTTTCGCTTCTTTAATTGTTCTAGGTTGTTTGAAAAACCACCGTTTTTTCGCAATTATTCCGTCGCGTAAAACTATCTCCTTCCTTTTAAAAATTTCATTTACTTTTTTTTCTTAGGTAGCTCATACAAAAAACGGAACAAAATTGATCACTTTTTTGCGATTTCAACCTAAAAATCGAAATATGATTTTTTAAGGACCCACGAGAACATTTTCGATTAAAAAGTGCTTTCGATTTTTGTAAGTGGCTCAAAAGAAAGCTTACTGAAACACTGATCAAGAAGTTGTACACTTTTGTTATCACCCCGGGTTCATTTTGGAGCATTTTATAATGCCCGAAGGCCCCATAAAAACCAGCGACCGTTACCCCCTTAAGAAGGTGGTCATATGACAAAAATATTATTGCCTTTGGCATTTTATTTTTGAACCACAGGGAGGTATATTTTCAGGTCTTCTTGCTCGAAAGACGAAACAACTGTAATTTGCCTCCTAAGACTGTCAAATTACAATTTTTTTTTTAGAACAACAGATTTGACTGTGCCACACGAACGAACCGTATTGAGAAAACGTTTTTTTGCATCTAAACTGAAAATGATGCGGGGAAAACTTTTTTTCAGAAAAATGTGGCTCCACCGATTCAACAAAATTTCAAAATTTTATTTCTTACCAATTTTTTTTTAATTGCTTTAAGTTTGCAAAAGTAAACTGGTAAAGGCAAAAATTTCTTTTAGTTTCAGTTGGATGCGGCAAACCGTTTTGTTGATATTTCTCATACGGTTCGTTATGGTTACAGTCAAATATCAGTTGTTGTATAGGCGATCAATCCCCGACCAAAATTTCCAGTATCTTTCGAAATTTATTTCTGTCCCCATATCGCCGAAAAGTTGCCAATTTCGCTGAAAGTGCCCAATATCGCGAGTTTTCAAAATTTGCCCTCCCCCCTTGTAATGGTTCATATTTATTTATCGTTCACTCTGTATTCAAATTTCATCTAAAATAAATTTCGGATATGTTCAAAAAAGGGGATCTAATAGGGGATAAACGGGGATAGCATAGGGGATAAATAGGGATAGCCATCCCCTCAGTTTCAATCCCCATCCCTCCCAGGCGGATCGTCCCTCCCTTGCTATTTCCCCATCCTTTTAAACCCTGGTCAAATTATGTCGCTGCTAAAAAAAGTAACCTTAGTTATCAGGCTTCAAAAATATTGATTTTCATGAAATTTACATAAAAATTTGTAATCTTTAAATAAAGCAAGCTTTAGATGTTCTGAGGGTATTTCCAAGCACTGCATTCTTGCTGGAGATCATTTGCAGCTTCCTCCAGTTGTTAAATCGATGAAGCCATGAACTTGATTTCAAAAAAGTTTTATGAAATGGATGGTTCGAAAGTTACCCAATCGGCATTTTATGCTTGATACCCAATACAGATCACATAAAATGATTTGCTGGATGGAGTAGTAAAGTTTTGTATGGGGGAAATTGAAGGCTGGTTGAGAAAAATAAAAGTTCTAGGCTAATAGGAAATAGGTAAAAGCTACATTACTGTCGTATGCGTCTTAGAGGACTTCGTCAAGAGGACAAAACGACAAGAATTTTGGCGAATTTTTGGCCATTTCTAAAATAAAATCCAAAAAAAATTTTTCCAACTTTTTCTTGAAAAACCTTTTTTTTTTTAATTTTTAACCAGGTGACTTATTACTATTCAAATTTTTTTAGTTAGTTGCGCCTAAGTAATGCGCACTTTTTGGCTTGGCATTTCTTAGCTCTCTAGAAGCTATCTTTTCGATTTTTAGTGAAATTTTTTTTAAATGAGCAAAAACGACACGTTTTCAGGTGGACAAAAACGACAAAAATTTCTGTCCTTCTTGACGGCATTACGACAGTAAATAAAGTAGTGCCTGATACGATGCCAATATTTTTCTTACGGTTCGTTTATTAAAACCCACCAATTTCAAAGATATTTTTGTTATGAAATTTATTTCAAGCGTATTTCTTCCTTAAATGAAAGAATTATTTTTTATGTTATACTATACTAATCGTCGAAGTATTATGAGAGGTGAATATTATGCGTTAGGTTGGAAGAGATTTATAGCATTACTTTCATATAGAGTCATGTTAACCCCTGGCCGTTTAACCGCGGCGCGCTCAGTTAACTGCGTTGCTTAGTTTAACCCTGCCGCGCTCAGAAAAATACATGATTATTATAATATCATGGGTTTTTTCTTGAGCGCGGGTTTTAGGGTTACATGGCGCTATTATGAGTAATGCTATTAAATATATATAGCATTTAGTTATGTGTAAAAAAAACTCAGTTTTTAATATTTTTTCCAGAACATATTTCCCGGACTGCATACTTTTGTTTATGTTTTGAAACTTTACAGTAAAGTGCGGTTTAAACGGACAGTTTGGTCGAACGAGTTGGGTCAAAAAGTCTTGCTAGCTGTGCATTTAAAGGGACAGTTTTGGGGATGCAAACTGTTCGCTACGTTTTTTAACGGATAATTTGATCGGTTTCAAACTGCCCGTTTAAACAGGACGCTACAGGACTTTTTGACCCAAACCAATTCTACCAACCTGTCCGTTTAAACGCACTCTACTGTATCGTATAATATAATTTATACCGTACGGATGACGCATGCAAATTCCAAATTAATACAATTATAATAGGTCAGAGTTTCTCTAAGCGCGGATTTTAACTGTCTTTTGCATTTTTTCAAAATTTCAAAATTTTCTTGCGTTTTAAGTGGTTCGTTTATCTTCAATTTTTCGCATATTTTTTAAGGGATTGCTTATAATTACAGCTCTCTAGTCCATTATCTCGATTTTTAGACCAACTATTTTGTCTTTGGGGTTCTAAGAGAAAGTTCTTGCGTTAGCGAATAATCGGACGTTCTTAAAAATTTTTCCAAAAAACTTTGCTTAGACAACTTGACAGTATTTGCTTTCATGCTAAAGATTCAACACGATTGCAAATAATCGAGAGCAAAAATAATATGATTCTTTACTCTGGCGAAAGTTTTGCGGTTCTTCAGCATGTATTTGTTTTTATTTAACATTCACGGAAAAACGCAAAAATTATACAATTAACCCCTCACACAAACGCCATTCGGGGAGCGAGTTTTTTAAATCCCCAAAACGAGATTAGAATAATTAAATCACACTTCATTCAAATGTGTCATAGAAGTTCGCAATTGTTTTTCTAGTAATGTTTTTAAAATTTTGATACGACTAGCAGTTCAAAAGATATTTTTTCCTACTTTATTTATTGATTTTCGGCCCAATTTTCGTAAAAAATCATAGCGTAAATACGACCTAAAAAATTAAAATTCTGAGGAGATCAGATTTAGGAAATTTATTCTGAGGACTTATCCTTGGTATTATTATTTTTTTCTCTGGTCTTTATTGAGAGTTTTTATTTTTTCTCAGTGATTTCTCTAAAAAAACTCGAAAAAATAAAAAACTCTTGTTCTCGCGAATATTCATATTTTGAAGAAATAAGTTTAATTTTTGATAGAATTAGATAGAATCTCTGTTCTTCAACGAAATTTCAACATTTTTAATCATTGCCCATTACATCCATTTTCAAATTTCCTCAATTTTTCACTCTTCATAATCACTAAGAATCCTCAGTTCTGTGGATCATTACCTAAGTAGTCAACCAAATCTTCGAGATCTTGTTCATTAAATAAGGCATTTTTAAAAATTTCAATTTCATGTTTTTGTAATTATGATTTCCGTCGGTATGAATAATTGGATTTATAAAAAACTGTATTTACGCATCTAGACAAATACGACCGATGCAAAGTCTGTCAAGCTGCGCAAAATCTAGCTTTGAAGCTTGATATATTTTATATTCCGCCGAGTAATCAGCCACAGCAGGCCGAAAAACTGAGGTTGTCCTCTTTTTAGTGGCTTGCATTTATCAAATACATTTTATTTGTATGTCAAATACTTTTTTGTATCTGCAAATACATTTATTTTTATCCAAAAATAGTTTTTTTTACGATTTTTTGAAAATGTACTTTTTTGGTACAGAAAAATAGAAATTATCATGTTGTATGCTAATTGAATAGAGATATTTTTAACTCAGAGAAAAGATCAGATAGCCAAGGTTTGACCTTATTTATTTTATAATTTTCCATATCCTCTGGAATATTTTTTTTGTGGAAAACTTTAACTTCATTTTTTCGGCTTATATCTGACCAAGATAACTTTAAATTTTTTGAAAAAATTAAATTTAAAAATTTAAGTCTGTCCTCAATAATTATAATATAATTTGTACTTTTTTTCAATTTCCATTCAGCGTATTAACCTTCATAGTTCGGTCGAAAACTATTTTTTCATAACTTTTTTTCTGATTTTTTTTCGTGCATTTTGGCCGCTAAGGCGATTACGAAACTTTCTTTTTTCAGACGATTGAGATGAGCTTTTTTTTAAATCAGGACTATATTTTTGAGTAGCCAGTGTCTAATTAATCTTTTTGTTATTCATATGTGATTTTGAAAAATGTATAGTTTTCCGATGAGGTACCCGGGAAACTAAATCCCTATTTTTGTCTTGCATTTATCGAGCCACACAAAATAAAAATTAAAAAAAATTATATGCCTCCAATTTTAGTCTATCCTTGATCTTGTGTTCATTAAAAATAATGAATATTTTATCGCATTTATTATCTCCGCAATAAACCGCCCAAAGTTGGCGTCCCCAATGGCGTTTTTGGGTGTGAGGGGAATTTCAATGGTTTTGGGTGTGAGGGGTTTAAAACAAGCTTTGATAAAAATAAAGCCGCCATTGTGAAACTTCATTTTCTTACATGTATATTGTTGCGGAATCCGATTTTTATTCAATTTTTTATCTATTCTTAAGATTTCATATTAAAACGGGCTGTTCCTTGTTTCGTAAAAATCTATTTGGTTTGGATTGATCATTTCTGGTTTTGGTATGTATGAAGGAGACGACAATTATCCAGGTCAGCACGAAAGTTTTTACAACAAGGAGAAGCAGAATTAGTTTGCCAATATTATGGATATTTAAGATCGAAAATCGGAATTCCTGAAGATGATATCGGAATATCTTGCTATTGGTGGCCCAGGTAGCGCATATACGAGAATCGTTTTGGAAAACTGTTACCAGATTATACAATTGCCGGACTGTTTTGAGAACAATCGATGGTTATCAGGAACAGTTAACAATTTATTTTTTTCAAGGAAATTTTTTTTGGGTCAAAATTTTCTATAATGACACTTTTTCCGGGTCAAATTACAGAATGACTCAAATAGCCTTTAGAAGTGCATTATGACATCATGACTGACAATTTCATTGCCATTATGGTAAGAAAATTTAAAATATGTAACATTACCCCCTTACTCGCTGAAGCCTCGTTTTCAAGCTCTCTAGTGCTCAGAAAATAATTTTTTTAACAACCTAAGTTAGTTTTTTAATTCAGAGTCGCATTTCTAAAAAGCCGATGCCTTCAATAACTACGTGGAATTTTACTTAATTTTTTAAGCACTTCCATTTATTAGTAAAAATTCATTTTTTCTGTTTTTCAAAATCAAGCCGTTTCGTTTAAAAAAATTTTCTATCTTTTCATAATGAAAATCTTGGAAAACATCAAATAACGCACTTAAGGGAGTAACCCCACGCGGGTTTTATTTCGGCTCTAGACAGGTTGAAAGCTAATTTTTTTATCGCATTTCTGCATTTTTTGTTATCGGTTTCAATCCTAAAATAATTAAAAAAAAATTTTCGATGTAAAAAAATTTCCAAAATTTCCTATTTTTTCTAAGTATAAATTTCCTTTCTTATTGTCTGTACTTTTCAAAGCTTGAAATCGTTGACGCTTGATTTTTGTTTGCTGAGGGTTCATTTGATTTCATCTTAAAAAAAATAAAAATTTTTAATTTTCGAAAAAAACATTTCTGAAATTTTTCTTAGATTGATAAAATCACGTCCCCCACGCGGGTTTTATTTCGGCTCTCAGGCATGTAGAAAAGCTATTGTTATTTCGCATATCTTATTTTTGTTATCGGTTTCAATCCAAAAAAATTAAAAAAAAAAATTTTCGATGTAAAAAAATTTCCTATTTTTTCTAAGTATAAATTTCCTTCTATTGTCTGTAACTTTTTAAATGTTGAAATCCGTTGACGCTGATTTGGTTGCATGAAGTTCACTTTGATTTCAATCTTAAAAAAGGAATAAAAAATTTTTTAATTTTCGGAAAAAAAAAATTTCTTGAAATTTTCTTTAGAATTGATAAAATCGACGGACCTTATAATTTCGGCTCTTCAACATGTAGAATGCTAATTTTTTATCTCATTCTCATTCTGTTATCGGTTTCATTCCAAAAAAATAAATTCGATGTAAAAAATTTCCTATTTACTTCTAAATTGACTCGTCATTTCAGCTTATTTCGACCAGGAATTCGTGTTTTATGCAGGAAAGTACACCGATACATACATTTTCACTGTGTGAAATTAACTGGCTGTTCATTAAAAATATGAATTGTCAAAACTATAAAAAAATAAATCTTCCAAGAGAAATATTTTATCTGTATTTTTTTCAGAAGCAAAACTTTGACTGCGCATAAAACCATAACTACAAGATAGCAAGTACCTGAGCGCATTAAAAATCACGAGCTCCAATTTAAGATAGTGCTTTATTTCCGCGAAAAATTTGCTTACTGCTGCTCCAAATAAATTGAACTAGCTTCAGGGTACCAAAAAAGCATTTTTTGAGGACTTTATCAGTGATGTAGGCAAATTAAAGAAAAAAAAATACTCTGAGACGCATACAATAATATATATTTAACTAAAAATTGAAGAGAGAGTATTGCTCACAAAAATCAGAAATTATCTTAATACATCGCTAAATGAAATTGAACAGATTAAACGTCGAAGATGCCTTTTTGGACCGGTAAAATACCGTTACGATCATACAAAAAAACTTTTTTGTCACTTTTTCGAAAAACTTCAGACGAATATCTCCTGTGTCTTAGAACATGAAACTCAAGAACTTTTATTCAGCTCAGACAAACGTTTGGAAATCACTAAATGACGCACGGTGTTCAACATTCTCAGAATGGAAATGTTATCTTAAACTTGCTTCCCAATTTTAGTGAGATTTTGGGGATTTGTGAGGTAATGTGGATAAAAAAAATGCGATTAAAACTGAAATCTTTTAAATTTTCGAAAATCGCTAATTGGCGAGGCTTAAATCCTTAATTAAGGTACCTAAATGGTACCAAAATTCCAGCGCCAGAGGAAAATAGAACGAACTGTAATTTTAGTTTTTATAAAATTCCAAACTTTTTCAGTTCAGCGTGGCGGTACTCCCTTAAGGTTGGGAGTTCGCAAATCTAATCATCAACCATACATCAGCTATATCTATTAAATAACTTTCATAATAATATTTTTGGCGATTCTGAAACTCGATTTGCGCCTAATTTCGACAATATCAATTTTCGAATGATTTGATTGTTCGCAACCGGGAAATAACTGCGCTTTTTAATAAACCTTTATTTATTTACCAAAATTTATACTTCCCGGCATGTTAGAGAAATGAAAATGACATTTTTTGAATTCTTTGTAAAAATTTGAGCTTGAAATACAGGTTCAAATGATAAATTTTGGTAAAATTCTGGATATGAACATTTACTTTTTATGAGTGTGTTTTTAATTTTTTCATTTCACTGTAAGCGTCCTCCAGCAAAACTCGGAAATAATGTTTAAAAATATTCACCAACGATTTGTTGATAATGTTAAGTTGGTAGATTAAAAAATGTTCGTGAAAAACGTATCTCAAAAATGACGAACGGAGATAGATTTTTCAAAACCCCTGATTTTAGCTTGAAAAAACGGATTTTTTGTAGATGCGAGCGCTCTTCAAATAAAATCTGTCATATGTTCTACGGACAATCTTTTGCATTTTATTAATGCGCTCTTTTTTGACATGAAGTGATACCTCGAAAATTAAGAGAGGAAGATTAGACTTTCAAATTTCAAGATATAAAATTTCTAGCGCCATTTTCCGGTTTGAAACGCAAATTTATCAACTTATTCTTTTCTACAATCGACAGTTTTTGTTTGGAAGTTTGTGTTTTCGATAGATCTAAGAAGGTTTTTAGTTTTAGGTGGTTTTTGTTTTAGGAAACTACGGCAAATTACGGCTTATCTCGTATTTTGGAAACCCTATGAGACATATATATTCGCAGATAGCAGAATTTAATTCGCATCTTTCGTGGAATTTGGTTTTCGAAGTTCAGACCGGTGACGGTAATGGCGGATTTCCGGTGTCGTTTTCTCCAAAGTGTTCCAAATTCAGGCTCAAACTCGGTCTGTTAAGACTAATTCGGACACAGGAGTTCGAATCTGATATTCAATTACATCGATGACGTCATAAGCACTACCCCAGCCAAATTTATTCTTGTCACGTTTTTCTCTATTCTTCTTTTACGGATTCACTTATTTGACCCAAATTGACGCGTGATGTTGTTTATAAGTGAATTTTTCGTGTTTTTATTAGTTATTCGTGTTTTTTACAAGTTGTAAAGAGTTTCTTTTGACGTCATCTAAGTAATCCCAAAATGAACTTATTAATGACGTCATCACGATGTAATCTGATATCAGATTCGAACTCCTTGTGCCCGTATAGTCTTACAGACAATTTTGGTCTGATTAAACAACTTTGAAATTGGACCGACCGGAAAATCCGCCATTACCGGGTCTGAAATTCAAACATAAAAAAATCCACCGAAAGATGCGGAATTAAATTCTTCATCTGCCAATTATAATCTCATGGGCCTAATACGGGAAAGCCGTAAATTGTACGTAGTTCCTAAAAAAACCACCTTTAGTGGTAAATGCAACGTATTGAAAGTTCATTTTTTGGCCTTTTGCGACTCTAAGGGAGGGGTGCGCAAATTTTGCAGGCCTCTTTCCAAGGTCATTTCTCGTCAACTAGCAAAGGTGATATTCCAAAAAACATTCTGTAACTAAACAGAACCAACCTTCGCGTAATTTTGAACTTAACAGTAATCTGATACAATCCCACCTACGCCGACGCTACGCTTTTAAAAATCTTCCTAAAAAGACACGCAGTTAGTGCCTACTTCTTCAATTTTCATCTTTTTTTATTTATTTTTTGTGTCAGGCTCCAGAGAGCCTTACGAAATAATTGCCAAAATTGCTTTTGATTTAAAATTTTTGCTTTCGTGCGACCAAAAACGCAAAAAATTAAAATTTTTGAAATGATTCAGTTTGGAGGCTCAGGCAAAAGCTATCTCTCCACCAGTTTTGAGAGATATAGTTTCGGGACTCATTTACTGCATCTTGAAAAACACAAGACTTTGTTTCAACAATAAACTTAGAGAGTTTTTTTTTTTTCGAATTTTGCTTTGGCGTCTCTCTGGGGGCCATGGCAACTTTTCCTTTTGAGCCTTAATTTTGACAAATTAGAAACCAGAAAAATCTTCAAAAATAATTTTTTTCCGTAAATACAAACACTTTTAAGGATTTTTGGTTGCAATTTTGAACTCGGTAGCGTCAAAAGAAAACAAAGTTAGGCGCACTTTCAATTTAATCATAAATAAATCACATAATTTTTAGTTTTTTCGTTTTTTTGCTGTTTTGGGCGCGAAAGAAAAATTTATAAAAACAAAAAGCAATTTTGCATTATTTGTTAGGCTTCTCCGGAGCCTCATCGCAAAAAAATAATAAAAAATGACTGAAAATTGAGGAGAAGGTACGAACTGCGTGTCTTTTTAAGAGCCTTTTTAAAAGCGTAGGTGTTCGGCGTAGGTGGATTGAATCAGATTACTGTTAAATTCAAAAACTGTTTAAATTACCGCGAAGGTGTTCTGTTAGTAACAAATGTTTTTTGAAATATCACCTTTGCTAGTTTGGCGGGAATGCCTCGGAAGAGGTCAAAATTTGCGACACCCACTCCCTTAAAGGCTTTAGTGTGTTTAGCACTCGTGATGGGTGATCCAGTCTCTAGTGAACAACATTAAAATGTGGGACGCCATCACGTCATTTCAGCGGTTAGAGGTATGCCACATCTTTTTTATTTGATTATATGCTTAATTTTTCTAATTAACGTTTCTTGTCCTCCGACTTTTTTCAGAATTTTTTGAATCCATATTTCCTCTACATCATTTAATTTGGTGAACAACATTCATAAATTGAATTACTTATAAGTTATGTTCCATAACTTTTGCGCGCTGCGCACCCTATTTATATATCAATAATATTTATTATCATTTTTGTTATTGTTGTGAAGTGGTAAAGAAAAGATGTAATTAATTCGTCAGTTTTGCTTCGTTGCACACGACTTGGGATCTTGGAATGATGGATGACGTTTCGTCGTATAAACGTTGCAATCAACCAGGGCCTCGGCGTCTTTGCTGTATCGTCGAGCGATTCAAATTTTTCCTATGATTGAAAATTACGAATTTTATTTAAAGGGGGGCTAAAAAAGAAACGATGCGTTGTAACCTGAAGGGATTATCAAAAATTACTTATAATGAAGGATTTAATACAGAAAATATTGAAGTGAGTCAAGTTATTCGGATTGAAAAAAGACGTTATACGAGAAGAAAAATTTACTGAAAAGGAATCTTTATTGAGGGCCGATTTTGATCAAATAAAGTTTTATAAATAAATTAACCCCCGCCTTTCTTCAACCTTTATTTTATGATATATTTAAGCATGGTTCCTGTCGAGACACATTTTTATTTTTTCTGAGACTTGTTGCTTTGACTACATGAATATCAGCGTAAAATATAAATTCGGAGAGGATAACCCAATTTTTTTATTTGATGAATGTTATAAAAATCTTTAAGTTTGCTTTCTTTTTGAAAAATATTTTTTTTTATGTAAATCGCCGTACTTATTTCTCAAATTTCCAAAATAAGTAAAAAAATTTTTTCTAAGACTGGTCCTATATTTGGGAAAAGTTTTCTGATCAGGTTTTTTATAAAAACAGGATAAATTCACAACGCAAAAAGTTCAGAAAAAAAATCATATTGACGACCGGTATATTCTTCGATATATCGAAAATCCTGGCCTAGTCGTCGAATTTATCGGAGCGGTCATAAACTTTGATAAGCAGTGGCCAATTTAAATCGCGGGATTCTTGAATTGAGTCGACAATCGGGTATTGTGATTGACACTGGGCTCAAATTTATGACGCTCGAGATAAATCGACGACTAGGCAGGGATCTTCGACTATATTTCGAAAATCCTGCCTAGTCGTTGGATTTTCAGGAGTGACGTTCACAAATAAGAGAAATTCAGCTATTTCACTGGTCACTTCTCGAGAATCCGTCATTTCATTGGTTAACTTTCAATTCTCCTTGTGACGTCCATGGTGAAAATCGACGATAGCCAGGATTTCGATATAAAAATAAATATTATTAATACTAATATTATAATAATAATATCTATATCATAGTTTTGGAAATTTTTTGGTCTATTCAATTTTCAAATTTCCAGAACTACCTGTACAGTCACGTACTGCCTTATTTGAAAAATTGCTTATTGTGGTCATATTGATCATTTTCAGAGATGTTTGTTTTACTCGGCATCAAAAAGCTTCAGCCCTTCGCGATCTTTATTAATTTGAAACCCATCTTATATTTTTAATCTTTGTCTTTGAAATTTTCAAATTTGCCTTTTTGAGGGCTGTAAAGTTGATTTGAGTTTTCATCAGCAAAAATTCCCATTTGGTTTTATATCACAACCATGAAATATGTTTAAACTATATTTGGTTTGGGTGAGTTTTGTTGATGTTCTAAACTATGTTGGTCTTTAACTGCCAACCCAAACATTTGGAACAGTGATTCAGATTAGAACTTACCGAAACAATGGATTATATTTTTTTTGTTATAAAAACTGCGCACTTTTATCCTTGTTACATCTGTGTGTTGGTTATTTTGTTAAAAAAAGGATATGATTTATAATTTCCAGAACTTTGTCGACATGATTTATTTGAGTTCATTCTAGTTATATTAAAGCTTATTTATTTCATATATGAGATGATATTTACTGTCGTATTGCGTCTAAGAATTTGGGCCGTTAATTTGGCCATTTTTTCAAAAAGTACGTGCGTCTAAGAGGACAAACGGGGCGTTTAAAATTGTAATGTGAAAAAAAAATAATACCCATAATTATGTAGCGAAATTAGATTTTCGAATTTTTTTAGTAATGTGACGAGTGGACCAAACTGGGCGTTATAATTAGCATGTCACCTTGATATCGAATTATATAAAATAATGGGTGATTCTTCTTGAAACCTTCTTGGGTTAATAATACTGTTATGAAAAAATATAAGAAAATTTGAGAAATTTTGGTCGGAAGTGATCAAAATATAGCGATTTACGTTTTTCAGTATTTAATTATTTTAAAACAAATGCCGTTCGGTAGTTTTGGGGTCAATCGTTGAAGTCACGTGATCGTTTTTTGGACTTTGGTTGTAATGGAAAAAACCTTAAAAACTTTAAAGAACCACTTCACTTTTTTCAAAATTGATTTGGGTTAATTTTGAAAAAAAACAGTACTACTTTAGCCACCTATTCCTTGAATATACGGTCACGTGATCATTTTGGTGCTATAGCTGTTAATGAAAAAAAAGTCTTAAAATGTTTTACTGATTCCCGCTCAGAGGCTTTTTTGATGATTTATTTTTTTTTTGGAAAAAAATAAGTACTGTACTACAGTTAAAATTTTTCGTTCAAAAAACGCTAAACGTCAATTTATTCCAAATCGGTCGACATGATCACTTTGTAAATTGTCATTCATAAATGATTAAGGGTCCTAAATTTCGAAATTAAGGGCATTCTGTCACGAATGACCAGAAAGACATACGGGAGTTAAAGGAAAATTTAACTTTTTATAGAATTGTTTCTTTTTCTCATAAATTCCAAATTATTTTTTAAAAATTAAAATTTCCTATTTCTCATAAATTTCCAAATTATTTTTTTTAAAAATTAAAATTTTCCTTTTCGAAATTTGAAATGTTCAGACACTTTGAAAACTAACCTTATTTTTTGATAAAAATCACAAAAAAATTCAAATTAAAAAAAAATTCTAAAATTTATTTGTAATTTTGTCAACTTTAAGAAATATTTATTCAAGAAATTCAGTCAAAATTTAAAATATATTTCCACAGTGATAACAGTTTGAAGAAAATTTTCGAATTTTGATTTATTTATTTGTTTTAATTTAATTTTACGTTCAATTTTTTAATTTAAAATTTTACGATTTAAATTTTGATTTATTTAAATTTTCTGAATTTAAATTTAATTTAATTTATGGATTTTATGATTATTTTATAATTTAAATTCCGACTTTGATTTCTTTTATTTTTTAATTTATTCGATTGTTAATAATTACTCTTAAAAAAGAAGAATTTTCATTTGGAAGAGAAACAACATATTTTTTTAATCAGCGTTTTTTTATTTTTATTTTCAAAGGCTTTCTTTCGTCTAAAAATATATTTTTTAGTATTTATCCAAATTTTTATATTTCTTCTCAAATTTATTTTCAAATTATTTCTCTTGAGAATATTCCTGAGTGATGTGTTTTTCGAAATATATTCGAATTTTTTTCGACTATTTTCTTTTAGATATTTTTCGAAAATATTTCTTTTTGAAAATTATTTTTCTTTTGAAATTTAATTATGGAAAATAATTTTTTATATTTCTAGAGATCTTTTACTAGTTTAGTTTTTTTGATTTCTGTATGCATTTAAAAAAGAGATGCTTTTAATTTTTTTCAATATTTCAAAAAGTTTATTTGATCTTTTTTATAAAATTATTGCTTTGTTATAATTTAAATTATTATATTATTTGTTTCAAAAAAAATGTCTCTACCAAATTTTCGAAATACTTTGGAAAAAAAATTTCAAAATCCAAAGTTTTCCAAAAACCATAAAACTAAAAATTTAGACTGGAAACTCAATTTTTTCTAAACAAGTACCACAAGATCTAGCAATAAAAAAAATATTAGCCTTCTTGCCTTGCCCTGGCACGAAAAACCCCCTTTATTTGATGGAATTATGATATTTTTTCGACAAAAAAACACCCTTTTTTTGATGAAAAATAGTATTTAAAAAAAATACACACCACTAAACGCGCAATAAAACCCAACAATTTGACAGTTCAACCCAGAGTGGTCGATTTTTCCCATTTAGCAAATTGGCGTATGGTAGAACGCAAGTTATAATTGTAGTGAGAATCAATTTAAAAATAATTACTTCATATAATGTAGCGAAAAGGTAGATTTCTAAAATCATTTTCCACTTTCTGAAATCTTATTTTTTTTTGGAAAAAATTTAACATTGTAACTATTATTCTCAATTTTTTTTAAAAAGTTGCGCTCAGTATTGCGCACATTTGGCTTGATTTTTTTAGCTCTCTAGCGCTATTTTTTCGTTTTTAGTAAAAAAAAAAAAAAAAAAATTTTTTTTTAAATGGGACAAAACGACAGTTTTTCAGCGTGGACAAAACGGACCAAAAAATTCTTTGTCCTTCTTAGACGCATACGACAGTTTAGAATGATTAATTTTAGTGTCTTTTTTTGCGTTTGTTGGGCAAAAACTTTAACTCTTTTTCGCGAATTTTAAATTTCTCGTTTCAGCGGACGTTTTTTTAAAATTTTCATTTAATCAGTTTTGAAGTTTTTCTATAATTTTTCAGAATCAGTTTTTAAAAAATTTTGAATTTTAAAGAAAAAATTTTAATTTGAACAAACTTTCAATTTATTTTTGTTAAAGAGTTCCGAGTTTTTTTGTAAAACTCCGCGAAATTTGTTTTTATAAAAGGTTTTCAATTTTCAAAAGTAGATGCGGCTGTTTATGTTGTGATTTGGTTATTATTACACGATTTTTCAGACCAAATTTTCTTACGTGCGTCTAAGCGAGTTTAAAAATTAGTAACAACGTCCGCTTAGGTTAAATTTATTTTTTAGAAACACCCAGGTTGAGGTTATACACCTCTCATTTGAGAACGGGAACAAAGATTATTCACAAACGGGTTTTTGCATCAACAATAAAAAACTCCGAGACCAAAAATGTTTTGCATTTTCACGACGGGTATGTCCGGTTATACCGGAAATTGACCGTTTTAAAACGTCAAAAAGTCGATTCTGAGAACATCGCACATTGTGGCTTCGTAAGAATTTTTGGTCTTGGAGTTTTTATTTTGTCTGTTGGATTGCCAAAAAATCCGTTTGTGAATATTTGTTCCGTTCTCAAATGAGAGTGTCAAACCTCAGCCTGGGTGTTCTTAAAAAAATATTACCTTCAGACTAATACGACAGTAGTACATTTTGTATTCAATATAAACCTTTTCAGATATGAGATGAAACATATTTTAGTGTTTACTTGTATTGTGATAAGTTATGGGCCTAAATACCAATCGTCTCCTGGCAATTCTAAAAAAGTAAGAATATTTCAAATGTTTTTCAAAACATTCGAAAATGATTGTTTTTAGATTACAGGTAGGTATTATATTTTTTGGTTCAGTTTTGTACTGGTAAATCGATCATTTTGAAAATTTTTGGGCCAATTATATAACTTTCTTAGCTACGTGTCACTGCCAGAGTTTTGGGTTTTTCTATATTTACCGGTCAATTTCGACGTTTTTTTTCTTCCGAAAACCCGTAATTTTAGATAAATGTCCGGAAATAAAAAAAACAGCTCTTAAATTCATGTTTCTTTGAAAGTTGTATGCTGAATCTAAATTGCAAAAGATCGACTGTGCTAGTTCCGAAAGATAAAATTACCCTTTTAAGAAAACTTTGGAAACAGTACTGAAATTCCGTATTTTACGGAGTTTTTTTTATTACGGGTTCATTATAAACCTTTAAAAACGAACCTTAAATTCTTTTTTGTGAATTATGTTGTTACAATTATGGGCTTTCAAAACGTTGCTTTTTTAGGGCGGCGGGTATTATTTATCATGATTTGCCTTCTATTGTAATATTGAACGCCAAAAAAATCAAATATATAAAATGTTCCCGCTAACGGCACTTATCATCGCAAAAAAATATGCATTTTAAAAAAAACCGATAAAAATATCTTTTACTCTAAAGACAGGGTCTATTAGAAATTAGTAACATATGCACCACGGATTACAATTTATTGTAGGCGAAATGAACGCTGATTTCGCCCGATTGGAATGAATGCCGCGTGGCCGACGAAATGATGCGGCGATAACTTCCGAAAAGGAAAAAAGAACGTAAGAACTAAAACTGCTCTCATAAGGACATTTTAGTCATTTGGTTTTAAATTTCAATTATTGTCTATTATTATTTCTTTTGCAAGTTTGCCAAGAAAATCATTCGGGAGAGATTGACGACGCCGACCGAACAAAAATGACTACGTTTATAACGAGCTCCGCCGACTTGATTCCCTCCTTTAATCAACAGACAAAACCAGAAAATTATCGATACTTCAGATATGCAGCAAATCATTTGCTAAAGGAAAAATTTTAAATGTATTGAAAAAATTTTCAAAATTCATTTTTTTGCGTCAATAATGCATAATGACCAACTTTCGGGCCAAATACATAATGATTTAAATGAGACCATGTCGCGGAGTGGATATAAAGACGATTTTATTTGCGATTATACAGGTTGAATTTTTCCAATGCCACCGCCTGTTTCACCCAGACTGCTAGACAGATATTACTCAACCGGCAACTTTCAAATGTTAACCGGTAATTTCACCATGTTAAATTACCACATTTTTACTTTTCATTTTTTGTCATTTCTTCTAGGATAATTTACAATAATTTGATTGATAACAAAAAAGATAAGTTTACGTTTTTTACTGTCATTTGATTTTTGTCTTCTTTCAAGCATAATTACAATAATTGCATTGATAAAATTATGCTAAGGGCTATTTTTACTGTCATGATTCATTTATTCCGAGATAATTACAGGTTTGAATTTTTATTTTTTGTCGGTGTTTCACGCATCACTCAATTTATAACTATAAATTACACTTGTAATAAAAGTTGATGCGTTGAACCACCGACAAAAATAAAAAATTCAACCTGTACAAAATTAAATGATAAAAAATGGTCCGTTTTATAATTAGTTCAAAAATTTCCTGATATTTTGAGTCAATATAATTTTTTAATTACACTTGTAATAATAAGTGATGCGTGTTTAAACACCGACAAAAATAAATATTCAACCTGCTACAAAAATTTAATGAATAAAAAATGGGTCCGTTTTATAAAAAGTTCAAAATTTCCTGATATCTTTTGAGTCATATAATTTTTTTTCTTTGCTGTAATTTATGTAAAATTTATCGATTTTTCAAAAAAATCCCGGCAAATAACGGAAATAAAAAGACACGTAGCCTGAAAATTTATATTTGGCCCAAAAATTCAAAATTATCGTTATGTACAAGTTCTGACCTCGCCGATCATTTGGAGGTATCTTTAAAAAATCAGACCTAAATTTTAAGTTATTGTTTTACCGTTTTAAGGGGTAGGTTCGTATTTTTTGAGCCCCTTACTAGGAATAATTTATGATAAATTAATATCGGTATGACTTAAAGTGACCCAAGATCTCGGGTTGGCAATCATTTTTTTCAAAAATAATCTAGAACAAAATTAGAAATTTTTCAAAATTCGAATATTTTTTTTGGCTTAAACCCGCAATTAAAACCGGTCATTCACCATGATATGAACATTTTTTATTGGTGATATGACCCACCGAAAACGATGCATGACATTAATTATCGGAATGTCTTTTAATCGATTCTTAGAAATTTCAATTATTTTTTAAGCCAAAATGTTAAACCTAATTATCGAATTTTGGACTGATTGGTTTTGAAATTGATTTGATTAGCTGTAAGCCAACTTTTGATTCAGTGAAGTCTCAGTTCCAATTTTGTTGGTACTTTTGTTCCATCACGGACGAAACTTTTTTTTTCGAACTTTTCATTTCGGTTTTACTTATTAGTCATAATTTTTTTAGAATTCTAGGGTTGAAATTTCAAAAATCCGAGGACCAACATATTGACGGACAGTATATTTTATCTACCGGTCGAAAAAACGGCTTTTCTTCCTGAACATTCGTCTGAAAGAAGATAGAGTTTTAAGTCGAAAAATTTGTAAAAATTCGGCGTTCAAAAGTGATTCTAGAAATTCAAGACGCGAAATTTCAAAAAATTGGCTCCAACATATTCAGTGACCTCACTCTTCCCGTTACTCTGTGTAAAATTTTTCAGACGCTTTGTTGTGGGGTCTAAAAGAGATCGATTTGAAAAAAAACCGTTTTAGTGCTCTAGAATAGACTCACACCTGGTTGGTGTGATGTAACAAGATTGACTTTGAGATGTGTTAATTGTTTAGACGAAAGGCCTTGATCTACAAATTAGTATCCTTCAGGAATTTTCACAATGCCCTAGATTTGTATTTCTGAGGCGTTGATTGAAAGGTACCAGATTACGACACCTACCCCCTTAAGGCAGTATCCGACGCGTCTCTCTGTTTTTTTTTTAAACCACCTGTTAGTTTGATGAGGAAGAGTCGGTACGATTTATGTTAGAATAAAGGTCTGAATTTGTCAAAAAAGTAACAAAAGTTTTTTTGTTATTGACGGTTAGTAGTACCGGATCCAAAAGCCGTTTCGGGCTTTTTTACCGATTAAAATCATTTGCAAGGAAATATCAGAAATTTTTTATTTTTTTCGTACGCCCCACTAATAATGGTTTTACTCGGGTACTATGGAGTTCAGAACTCAATTTTAAGGTCTATTTTGCTCAAAATCGATGAAATTTACACGTTAAATTTGCCCGATATTCGGTATCTTCAGCATTTTATTAAAAATCAGTTCCAGGGCATTGGTATTCAAAAAACTTTTTCCCACAAAAGCTCATTTTCGCAATCGATAGAGACGTGGTTACTATGGAATGGTTTCTCGATATCTGATAGTTTTTGATGCACACATGTGGAAAGTTCAGGGTACCACAAAAAATTTTGCTGATTTAGCATGTTAAGGGCCTTTTGGTGCATTTTTGAAGAAGATACGGATATGGGCTCTTTTGATGAAAACTTCTTTACATAGGTTTATACATTCTTTTCTAATATTACCACCAACAGTAATGTTTCATACTTCCAGCACTTTTGTATCTACAGAATTTTCGAGTTTATTGCTTTTTTAAGAAAACTTTGATGTTCGAATTAACTTTTCGAATTCGACAAACTTATGAGTAAATTTTTGAAAAAAGTTCGAAACATTATTAAATAAAATGCCCTTTATTTTTGTTTCAAATTTTTTTACAACTGCTTTAATTTGTTTCAAATCAACAAAAAAAAAACTAGTCAAATGGCAACTTTGACTTTCGCTTAGGTTACCACATATTTTTATTATGCTATTTTAAAAATCATCTGACATTTTTTTGGGATTTTCGGTCGAAACTATATGGAAATACGAAATTTTCCTCCATTTCTTGTTCAAAATTTTTCAAAACTAATTTTTTCTGGAATTCTTAGCTTTGAAATTATTTGGAATTGGGCTTACTTTTCACTATATTTTAAATATGTATTTCGTTTCTGGTTTTTCGCTCTTGTTTAATACTCTGAATCATACCTTTTTAAAACGAACTACCGGATCGGCAGAAATTTACTCCAAAGCCCTCTTATCCGGAATTATATAAAATTTTTATTTACATCCAAAACTTGCCCGAATTGATAAGCGAACCAATCCACCATGTCAAATTTGATAAAATTAAACTCATGAAGAAAAGTATTTCCTTCGATGTGGGAAAATTTCGGTTTTTTTTTTTTCCCCCGGTTTTTTTTTTTACCTTTTTTGTTTTTTTTTTTTTTTCACCCAAATTAAAAATTTTTTTTTTGGATTTTTTCCCGGTTATTTTTAGTGGTTCTTTTTTTTTTCAAAAAAAAGGGGGGGGGGAAGGTTTATTAAAGTTAAAAATAATTGATTTTGAAGGAAAATCAGATATACAAGTGATCTCAAAGTGCTGCCACCTTTTGTCATCGAAAACGTTTTTCATTCCTAAAATTTCGAAGTGACGCGTTTTTTTTTAGAATGCATAATTGTTTGCATTGAATAGATGGAAAAACTAGACATCGCGATAAAGTTGTTATGATAGCTCATTCGAAAGCTATGTTCCAGACTAACTAATGCCATAAGTCGACTGTACCATTAACCGGTTCACCGGGAACCGGAGATCTTTATATAGGCATTCCAGTATAAAAAATTTTGAGAAAAAATATAAACTTTGTTTTTTTCTGCCAGGAATTCATCAAACATTTAATTCACAGTTAAATGTGTAGACAATTTCATATATAAGAATGAAAAAACATAAAAATTAACTTTTCGGTAATTTCCAGAAAAAATTTGTGGGCTCATCGGATTTGGTGACTACCAAAAATTGGAAATCGGTTTATTACCGGTGAACCGGGTTATGTACTGGTCCAGGACTTTAGTGAATTTACGTTAGTTTTGAAACCAAGCTTTCGGAACGAGATATCATACAACTTCATCATATGTCTAGTTTTTTCAATCTATTCAATGCAACAATTATGCACTTACTAAAAAAAAAACGACGTCGGCAAAAAGTTTTCTTATCAAGAGAAAAAAATCGAAAAAAGATAAAATCTTTGTCAAAATGCACGGGCCCTTAAAGCGCCCTAAGCGTTTTGCTAAAAAAATTTCGACAACTGGTATTCAAAAAAAGTTTTGAGAAAAAAAGCACTTTTTCGCAATCGGCGCAAAAAAAACATAATATGGCGTTCTTTAACTCGACATCTGATTTAGTTTTTGATCACCAGCATGTTTCAAAGTTCAGGTACTTAGAAAAATATGATTGAAATTTTGACGGTCAGGGTCGACTGTATTTGTTGAAATTTGGTTGAGTTTTTTACAAAAGGGTTGGCAAGATTACATTGCAGGCTACCTGATGCAAGAAAATTAAGTTTCTACTATGTATGGATCTCGAGTTAACAGCCTCGTCGGTTACGTCAAATTCCACCATTCTAAAAAATATTGTTGAAATTTTTTTTGAGATTTTGTAAAAAAAAAATTTTAGGTGAAGTTCAAGACTTTACATTGCAGGCTACCTGGATGCAAGTCCAAATTAAGGTTATCGCTCATAGCGTTCAAAAAATATGCATGAATACTGAAATAAATTACTTGGGAAAATTACTAATTTCCAAATTTTTTTTGGTCAAATCAAATTTTTTTTAAATTAATGTTAGAGCAAACAGATGGACAAAAATTTTGATTGCAAGAAAAATTAGTTCTACTTTTCGATATGTATGGATTCTTCGGAGAAAACAGCTCCGTCCGGTTACGTCAAATTTCACCATCTTAAAAAATATTGTATAAAAAATTGTTTTTTAGTGGAGTTCATATTACATTGCAGGCTACCTGGTGCACGTTAAATTAAGGTTATTGATCATAGCGTTAAAAATATAGCATAAATACTGAAAAATACTTGGGAAAAATTCGAATTTCCGAAAAAATGTTTTGGTCAAACCCAAAATTTTTAATCGATTCGGAAGCAAAGCCGGATAACAAAAATTTTGAAATGCAATTAAAAATAAAATTTTTTCCCATGTATGATTCCGCAGATACCAGCCACGTCGGTTACTCCTTAACTGGTTGAAATACGGGTTTTACTTTGAAAACTTTTCTTGGTTTGACCATGCACTTTATTAAGGGGAACCTATTCTTTCTGTACCCAAATTTGGCCAATCATCTTTTTTTTTCCTTCAGTATATATTGCCTTGGTACCTACTCTTTGTACCCAATTGGTCTGAAATCCAAATTATTTATTGAGAACCAATTTGGGTACAGAAAGGTTTACCTACTCTTGACCCAATATTGCGTCTGAATAAAAAATATGTGAAAAACGCAGCGTCATGATTTATGCGTCATAAGGGTGCGTCGAGGAATTTCACCGACCTGCCAAGTGCAGTTGGAGCACAGTGAAAGGCATAACTTATGCGGCATAAGTGGGTCAGTACCGGGAATTACCTGCAAAACTAACCACTCGTACAAGTTTTAGTGTATTTAATGGACAGGTCTGTAAGACGGGGTTGGCGTGAAAATCTCTGCCAATGGGGTTTAAAACGGACAGCCGGCAGGGAATTTTTTTGACGGAACTGTACTTAAACGGGGGTTTTGGAGAAAATTCGCAGGAATTTTTGGTAAGGAAAAATATTTTACAATCTGAAATCCTGACTTAGTCAGTCCCTGAAGGTAGTAATGAGGACACGTGAACGGCCTTTGATACATAAAATATAATCATTGTCGTTTTCTGGATGGATCTCGACATATACTACCACAACCCCTGAAACCTACCGATCTTCTTGGCCACGTATATATATATCGCTTTGGATTTCTCGAATGGCATTTTGGAAAACCCTTAAAATATAAATATTGTCGTTCCAAGTGGATTTTTTGAAACGGCATTAATTAAGACTTTTAAAAATCATTAAAAATTTACCACACGTTCAAATAATGAGTAATAAGAATCTGTTTGTGTCAAGATGATGATTTTTAATAATATTTTTAGTTTTCATCTGTTCACGATTTTTATGAAATGTATGTAATATATTAGGCAGTAACCGACGCCATTTCTGTGATTCAAACGTTCTGTCACGAGCTGAATAAAATTCAGTGATTTTCTCGTTTTGTGACACCTACGGGAAATATTGTTCTGAATTTCCTAAAAAAGTAACCGGAATTTTTTTTTTTGTATAATTCGTTACTGGTTGTAATTACCGGTCCAAAAATTTAATTTTGGCCGTTTTATCATAAAGAATATTTTTCGAGGTGACATCAGAATTTTTCTTTTTTTCTGTAGTATGCTAAATTTCAAAACTCCGGAACCTAATGAAGCCATAAATTGAAATTTTGTTCTTATTCAATTTTTTTCTTCAAATTAAAAAACCGTCTCAAAAATGGGTGTTTTTGAAGATACTTTGTTTTCTTGGATTATTCGCAAATTTTGCTTCAAAAACAGTTAGGTAAAAAAAAGCACTTTTAGCGAAATCGTATTTTGCCGGAACTAAATGAAGTGGGATTTTTTCGATATTTCCTATTGGGTTACTTATGCGAGCGCTCAAAGTTTTGGGAACCTTAAAAACATGAAATAAATATTTTTCAAAAATTATTTTTTTTTATTAAAAATTTTGTTTTTCAGATTTATAATACCTTAATTCTTTGCAAAAAAAATTAAAAATTTGTCTTTTGAGATCGTATTCAATCAATAGAAATGAGACTTTTATCACATTTTTGTGACTTGCCTAAAATTTTTCCAAAAATAATTTTTTTATTGTGATCTTCAAGATTCAAATTCACAGTCAAAAATGTTTGCAACAAAAAATAGATTCAACGGATCATCTACAACAATACAACGTTGAGTTGAATGAAAATAATATTTTTAGAAAAAAAGTTTCAGAAATTTTTTCGAAAAAAATAATTTTTTTCTTTTTTACATACCAGATTGAATTTCACAGGTTAAACATGTATGACAAGCAAATTAAATTTCAACGGATTATTTACTTTAAAAGATACAGTAAAGTGATGAAAATAATACTTCGTAAATTACGGAAAATTTTTATGAAATTTTTAGTACTATAATTCGAAATATCTTTTATTTAAATTTTTCCCGGAATGAAATCGATATCAAAAATGAGAATGCAGCAAAATTTAACTTTTTTCTCATGTCTGAGTTCCGGGATTATAGCGTCCGTCGGTTACTCCCTTAAGAGAAATTATTTTTTAGATTGTGTGACAACATTCAGTCTAACAACAACTTAGAAATTGTTTAATTGATGAGCTGTTCATTCTCCGAGTGAAGTTATTAAGGCGCACAGTAACACGTTTGTTGTTGAGATTTACGGCATTGCTAATTTTGAGGAACAAGAGGTTAATAGTCTGAATTTTTCAAAACAGAATAGATCAAAATTTTGTTTTATTTACAAATTTAACGAGAGTTTGAGGAAGATACATGGGAAGCTCGTATTCACATTAAATTACGAACATACGTCCTTGAGTTGCAATTGAAACAACATTGTCATTAATGCGACCAGAAGAAAACCCAGAGAAGATAACGACGAAAAGCTAAATCAGGAAAAAATCTCAAAAAAAATACCGGACAATTTGGAAACACTCTACCTTGACAAATAAAAAACAACTACGTATCTTCGCGAAATTAGAAAGGTACAATTTAAAGATGAGATATAATTGACCGTTTGATGATTTCACACCACCAAAAAATCAAAAAAAATTGGACAAGAAGTTATATTAATTAATAAAGCAAAGTGAAATTACATGTTCCTTCATGTGGCAGACCGCCAATGCAACATAAAAGCTTTTTAGTTATCTTTATACAAGGTTTACGCCGTCCATATAAAAGATTCACAAAAATGTGCTGGCAAATTTTTGTCATTTTTCATACGATAGATCAATGTGTATGCATGCCGCTCGACATCAACAGAAATAAAAAAGATTTTCTAAATCTATTATGACTGCTAATTTTAATTCAAATAAAATTTGAAAACTCTTCATTTCGATTTACGAGAGTCATTCGATGTCGAAGGTGTAATAAATTTTTGGAGTTGCACATAATTGTATTTGTGGTTGCCGAATAGATGCTTTTTATTAACGCTTGATGCACCTATGCCGCCTATCTGCATTCACAAACATTAATTACAAGTAAATTGGTTGTTTGTATTAAGAGAATAATTATAAAACCTAGCACCAGTTATGAATGACAGGATTTTTTTGGTTCTTGCCATTCAGTAGTTTCCAAAGCTTCGGCTGAGAAAATATGGAGTACATCCTCGATATATCTTGCCTCTGGAACTTGAACAAGAAAACTCTAAAGATTTCATAAAATAATCGTCCCGATGATGTTGAGCTGACGTCAAAGAGTAGATGAAAAAATTAAAAAAAAAAACAATTGGAAAAACACTGCAGGAATTGTTCGAATTAAGTTCAATGAACCATGATAAACGACATTAATTTACTCTTAAATAATGTATTCATACTGCCATTTTCAATGACTATTTATTTGTAGCTGGGCATTAACATTTAAGGTTCGTCGTTTCGTGTGAATCTCTCGGAACGAAATTTTAACCTCGTTAAATTTAAATTGCCTCCAAGACCTTATTCATGTTCATATCAGATTTCTTCAAATAAAGCTAGTTTATTAAAAATTGCCCTCAAAATCGTTTTTTTTATTCCAGTTTTTCACAAAATTTGAATTTACTATGGGAAAAAGGTTTATTTTTTTAAACGGACGGGTTTCGGTGTAGAAATTTCTGCCAAACTGTACTTTAAACGGACGGCCCCGCAGGGAAATTCTCAGCCAATTTGCTTAAACGACGGCGTTGTGAGTTTCAAGTTGTCCGTTAAGTACAGTTCACTGTACGGATTATTTTGATTTAATGGACAATGGAGTTAAACTTTCCATGAAAAAAAAATTTGGAGCCACCTAGTGGTCACAATTTGAGTATGAAAAAACAACTGTTCTGGCTTTGAAACGCGCTATAAACGTTGATTTATTATTGATTTTTTGTTGTTATTAGACCGATCGCGTCACAAAAACTCAAAGAATCCGTACTGATGCGGCATAAGTTATTCCTATCACTGTGCTCCAGTGTAGTCGGTGAAATTCCTCAACCACCCTTAAGTGTCATAAGTTATGACGCATAATCATGACGATAGTTTTGTTTGAAAATATGGCAAATTGTTTTGTGAGAATCTTGATGAAAAACCATATCGATTACGCGTGCTCCTGGAACATATTAGCTAGTTTTTTAGCAAAAAATGTTATATGGAAAATCCTGCCTATGCGTCGAATTTTATCAGGCATCATAACATAAATTTATAAGATAGCTGAAACTGAGAAGACATATTTAATGAATAATAAAATACAAAAAGAAATTGGTCCGAATCGGACCATTTTTTTTATTTTTTTCTGAGATTACTGAAATTGTTAAATTATCAGTTTTTGTTTAAAGATTGGAAACAATAGTCTGATTCGGACCATTTTTAAATTTATTTTTCTCTGAATAGTTGTGCTCACTTTGAGCTATCTAAGGACTTAATCGGATGAGTCGTTTTAAAGAGTCAAATAATATAAAAATTTTGGCTACAAAACTAGCTAATATGTTCCAGGAGCACGCGTAATCGATATAATAATTATAAATTATGTTGTGTGCTCTTAAGAGGACAGCGTGTAAATGGAAGTAACGACAAAAATTAGCTTGTCCTCTTAGACACACCACATTTCGCGACAATACAAACAATTGAAGTAAGTGCTCAGAATTAAAACATTTATAAACGAGCTCGTCGACTTGATTTCGTCGTGTTATAAAAAGAACAACCCAGATAAATTATGAATTACTTAGTATAAAATATGGAGCATTTTTATTGATTTTCAAATTGGAGAAAATCCAAAAAATATCAATTTGTTAGAAAAAACAATTTTAAGTGTTTTTTATGTAATTTTATAATTTTTTTTTGTTTTCCATGCTTAAAATACCGCCGCCATTTATTTGTTTATTTAGAATATTGAAGGTGCTAGAAATCACGGAACTGATGAGCCGGCGCTTTTATCTCTTAATAAATTTGACCACGTTCTTCACGATTCAACCCGAGGGTGTCTTTTTATTTTGGAACATTCTGGATTATCGATCAGAGCCGCAAACTCGACTTTATTTTCGGTTCTTGGGATAACTGAGGACGAAATTGTAAATACCTGTTTCTTAGACTTGATTCATTATGATGATGTGAAAACTGTTAAAGATATGGTAAGCAAAATATATAGCCTATATTATATAGGCCATATTCGTATGCTCAATTTTAACAAAAATAATTTAAAGAAGGCATTGAAAATTAAAATTGATTGGAAAAACTGACCAGAGGATTCTGTTTCAAAATTATTTTGTGCTTTATTCCGTACTCGGGTCCGTATTTTGAAAGGCACTTCGCTATCGAAAAATAATAATTTCTGAAGATACCCGGGATTCATATACATTGCTCGATTTTGGTTAAAAAAATCGATTTATCGAATTTATCTACGGACGGACAACTTTTCATAAATTTTGCCAGTCCTTAAAGGATCCTTTAAACGCACTTGACTGTAATGAAACGTGGAATTTGACGAAAACAGGCGGTTTCCGGAAATTAGTAGGGTCTTATTTTATTTGTTTTGTCCTACCAAATTCTTAAAATACCAAATTCCTAAAGGGTCAAATTATAAAAATTTTAGATCATGCAATAAAACTTCACCGTGAAAAATTATAATTACATTTGTATATCGAAAATGATGCCTGGCACAAGAATTTTTGTTCTTCCTCTTGCTCAAAAACATGAAATGCATCATAATAACCTCAACAGTCATAAAATTCTTGACAGTAAAGTTAACATCTACGCATTACTTGTTCAACTTAGAATCGAAATCATTTGGTCGCTTACTTTGAAACACACGAGTAATTGCGTAGCCTGTTATTTAACCGTCGAGAAAGATACAATTATGATGTAATTCATCTTTTGTAGCAAAGCTCGCCTAGAAAAATAAATATTGTGGTGGGCATCATATTCGATAAATTCTCTGGAAGACTGGAAATCAGAAAATTTTATTTCAATAAGGTCGCTTTTTTTCTTTTAGCCCATTTAACGGGTATCTGTTCTAAGAGAACCAGACTATATACAATGGCCGTTAAAATGGCCATAAAATTATGGGTAAATTATTGTAAAATGATGGGTAAAATTTTCAGGGTGTTGCCCATTGGTCTCATAGGTCTCAAAAAATCAAATTTGCGAAAAAGTGTTGCCCATTTGGTCTCACTGTTGCCCATTGGTCGCTGATGCCCATTGGTCTCACCCATTGGGCCATGTTATAGCGACAAACGGTTTTTTGCATCTGAATCTTAACCGAATTTGTAGTGGTGAAAATTTTTCTTGACATCGTAGGTTGATCACGTGATCAGGATCAGCGTTCAAAGTTCAACATTATTACATTATATGATTATGGTCCGTCACCAAAAATACACAAAATGTAGAAATTTCATGAAATTCGTGGAAAATATGCAGATATTTGACTTCAGACACATCGGAAGGTGTCCAAGAACACTCTGGATAAATTTTAGTACCAATAAATAAAACTTTGAAAATGTAGCAAATCGTGATATTACCGGTTTTTGTCCAATAACCGGTCATGGCCGAAAAGAAAGAAAACTTTTCACCACTACAAATTCGGTTAAGATTCAGATGCAAAAAACCGTTTGTTGCTATCTAGTCTGGTTCTGTCAGAACAGATACCCCTTAAATGGGCCAACCGAAAAAAAACGACCTAAACTCTCTCAAAAGAAACGTTGCTATTGAATAAATAAATATCTTTCAAAAGAGTGCAAATACAACTTTCTCACGGCGATCATAATTAATTTTTAGCTTTGTGCGAATTCAAATTATTTCCGCCGGATGTTAGATTTGAAAAATTTTCAAATTCGGGAAGAATCTTATATTCCAGGACGTTGCAATCCTGGGCAAAATGAACGAAGAGATTTCGTCACAAGGATAAAATCAGAAAAGCCCGAACACGTAAGTATTCTTCAACGAACCAATAACTGTTTTTGGCATTCTTTTATGCGTAGGCGAACATCAGTAACTGCTTGTAGTTACAAGTTAACTACAAATTTACAAAGTGATTCATTTTTCGATTATTTTTTTGCGTTGAAACATGTTGGTTTATATTAGGTAGTTTTTTTTAGACGCGACAGAGAACTTTTTGGCATCTAGTACAACTTTGCAAAAATCTGTTTGTCAATAAGTGTTCTGTTCTCAAATGAGACCCTTGTAAAAACCTCAGCTGGGTGTTCTAAAAAAAAGTTACCTTAGGTAGTTTTTTTTATAGGTGCGACAGATTTCACTTTTTACCACTTTGTCATTATGAAAAATCGTAAGAAAACTTAATTTTTGAAATTTCATTTTTCAGCCATTAGTGTTAGAATTTCTTCTAGTTTCGTATGATACCTATATTGGGTCATTTCCGGTCATTTGAAAATCTCGAATTTTAAAAAAATTTGGAAAAAATTTTCAAAAATATTTTTGGCCTAGTCTTTTTTAGTTAATTAACAGTTGAATGCAAAAAAAACATTTTGTGATTCCTCACATGGTTCGTCTGTGGTGGCACAGTCAAGTCCTTAAAGCCACGCACATAAAAAAATTACGTTATTAAAATGCATCCTAAAATTATTTTGTTGCAATATAAGATTTTATATTGCACGCGCTTTTTTCAAATTGGATGATTTTTCGCGTACACACTTTTCATACAGTTGTAGATAACGATAAAATTAAAAAGTCGACCAAATGTATAATTCCAGTTTCTTACTTTAATTTCAGAGGAATGCTGAAAATACACCTTCAGCTGAAAATGGCTATATTGTTGTATCTATTTGTGCCACTATAGTTGGCCCCGTTGACTATTTGTGTCCTCAATCTTGCTGGGCGTTATTTATCAGACAAGAGCAACCTCAGCATTTAAATCAAAATCAAGCGTAAGTGAAATCTAAAAAATAACATTTTTTACATAATATTTGTAATTCAAAAAAAAATTTACGCTTCATTCTTAGAAAAAAGTCAGTTTAAAACTACAAGAGCTCCGAAATACTTATACAATCATCAATTAGCGTCTTTTTTTATGAATTTTTAAGTTGTACTCTGAAAATTGCCCTTGATGGTACTGTTTTATTCTGTGATGAACTGCTGACGAAAATTTTAAACCGAGCGGCTTCAGATGTTAACACTTTGATTGGTACTGAAATATGGAAAATTCTTTGCTGTGATAATGCTGAAAAAGAATTAAAAGGTATGTTGAAAATATCAAAAAAAAATCACATTGTCAATCAAAAATCGATTACGTCAATAAATTGAAATTCGAAAAAACAGTCTGAATTTATTATTTTTCCATTCAGATCTTGTGTCTGAAGGCAGTACTCATCAAAAAGAAGCCCGTATTTTGTTATCGACGGGTTGGGCTGACTTGAAACTTCGACCAATTATTAACCCCTCGAGTAAAAAGACAGAATTTATCATTGGAAATCTTGCACCAGTGCCATAGCTTCATAAAACTTTTGCATAATATTTATTTCAAAATTACCTATATTTTGCACCGCATTGCTGGACTTTTGTGCAGTTTTGTTTTTAAAATTTAAGTTCACGATAGTATTTTTATTGGATTCTTCGTCATTTCAACTATTAAGTTAGGTAATATAGTATAGAAGTTTGTTCCAGCAAATGTACCAATTTTGATATTCACAAAAAATGGCGATGGTATCTTTTGCATGGAAGTTTTTTTTCTAAAATTTCCAAAAAAAACGCAGAATTTTTTTTTGTCAAAAATCAATTTTCGCATGGAATTTTTTTACTTGTAATTGCATAAAAACGCACAATTTTTTAACATGCTAAAGATACCTTAACCAAAGGAAATATCAACTTGATCCTGTAAAGCTTGATCCTGATTGAAAAAAAATGACTTTTAGGGATCTACCGTAAGATGCTGCCATTCGATATTAAATATTTGATATTACAGGCGAATGTTCCTTAAAATTTTGTGAATTTTTCAGGATGAGAAATTAATGCGCTCACAAGATCCTGTCTTTTATTTCAATATTGAAGCTTAAACAAATATGTATACCTCTTTTTACATAATTTTGCGTTATTTTAGTTTTGAAAAATCATTTCAAATATCTCATCGATAGTTCCTTTCGATACTAGACCCGATTTTCTTTGTAGATTAAATCAAAAACCTGACCATAAATAAATAATTTTACTTTTTCGACTTCTTTTCTGACTGTTCTATTCTATTTGTAATAAATGATTTATCTCGAAATTATAAAGGCAAGATATAAGTTTTGACATGTAGAAAGAGTTTAAAACATTGAATCAAAAATTTCATTAGTTGATACCTGCATATTTTTTCAATTCACTAACAAGTTATTATCCTTCGTTGTAGAAGAACTTTTTTGGCCAATTAAATTCGAGTATTATTTTGAAAAGAGTCACAGCGGTTCACAAATTACAAACCATTTTTTAACTTATCAAAACTTATATCGCGCAAGATAAAATCGTGTTTTCTTGAACTTAGAGAAAAGAAATGAAAAAGCGCAAGTTGAAATCATTATACAGTATAATTTATACTATGCACATGAAAATTTTGTTAGAATAGATTTTTGAGAAATTCGATCGGACTTTATCCTACAGCTAAGTAAGGGCTCTATGCTTTTCGAAGCGTAGGTTGTGAACTGGATCATCAGAATTCGTTTTTCGTTTACTTGGTAAAGTAAAAGTCAACAGCGTTTAACTAAAAGTTATTATACGCAGCTATACATTTCGAAACTTTTTATACACAAAACAAATATTTTCTGATGATTATTTTTCGTATAAGAACAATTTTGGTATTTTTGTGTGTGTAGGTGGCACCTCATAATGGATGAAAGTCTACTTAACGCCCTAACTCGGCTGTAGTTCAACCAACACAATCAAAATCTAGTTGATTAAGGGGGTGGTGGGTGTAGAATGTTGGAATTGCTGGGTTAAATTGCCCATTTCTCAAGCGAGACTGAAAGAGTTGATATTGGGTAGATAAGAATAAATGAGAAAAAAAATACTGGAGACTAAAACCTTCTCTTGTAAGTGCAAGTAAAATTTCTCGATTCTGGTCAAGGCTACCTCACTGATGCCGTACTTAAAAAAGCGGTAGTTATAGGTACTTTATTCACAAAATTCGAATGTACTCGGCCAATTTTGCTTCAAATTGAATCAAACAAATATGTTTTGGAAAGTAGGAAGTTTTGGAATAATTTCCTGGGCCTCCCGTTTAAAAAAATTCTCTTTTGGTTTTTAGCAGCAAAAAACGGTTTAATGGAAAATAAAAAAAACTGCATGAAAATCAGTTTCTTAAAATTAAAATTGTACTAACTTGATGCTTAGGTGAATAACATTTTTCTGTAGACCTTATTTTCTTTATTGAGAAGCTATCCAGACTGAACTAATCACATCATCTCATTTACATTATCTCATCATTTTAAATAATAATTTATGCGTGCGTTTAAACGGTACAGTTAATCAGCAAAATTGAACAGAAAACACAGTAGGTTTTCAGAATTAAATCCATTTGTTGTTTGATGCAATAAATCAGTTTTGTTGCTTAATTTTTGTTAAGATAAACAAGACTTTTTATACTGAAATGCTCTCAGGCATCGTGTATTTGAACAGATAATACATATGTTTATCAGATTTTGAGTGTGGTATCTACAAGCAATCCTTCTCACGGATTTTGAACATTGAGGTAAAAAATAACAGTTGTAGTCTCCAGAGAGACCTTGTCGAAATAATAATTTGCAAGCTTTTGTTCATCTTAGCAATTTTGAAGTTTATAAACC
Organism: Oikopleura vanhoeffeni; assembly: GCA_004367855.1. Classification (NCBI taxonomy): domain Eukaryota; kingdom Metazoa; phylum Chordata; class Appendicularia; order Copelata; family Oikopleuridae; genus Oikopleura; species Oikopleura vanhoeffeni. Next base: position 661,306 of record SCLH01000524.1, on the reverse strand, counting down.
AAGCAGTCGATCGAAACTTTCGTCTATAATTTAATTTGATTCAACAATTAAGGAGTTCGCTAGGAATTGGGGGTAAATTTTTTTCATAGCATGAATCTTGTCGTGATGAGTCTAGAGATGATTTTTCAGATTTTTCTTCATATTGAGATTTCAAATTTGATGAAGATGCTCGGGAGCTTAATGACCAACTTCGGAGAGTTTTTTCTAAAAATATTTTGATTAGAATTTGCGAAAATTTTGTGAAAAAATCCATTGATCGATAAAAAATGCTCTCGTTTACATCTCAATACCCTTTAGACTTCACAATGAGTTGCAACAAAGTATATTCCTTATTCACACTTTTGTAAATATCCCGGCCCTTATTAGGAAACGTAGTGTGTTTTTAAGTAGTAGGGCCGGGATATTTACAAAAGTGTGAATATGGGATATTGATAACGGAGCCCACAGTGGGCTGCCCACTGGTCTTTATTTGCTGATTTTTTTAGCTTCAAATAAGTTGGGAACGGCTTACCATTTCATTCATATCCCTTATTCACACTTTTGTTAATATCCCAGCCCTACTACTTAAAAACATACTACGTTTCCTAATCAGGGCCGGGATATTAACACAAGTGTGAATAGGGGATATATCCCCTATTCACACTTTTGTAAATATCCCGGCCCTACTACTTAAAAACACTTTGGGCCCAGCAATAGATAAATTTATCTGGGATATTTTTTCGTACTCATTTTGTTTGTGAGATTTGAGAAAATTTAATTTTTTTCAGACCGGAAGTAATTGGTTTTTAAATTTATATAAATGCTTGTTTTTAAAAGCATTGCCATAAATTTTATGTGAACCGGAAGTCCAGTTTTTATACTTACTGTTTGCAATCCAGAATAATGGGGCTAAAGCAGGCATTAGCATAACAATATATTTTGCGCAAATAAACGCGGTCGATGGTCGCTCCTGAAAGTCTAGCTCTGGGCACGGAACAAATAAATTTTCACAGTTTTCATTGTAAAAAGTGTTCTCCCAAGCCGTTTGTTTCGCTGATTCATAAAATCTAAGGTACAATTGACTCAATTGTGGCAACAGGACGAATACTGAGAATCCAAGCATTCTCAATACAAACGTTTCGAGCTTGTTCCGAGTTCCTTGGTCCATTTCGAGGTCGTTTTTTATTGATCGGAGGCTACAGAGGCCGAGGGCAAAGGCGATGGAACCGAGAATTGAGGTTATTGCAAGAGGAACAAGAGTCAGCCAGACTCGAGAAAAATCGGTGTTTGATAGCATACAAATTCCGAGATATGAATCGCCTTGAATCTAAAAAAAATATTTATTATAAGACTTCAGATATTTTTAAAATCACATAATTTGACGATATCACTTATTTTCATAATGTATGTTTCAAAATTTCACATTATTTCAAAATTTTACATTATTTTAAAAATAAAACACAAATAGACGTATTCAGAATACGGTATTCTTTGTGATGTCAGTATTTTCAAAATTTTAGATATTTTCTAAACGTTCATATCTTCAAAATGTTATATAATTTCAATTATTACATGTTTTCAAAATGTTATATATTTTAAAATGTTACATGTGTTACATAAATATTTTCGAAAAGTTACTTTTCAGAACTAAAAATATTTTCAAAATCAAATATCTCCTAAATTATCTGACGTTTTCTCGAAATTGTAAAATTCGATATTATGATTAATTAGCAGACGCCTGAACCGGAATACCTGACTTAATCCAAAATCATCATTAAATCTACATCCGGTAAGAATATTTTATAAATCATGGTCCGTAAAACACAAAAAGCCTTATTTCATTACCATACCACAATCTCAAAATCTGTGGTTTTTGACCACATCTAACTTACCTCATTATTTGTAACTGCAAGAATTGTCATGATCCCCGGAACCGCCCATCCTAATAGATGAAGTAGGGTACTTCTGGTACTAATTGCTTCCGAACTCCATTTGAAAACGGCGGCTAATCCCCAGGATAAAGTCAAGGCTAACCACCAGCATAAAGCAGCCGCTGAATAATAAGTGGTTAATTTACATATTCAAAATTTTAAACAATTTTGTAAAAAAAAATTGAAAACATCGAACATCTACAAATTTCTTCACATTATTTCTAAAAATAAGGCAAATCCTAAAATTTATGTCCACTTACACGAAAAATAGAAGAAAAGCATAAAAATGATTGTGCAAGGTCTTTCTGTAGCTCCTTGGATTAGACCATTTCCTTGTTGAATCATGTTTTCCGAATTTTTTACTTCCGTCGAGCAGGAAATCTTTTCAGGCATAATTAATCCAATCAAGCAGATCAGGGAGACTATTAGATAGCAAATTGCAAAGAACAAAGTTGGTCTCTCTGGATATTGAAATCTAAAATAAATAAAGTTATGCAGAGTTTACTTTTATTGTTCAATCGAGAGCTTATGAGATTAACGTTTTCACGTATAATTGACGGTGGAATAAAGAAATGCGCGCAAAATTCATCATGTCAATTTTGGAAATTTAGAAGTCATTTGGAATTTAGTGCTGGAATCAGCTTCAAAAGTATTGTTCAGCGAAAAATTTTAAAAAACAAGAATGACCGTTTTCAAAAAAAAATTATATTTGACACTCGGCTCCCAACACTGTCCCATGTCTAGACTGATGGATTTTACTGGTTATCTAAAGTGGTTTTTGGCTGTTAACATACAGTTAAATCTTTGTTTTTTTTTATAAAAAACGTAAAATCGCTATTTGATGTAGCAAGTTATGTGGTTACAAGTTGTTTAATTTCCCCTCTAAAAGAGCCTTAGAAACTTATCTGGACTATTAGCCCTCAATACATGAAGATATACTATATATCTTCCTGTATTGTAGTGTTAATAGTTTCATATTACGTTTTCAAAGAAAAATATATAACATACGGTACTTAATTTTGTGCATATCTGAAAATTAAGTTTTACAACATCCTCAAAAACGGAACTTTATTTAATTTCGTTTATGGCTACTTGAAAAATGTGAAAAAGTATTACTGGTAATTTTAATACTGCTTGAAACGAAAGTTTTTCAAATGTGTCGGTAGGAGTAGACTGCGACTCACTGAAGCATGCCGCCAAACTGTGAGTTGATGTCGTATTTATTGTCAAATGGATTTGTAGTACAGTTTCATCGACATTTTCAAAAAAACTTCCTATTATTAAAATATGCTAAATTTTAAAAAAATATCTCATATTTTCTAGGCATGCCAAAATTTCATATTTAGCAATGTACACTTTAGAAATGTCCCATGACTTGAATCTTAGTCACTTCCTGCGTAAGTTCATGATATTTTCTTGAGAAACTTATAAATGACAAATATTATAATCCAAATTTGACGGTATTTTTGTTATGGATGCTTGGCACCAATTTTTGCTAGGCAAAAAGGTTACGCGCCCTTCTATTTTTATGCAAATGAACATCTCCCGGGGTTTTAATTATTAGTGACATTTTGGGAAATTTTTGACACGAAAAATGCAAAAAAAGTCGGATTACGTACCGTTTTGTCTCACTCATGAAGATATAAATGCCAAATGACGAGACAATCGCTGTTAAATTTGACGAAAGCTCGATGATAAAAGTCTTGTTTTTATAGTTTGTTTCAAAATTTTACATTTTTCAAAATTGTACATTTTTCAAAATTTTACATTTTTCAAAATTTTACATTTTTCAGAAATTTACATTTTTCAAAATTTTACATTTTTCAAAATTTTACATTCTCAGAATGTTACATATTTACGTACCGCTTTGTCTCACTCATGAAGATATAAATGCCAAATGCCGAGACAACCGCTGTTAAACTCGCAAAAAGTCCGACGACAAGTCTAATGATAAAAGTCTCGTGGTCATCATGGTGCATTGGTGCACAGGGTTGTGTGCACTGTTCCATTTCCATAAAAGTCCAATCCTTGTGCACACTTCGTTGCGCTAAAGGACAACCAACAGAATGAAAAAATGATTTTTCGTCATTTTCTTCATTGTTCCATCGTAATGTACCGTCTGGTAATGGATCGGAACGAGATTGGATCGGAATGCAAGTATGCTCGGATTCAGATGGAAATGAATGACACATCATTACTTCGGGGAGGTTTATGCCGAATTCAGCGAGGGTTGAGGAACATTCATTGACAACTTTTTCACATAGCGATCGACACGGTGGCACAGGAATCAGATAAGGTAGGGTTCCTAAAAATTATTTTAAAAATGCAGTTTAATTGGATCTATTTATTGTTTTTAGAAACATGATCTTGCAATATGATGCCCTATTCCTATTTTGAAATATGATCTCATATATTAAAGATTATACTTACTGGTCACGTAGTACTTTGACGTCAGGAAACCTAAAGAATCGTGTGATTTCATTGGTCAATAAACATTGAATCTTGTATATTGACCAATCAAAACACGTCCTAGACGTGTCTCTGACGTCAAAGTTCTACGGGACCAGTAAGTATAATTTTCTATATTATATATCTTGCAATATGATGCCATATCTCTATTTCGAAATATAACTCCACATTATCAAATTCGCACTCTACAGTTATACATATCAATTAAATTTTTTGATTCTAGATGATGTCTTAAGGGCCTCGGTGCATTTTGACAGATACGGATATGGGCTCTTGATGAAAAACTCTTTACAGGGTTCATATATTCTTCTCAATATACCATCAAAGTAATGTTTTATAATCCAGGCAACTACAGAATTTTCGAATTATTGCTTTTTAACTCCCGTAGTGTTTTCGGAGCCACGCGTGGCTTTGAACACACTTTTTCTCTATATTTAACTTTAAGTCTAGAACATTTTTATTCTGTGACACTACGGGAGTTGAGAAAATTTTGAGTTCGAATTAAACTTTTCGAATTCGACAAATTATGAGAAATTTTTGAAAAAGTTCCGGACATTATAAAAAAATGCCTTATTTTCTGTTCAAATTTTTTTTACAGTATTTGTTTCAGATCAACAAAAATAAATCTTCAAAATGGTCACTTTGACTTTTCGCTTAGATGACCAAATATTTTTTATATGCTATTTTAAAAACCATATGAAATTTTTTTGGGATTTTCGGTCGAAACTATTTGGAAATATTTTGAAAATTTTCCTCATTTCTTGTTCAAAATTTTTCAAACTAATTTTTCAGGAATCCTTAGCTGGAAATATTGGGAATGGCTACTTTCACTATATTCAAATATGTCCTCGTTTTGTTTCTTTGCTCTTGTTTATACTCTGAATCAAATTTTTTGTAACGAACTACGGTTTGGCAGAAATCCATCGAAGCCCTCTTTTATCCAGAAATAAATAAATTTATTTCACCGAGACTTGCCTAATTGGTAAGCCAACCTGTCCACGATTTTAAATTTATTTCATTAAACTCACGAAAAAAATATTTGTTCCGATGTGCTAAAATTTCGGTTTTTTCTTCTTTTTTCAAAAATTTAAATTTTCGATTTTGACTTAAAAATCGTATGAATATAACCGTAATAAATTTTCAATGGTGGACAGGACCGTTTTTTAAGGTTCCTAATTAATAAAAAAGAGAAAATAAATTTTACTGTAATTTAGACACCTTTGATAGCAAACGCGCGTTTTTTGAGTGTTTTTTCAAAAGACGATTTATAGAGTAAAAATAATCAATATGAAGAAATTCAGATTATACAAAGTAAGCTGAAAAGTGGCAGCTTGTGTTCGAAAACGTTTTTATCCGAAAATTTTAAAGTGGCAAAAAGTTTCCCGTCAAGACAAAAAAAATTGAAAAAGTGCAAATCTGTCAAAATGCACCGAGGCCCTTAATCGAAACGTGTACGAAGTATGTACGCATAAACGTAATTTTTAATAAAAAATTTTGGACAAACTCAGTATTTTAGTACAAACACCCTTTCATTTTCGTTTCTACGATAGACCTTTATTTTATTTTTAAAGAAACCAACAGATTTTTCCAAGCTGTATCGCCGGATTAAATAATCCCTCAAAACCTTGGTCAATACCGATTAGGACGGGAAATCCTTCGGATCGAGATTGTTCATCAAAATCACCTTTCAAGTCGGCTTAAATCGCTATTACTTAACTGATATTTTATAGATCTAATTCAAGGTGCCAGGCGGTTGAAATACGCAATAAGGTGCACCGGATTACGTACCCTGCTTGACTGAGTTCGACGTTGTATAAAAAACCAATAAATATCGGCAACGCACGTTCTATAATCGCATTTCCGGTGCCAGTGTTTTTTGGCTTTGAATCAAAATATTTTCAGAAAAATCGTTCAACCCCGAGAATTTTTGATTTTTATGAATGTTTTTCGCGTGAACTGAAATTTTTTTTATCATTTTTCCAGGGCGGTGATTTTTGAATAATAATACGAATGTGCTTAATTAAATTTGCGATTTCCTAAATTTTCATTAATGCTGCAGAGAAGAGGTAGTACAGTTATGTACAAATAATATTCTGTCGTATTTTTTCTGAGAAGAATTTTGTGGTTTAGAGATCTTTGGTTTTAAAAATCAATTATATTTATTTTTATAATAAACTCTGAAAAATTTTCTTGGTGGGGTCATATTTCAAAATCCATACTGTGGAGTCATATTTCAAAATGAATAATGTGGAGTCATATATGGAATCAATAACTGGGATCAAATAGTAGGCCTTTTACCGTACATTTTGTCTAGTGCGACAATGACGAGCAATCATTAGTGAAAAAGTTTATTTTACGAAACAGAAAACTGAAGATTCAAAATCATTGATTCCGAAAATGCTTTGATAAAGAAATTTTAATATTCCTAAGGACAAATTTACCTGAAAGTTCTTCATTCACGCACGCTGGAGATAGGGTTGAGCATAGAAATAAATCTAAGTGTTCCGAACACTGCATCTGTCTGAGAGGGTAAAATTTTGAAAAAGATTTTGTCGATTCTGCAGGGGTCCAATGACCAAGAAGATTTGGATAGAATGTGGAATTGTAAGCAAAAAATTTCTCGCCGCATTCTGGATGCACTTCATTCATACACTGGGCCGACCATGCATACTTGAACAAAACGCAACAAATTCCCACTAGTCTAAAAAGGGTGAAATTAGGATTGTAATTTTTGAGAGGTTTTTGCATTTTTTCGCTGAGTATTTTGAAATCTCGACATTAGGGTGTGACTGGATTTTTTTTTCGAATAATTTTCATTAGATTATTTATCTGATTGTTCTGCCTTATTCGATTTAGATTGATTTTTATCTTAATTAGAAAATTTATATGAGTATCGTCCAGGAGGATTCGTCCTGTGTGGGATACATTTTCAAATTTGAACATCAAGATTAAAATTTTTATTAAGCCACTTTGCCAAGAAAATAAGTACGATTGCCGATTTTTACAGCCTGATTGAGCGGGAATTAATTAACTCATTGGCGTTGATCCACTAGAATTATCATAATTATCGGCAATGAAATTTGATTTAGACTATTAAATGATAACTACAGTTATTATCAGTGAAAACAACCCTGCGTCTGCCTTAATAAAAAATTCTTTTGATTGGTCGACTATGATTATATGTTTTGCGGGGGACTTTTGAAAAGGACAAGCTGTATAATATATACAGTGTATATGATATATCATATATCCTATGAACTTTCTTGTGTTGATATTTAACTCAACGGTGGTAAGTATTTTTTTCAAAATCTAGTTAAAAAATAACGTGTTATTTTAAATTTGACAACTAAAACTTCAAAATATCACCTTGACGTAAGCAAAATTTCTGATCAGTCTTTTTGTGGCTTTCTTTTGAGCCAACTTTCGAGAAAATGAAAGCACTTTTTTCGAAATTTTTCTCATGGGTCCTCAAAAAACTCAAATTTCGAGTTTGGGCTCGAAATCCAATAAAGTGGTTGTGATAAAGTTTTCTTTTTGTGTAAGCTAGCTTTTTAAAAAATTTGCCCGAATTTTATAATTTTTCCTTGAAGGAGATCGTTTTCCCGAAGAATAATTGCCAAAAAACGGTATTTTTTTCATATTTTTAAAAAATATAGCGAAATTTCAAAAAAACTGCCCGATATAAAGTTTGGCCTACCACTTCTTCAAGTTATGTAAAATTTTTAGCTAATTTTAACATTAAACCTAAGAGGAGATAGTTTCACTATTTTGGCTAAGATCTTTCTGTGTCGCTTATGTGTGACGGAGTGTATGTATACAAAAAAAGTTGAATTTTGTATTTAACAAGCTAAAGGATAGTTCCACAAGATGGCTAAACTGACTAGTATCCTTAAAGCCCTGTATGGTAATTCTTCCCTTATCTACTTAGTACGTCATCATACAAAAAAATGTTAAAATAATCTTTATTGACCGTTTTTCTGATTTTATAGAAAGTGTAGACCACAAATTAATTACTCGTCTAGTTCTCCTCACAAACATCGATTTTCGAAATGAGTGTTGTTTCATTGTACAGATGGAAAATTACAATGATCGACTCATTCGCTAAACTCGACGCAAATTTCAAACGGTAGCAAAAAAATTAACTGCCTTTTGAATTAAAAAATAGATGTTTATTCAGGGTTATTTACCTATGTTTTTCTGTACATCTGTAATCGCAGATTTTGGATGGGAGCTCATCGTGTTAAAAAACGTGTAGAATAATGTACTTGTGTGGTACTCAATCTTTATTACAAGATGTTTTAGGCGGAAACACTGAGTTTTGGACCGATAGAAAATCATACAAAGACAGTTTTCATAGTAATTTAGTACCAATAATTTTTTTGAAAAGAACATTTTTTAAAACAAACGTGTTACTACTGAGTAATAATTTTCTTTTGCTTAACTACCACCACTATTGCTTTTGTGTTCTGCCATTTTGTGATTAACATGATAGTTTTAACTGTACATCTAAAAAATTCCCAATTTTATTCGGGAGTATGCATCGTTTGTTTTCAAATAATTTTTTTCGATACGTTCACGTCAAATTTTCGCAATTTTTAGGGGCTCTGTTAAGCTTTTTATAGTTAATTTCCAGATCATCGAATTTATTCGATAATACGTATCAGCCATGATGGGTCTATAATGTACAATAGGGTCGCTAAAGAGGAAAAATTAAGTCTGGATTTAAGTTATCGATTTTGATTTCTGGCAAACTTATGTCAATACTTGACCTATAGTTGCTAATACGTTGAGTAGAAAGTTTACCCCAAATGATCATTTTGTGCTATTCTCGAGTCAATTTTCTCTAGCTACAATATCGCTAGCTATGAATCATGACCATTTTACCTAAAAATCATTCTTTAGAAAAAATGGACTCGGACTTAAAATAATCAGAAAAATTGTCTTAAAGATAACCCAATCAAAGCACTCAATGAAAAAAAATAACCAAAAGACGTGAAATTTTGCCCATTTTCATGTTTTTTCCAGTTTTCAATAAGAAAATTTAATTAAAATAAATCAAAATCGTCTAGGAGTTCGAAATTTGGAAAAATACAAAAACATCCGATTTTTGAATTTTACGTATCATACATGCTATGATCTGCTAAAAGCTGTTTATTTGCAATAAGTTATTGTGAATTTTTCGTGACCTCGGACAAGCTAAGCGACTCTTAAAAATATAAACATAATGTTCTATAAATTTTTATTTTAAATTACCTCATTTTGTATCTTATATTTCCTCTTTTTCTCAATTTTCGATTAATCTCTTACAAATTCTCTGTACTGAAATAGTTTTTTTTATTATATACTCAAATATAGTGATTTTTATTCTTAAACGCTTTCGAAGTTTGCTCTTTCTATTTATCGAACAGTTTTTGTTTGACGCACGTGTGGCGATTAACCCGTTACTACTCTCGTGGAGGCAGAGAGCAATTAAGGTGGCACTGGAGTACGGAAGATGGGATAATGAGTAACTGCGGTATTTGTAAATTGTATAATACAACTTAGGCGAATGAGTGTAAAAATTCGATGACAAGATGTTTGTGCTTGAAAAAGGCATATTTTAGTCGTGCACTGCCTAACAACAAAGTTGATCACCAGTGATTCACCACACATTTTTTTTGAACATAAGTTAGCAAGTCCTTTTGACTCAAAATTCCACTGTCAGGACTTTTAAATAGTAACCCGGAAGATTGAAGTCAATATAACTCACGAAAGTAATTAGTGAGTTAATTTTTTTGTGCTTATTATCATTAGCTCAACCAGAATATAAATGATCCAGCTCATTAAAATAATTTTTTATCTATTTCAGGAAAGATTTGAGCTCAAGTTTTCATCTTTGAAATCGGAAAAATTTGAAAAAAAA
>SCLH01000524.1:638082-650300 GCA_004367855.1 Oikopleura vanhoeffeni | reverse complement strand
TTTTTTAGAAAAATTATGAAAATTTTCCCCGAAGGAAGGCCAAAATTTTTTATTGGTGGTTTTTTGAACTCTCCATAAAAAATCAGGCAGAATAAAATATTAAATGTTCTGGTATCTATTAAATTGCCGTGTGTCAACTAATCGGTCGATCGCGCGTTTATCATTTTGAAACTGTTGATGAAATTTTTAACACTTGACTGTGCACTGGATAAGTGCCATTCAGCACTGAATCTTTGAAAATTTTATGGTTGTGAAAAATTTCCAATAAAATGGTGGGTGTAATAGGCGCCATTTTGTTTAATAGTCAGGACATTTTTTAATATCAAAACGCAATTTAAGGTCAATTTTTATCTCAAAAAAGCTGTTTTTTTCTACTTTTTGCCAATTTTTACTCTTTTTCATGGAAAAAAACCTTTAATATTTAAGAAATTTTTGACTGTGCAGAGTAATTAGGTAACTAGCGGTAGTAATTAGCGGAAGTTTATTAATATCGCCTTTAAAAAATTCTATAAGTTAAGTTAGAAAATGATGCACAGTGCAAAGTGGTTTTTTGTATTTTTAACTATAGTTAGTTATGTTTAGGAAATAAAAATGTAAACGTTTGTAAGAATGAACACTTTTATTGAAGATAAAANATAAAAAAATAAATTTCCACATTTTTTTTTCTATCAAATATTGCTCTGAATAAATGTACCAATCTGCTGGACTTATGCCACCCCCTTAAGAGTCGTAAGGTCAAAAAATACCTAGTTACATTATACAGTATAGACTACGGCATAGTTTATACGGTATGAATCATACCCTTGTTAGCAGTGCTAACTTAGCACCACACAAGCAAATTGTTTATTATAAGCTACTCCTGACAACTACCGATTTTTTTCTATCGATTTACTGTCAGAACAAATTTGTACATAATGATCAAAAATGAAAAAAATTTCGAAAAACGAGTATTTTAAACTCCCAATGACCATTTTAAGGTCTTTTTTCGAAAAAAAATAAGCCTTTATATTACGGTCCGTAATTTACAGAGCTTAAAGGGGGTAACCGACGGAGGCTGTATCTCGAGACTCAGAAGTGATAGGAAGCTAATTTTAGTTGCATTGTCATTTTCGTGGCTGGTTTGCTCCCAAAAATATAAAAAAAAAATTTTCGATGTCAAAAAATTTCCAAAATTTTCTATATTTTCCAAGTTTTATTTTTCTTAACCGCACTGTATCTTTTGAAGTAATTAACTTCCACTCAGTAAATTGGGCAATTTATCAGATCTTAGATTAGCCCTGATTTCATTATAAAACGATAATTTATGATCTAAATTCTGGGGGGAAGGCCCAACCAACTCCCTGCTTTATGTGTTTTGTCATCGAAGCGTGGATTTTATATCGATAATTATGCCTAGGTATATCTAAACACTTTTTTCCTAGTTAAAAGATAGGGAATAAGTGTTAAGACCTACCTAGGCATAATTATCGATATATTTGGTTTGAAAATTCAGAATTGTTGTTGGATTTCATAAATTTAATGATTCAGTTAAATTAGGGCAAACATCTTTGAAGTGTTATTTACAGAAATATGCATTATGAGCCTCAGATAACCCGTTTTAAAAAACATTGGCTAAAAATAAATATTCTCATACTTTGATATCCACTACACTCTTATTTATTTTCGATATCAAACATTTGACGACCCATGTTTTACCTAATTACTCTTTCACCGAGTTTTTCTGCTTGTTTTATTTTTTAACCTTTTTATTTTGCTAATCGAGTTTTAACTTTTCGAACACAAGTGTTCACGTTGTGAAGCTACCCGCCCGATATTTTTTCCGGATGATTGAATAGGGTCAAGAATTTTGAGTTTTTTCGGTACTTTCGAAAGAAGTTAATGTTGATATTTGATGATTGTAACATATTCAGAGGTTGTTTGAGAAAAAATAAATGTATGTTTTTCGACGGAAATATAATTGAGCGTCGATTTAGGGTCAGTTCTACAATTGAAATGTGCCAATGTTTTAGGTTTTTCACTCAGCGAAGCTCACATCTTAAAATCAGTTCACTCCGGACCAAAATCTTTCATTTTCTAAACAAAGAATAGTTACATTTTTTGAAAGTGTAAATTCCGGATATTTTTTTATTACTTTGTTCAACCCAAAACGCACCAAAATCTCTAATCCACACTTCAAATAGGGATACTATCATAGTATTACAATGGAGATATTATGCGTTGGTTAGAGATTTTGGTGCTATGTTGGTTGAATTAGGATGAATTTTGCTAAGGGTGCAGCGGTCAAAATTCTTAGTTTCAAAAATGAGTAAATTTAAAAATGAGACTAAAACGTAAATTTAAAAATGAGACTAAAACGGAACAAAATATCGGGATGAAAACTACGAAGAAATTAAATGAAATATTTTTTTTGGCATTTTGACCAAGGAAATTGACGGTTAAAATCTTATATCGACATTTGAATTTTCATCTAATTCTTCCGCGCGTGTCTTGTCACCTTCACCGTAAAGCTCTGCAAATTCTGCATAGAATGAATGAAAGAAATCCACTATCCAAAGGTTCCCTTGAGGAGTTATTCAGCTTATAGACTCTGTAGTACAGAGTGTTCCCCTTACGCCTTTTTTTTTCAAAATGACCAAAATTTTCAACATTTTATTTTTCAAAAAAAAGTTCATAATATAGCAAATTTCTATGTGAGTACGATCCTTGCGATAAGAAAACTAAAAAAATGAGTTTATGATTCTCAAAACAGAAATCAGTGCTGAAAATGATGGTTTTTCAAACTCACTGTGTGACCACTAGATGGCCCGAATTTTTTTTAGCTCGGAATCGTATTTTTCGGTTGCGATAACCCCCCTATAGCAAAGAATTTTTATTAACAGTTTTAGTTTAGTCTGTAGGGTTTCCGCTGCGCCCCTAATTATGTTTGAAATATATAATATTTTGTTAATTTTTTTATTCAACCCAAACCACACCAAAATCTTTCACCCACGATTTTAATTGAAGGTAATACACCGACATATTATGCATTGGTTAGTGATTAGGATTATTTAATAATCATTATTAATGGTAGAAATATATCAATTTTTCAATATTATTTTTTAGAGGCTAGCTATTTCAAAACTTTTAATTTGCTGACAATAAAACATCTTCACTGAGCTACAAATTAGCCTAGTTTGAACTTGGAGAATTTTTTATAAGGAGTTTTGTTTGAACTGGATTTTAGAGTTATATTTTAAACTTTTAAAATTACTTACAAAAAATATACTTTGAAAAAGGTACTTTGAACTCACACTTTCTTAATCAAAAAAAAAGAAAATGTTATATCTAACATATTTGGTTTTTCAGACTGAAAGGCCTACAGTGTAGGCCCTACACTTGTGTATGTTTTGCCGACTTTATTTTTGGCAGAGTATAACCCTTTAACACCTTTTGGGTGATTTGATAGATGTAGGCTGAAAAGAAGAGAAAGCGGCCTCATGAGTGGCTAGAAGGGGTCTCAGGAGTGTTAGGATTGGCTCCCCCAACCTACATCTTTCAAATCACCCAAAAGGTGTTAAAGAGATAACCACGGTTTCTAAAAGAGGAAATTAAAAGTTTTATTCAAAAAAATGGCGGCGTTTTCAAAAACTTGGCGCGAAATTTGAAGTTATCAACCTGTTTAATTCAATTTCTGACATTTTGTTTATTTCGGCGAGAGTTCTCGAAGGATGAGATAATGAATTTGACAGCTCGGTTGGAGACGAATATATTTTAATAATGCCGCAAATGAGATTAGACCGCGGTTTACTTTCATGATAATAATTGAAAAAAATATTTAAAAAAGGGGTTATAAAGGGTTTAAAAACACGTTAATATATTTCTGCCATTGAGAGTTGAGAAATTTAATAAAGTTTGATTATTTTTCCGTTTTACTAATTTTTCCTTGCCAAAATTTTGAACCATCAATAATTTCTGAATAAATTATAATAAGTTCTTTGAAATATTCGGAAATAACTAAAAAAATCAATTTAATTCAAATTGAAAATTATGCTATTAACACTGTTAATTTAACAGTATATGATTTTGAACCCCTCAGACATTTTGAATCGGAAAAAAAATGTTCGAAAAATAGAATATTAATAACTTTATAATTTATAAACTTTGGTATTTGACGGCTGATCAGGAATTCAACTTGGGGAAAAATTTTGTCGTGAGATTTTTTTTATTTTTTCGCCAAAATTTCGTTTTTCATCGAAAATTATTTTTTATGAAACAAAGCTACCGCTAGCATTAGTTTACGATTCAACTTTTATAAAATATAAAAAAAGAGCAGTAGGTTTAAATAATTAAAAGTCTATGGATTGAGATAAATTCAATACAATTTTTTTTCAACTTTAGCCACGTTTTCAAATTCTTTAAACAATAAGAATAATTTATGTTTATTGTAGAATTTAGGTCGATTCAATGCACCTTTTGTGTAGGTACTTTATCGAGTATTCAGGAAAAATGCCTAAAAAACAAAAACCCCTTTCTTAGAATTCACCCTGTGAGAACAAATTCCAATCAACACCTGAAGTTTAGGTCCTAAATCCCTCAGCAGGTGATATCGGATAATGATAAGGACCATTGTCATCTTGATCAACCGCAATATTTTCAAAATATTTTTTCAATCTGATTCCGTTAAAACAGATTTGAAAAGTTGTCATAACTAATCAAACCACGACATTGATTTCAATTTAGAAGAATCAGAATATCCCTTTATTCCTCTCCCAAAGATTTGGTCCCTCAAAAACACGGGGGGGAGAGAAAACAACGCGGTTTTCAAAAACGACTCAGCCGATTAGGTGCTTAGATAGCTCAAACTGTGCACAAATATCTAGTAAATAATACAAATAAATTGATCGAATCAGAGTTGTTTTAATTTTTGTCTCAGAACTTTGTTTCTATTTTTTAAACAAAAACTAATAATTAACAATTTCAGTAATCTTAGAAAAAAACATTGGTCCCATTAACTCGTAGACTCGATTTAGCCAACGGCGGTTGCCGCACACCATTTAATCGCATTTTAACGACGCTTAATCATTGATGACAAGATCAGTTATAAATTATCAATAAACTTTGAAAACAAAATGACGTTTGTGCGTTTTTTTTTGAAAAATTTTTACTGTATTAACAGTACTTAATTTTGCAAAAATTTTTAAATCAAAAATAACTCTCATCGTGAATCAAAAAAAAATTTATAGACATTTTTCCATACAATCATAGCCTCGAAAATGATCAGTGACGTATATTTAAGGAAGTAAGTGGTAAAAGTATATGTTTGTTTTCGCAAAATTGCTAAATTCAATTTTGCAAGAAGTGAAGTGTTTTTTAAAGTTTTTAAGACTTTGTTTTCCATACCAGCCAAGAGCCAAAAGCGATCAACGTGACCTTCCAAACAGGAAATAAGGTTCCGGTGAAAGTAAACAAAAGTGATCAAATTACGCCGAAAAATTTTTTGGGCCCGATAACACTATTACAGAAGTTTGAAATCATAATGATTTCAAACACGTCACGTGATCATATTTTTCGAAATAAGGATCTATCTATGACATATTCAAACCTATTTTTGAATTCATTTCGTTACCTGATTTTATTGACATGAGTGTGATGAAAAGTTCTTAACAACGTTTGAAGTTGACCTGGAATTTTTTGACGTAAATCTGTGAGTACTTTTTAAATTAATGACTGTAGGGGTGCGGGTTAGTTGGAAGTTTTTCCGAGGGTTTCACAGTCGGCGTTCCACTCGGTTCCAACTATACGCGTACAACATAAACGCCAGCACCCCCTGCTACAATTGATTTTTTTCAAAATGTAAAATCACGTGGAAGACCCTTACAGAATCTTCTAAGACTTTTATGCATTTTAATGGCCTCCGGTTTAAATAAGCAGCCTACAAGTCACAATTCGTGAACTCTGTTACATGAGAACAAGGAGTTCATGCGAGGGCTGTTCTTCTTTCTCACGAGAATCGATTTCGCAAAATATTTTAAGGAGTCCATATATACTAGAGAATTTTGTAAAAAACATATAATTATTAGACAGAGCGATAGAAATCATTTGAAGTTTTATATGAGGAATGCAAATATATTAAAGGTTAATTTCTTCTTATTATGCATCTTTCCTTGTAACAGGAGGTATTCTTCGCAACTTTTTGTTTTCCTTATCCTCATAAGATGCTTTAATTGTTAAATTTTATTTTTGTAATTTTAATTTTATAGGCAAATGGCCTGATATTATTCTTAAGCTCATAGAAAAAGTGAATGTTGATAATGAACTTGCTAATATAGGGCCGATTTAAAAGCTTGAAGCAACGCGTTGGCTAAAATCGAGTCTGGGTACAGATTCATGTCTAAAGTCTACGAGTTAAAAACAAATTTAAATGTTTATATTAATTAGATAATTGTGCTCAGTTTAAGCTATTTAAAATCTAAATCGGATGACTTGTTTTCAAATGACGCGTCGTTTTCTCACCCCGGTGTTTTTGAGGCACCAAATCTTTGGGAGAGGGCAATAAAGGTATATACTTAAATTAATCAATTTTCAAAAAAATTTACCAAGTTTACGTTATCAGCTGTAATTTCAAATATCTAGCTTGTGCTAATGAATTTTATTTTTATATTTTCACGACTTATGAAGCAAATATCATTTCTCATTTATACCGTCACGTGATATGTTTTTGATTATACAGTTTAAGATAAAGAACCTTATTTTTTGACCTCAGATTAGACTCACGTGTGTTTTGAAGAGATTTGGTATTTCTCCAAAAATTTGTTCTGTAATCCAGTACTGTGATTACAAATAAAATATTTTATTTAACTTCAGCCACGCTGTCAATTTCTGGGAAAATAGTAATTATTTATGTATATTGTAAAAATTTAAGTCGATTCAATGCATCTTTTGTGTAGGTACTTTATCGTTGATTCAGGAAAAATGCCTAAAGAACACAAACCCATTTCTTAGGATTCACCCTGTGAGAACAAATTCAAATCAACACCTAAACCCCGCAGCAGGTGATATCGGATAATGATATTGACCATTGTCATCTTGATCGACCTCAATATTTCCAAAATATTTTTTCCAATCTGATTCCGTTAAAACCGATTTTTAAAATTTGTCATAACGAAACCTATCCATGGGGTCTTGGATCAGATAAGACAATTTGTTAACATTTACGGCTGGTTACGACGCGTGACACAGCTAAACATTGATCGAAAGATTAGCAAACTTTCGGAGACCTTGGTTTTACTTTTTCGAAATTGTTTTTATATTAAAATCCGGTCAATCCGAAATATTTTTTTTGTTTATTATAAATAACCTTTTTTAAATTGGAGATAGTTTTTGGTTGGCAAAATAAGATTTTGTGGTTGTAAGGAAGCGGAAATTCATGTTATGTGATCATTGCGCTCAAATTTTGATAATTCAACCTGATCAAATCCTATAAAGTTCAGAATTAGCCTTCATGCATGCCAACTCTTTATAGAGGTTTTTAATCCCTCTCGCAATTTTCGTGAAATTTTCGCTCACACCTTTTTAGGCGTTTTCGTCTACTTCAAAAAATCATATTTTACCGACTAGAAATCTTATTTTTTAATTTATGAGGGTTTTTTCACATTGATTTCCCTTATTAAGATGAAAAGTTCTATTTAACTGTCAAAGATGAAAAAGCAACTCAATTTCCAAAGCTACTTTTGTGTTACTAAACAAACACTACACGATGGTACTAAAATAAAGCTCGTTTATTGCCCATAAATACTTGAATCAAGTAACTTGATGTTGACAATAATTTTGTGTACAGATTTTTATCAAATAAATAAAGCTACTTTCACTCGTTTTTTGACCTTTTTACATAACTGAATAATAGTTGACTAAACTATAAAAAGAACTCCACACATAAACGCGTTTCCGATTTTGTAAATAAGTATTGTATCAAATAACTTCTGCTCGCAAAATGTCTCAATTTGCTTTGAACAGCATATTAAGCGATATATAATCTACATAAACATAAATCAAAGTCAAAAAATATCACGTGACCTAATAAATTAAAAAATAAAATATATCGATTATAGATGAAATAAATTTTAAATATCAATTTTACAAAATCACGTGCGTGAAACAGTCGGTTGATAACAATTTTTGCAAATTAATTGATTAAGCTAAATTCTGATTGGTCGAAATGTAAGCCAATCAAAATCGATAGTTTCGATAAACTTTTAAACTCATTTTTTGACACTGATTTTGAAAATATATAAATCGTCATGCAGTTTTCATCATCTTTTTTCTTTCTGGCTACTTACAATGAAAAAATTGTTAGTTTCGTGCCAAGTTTTTTCGAATGAAATGAGATGTATTAAACTTGATTAAAAAATTCTTCTATTTGTGAGATAATTATCAGAATTTTTACATGCGAGATTATTTTGGGCATATTTTGAATCAAAATTCGGCGATGAGAGTCAATTCATGCGCTTAACCATCGACTGGCCTTTTCGTGCTCTGGCTTAGAATGTCGTTTTACCAGATTAAAAGATGGTAATTAAAAGACACCCTGCCGGAAGAATTAAGTGTAACAAATTAAAAAATTAAAAAACAGTTTTTACGAAATTTGTAAATTTAAATGAAATAAAACTTAATAAGTCGTATCTGAATCGGCGCTAAAAGATAATGTCTTATTTCCATTACCTTTTATTTTTTTTAATTATCCGGGAAAACTTTTTATAAAAAATAAATTATCATCAAAAGTATTCCCTTTCAAACTAAAGAAAGTTAAACTATGTTATTTAAAAAAGTATTCAACTCAATACTAATTTTTGCTTTCCAGCGTCCTCTGTGAACATACAGAGTAATTTTTCAATGATTCCAGTTGTAATTTTTCAATGATTTGTAATATTTTGATTATAAAATCGACGTAAGGAGGTAGCGGTCGTACTCTTTTTAGGGTACTTTGGGTGTGAAAATAGCAAGACATTGCTAGGAAATACTCAGAAAGCATGAACTAATTAAAAAAAAGAAAAACTAAATTAAAAAAAAATTCCAAATTTTCATTTTTTGAGAATTTTTCTGAATAATTTTTTTTGGAAAATATTGAAACCCATTTTTTAACCAGAAAAACTCAGAATATCAAAAAGCTACTTACAGCTTTTCTTCTCGACATCACCCAAGCTTTAATTTGATGGTACTTTTGACTAAATCCGACGCCTTTTATTTTCGAGTTTTCACTTCCGGTTTACTTAAATGCGATTCTCAGAACATTTTAAATTTCTGCTTAATCAAAATAACAAAAATATGCTTCTCCATCTTTACTGCATTCTGAAATGTAACCTAGGAGGAAATAGATTTTAAATAGCGAAAACCTTGAAATCAGACGGTTCCTCCCAGTTCTTGAAAAAACTAGTTGGAAATTCAAAAATCCGCTTCATCAAATTACAATCATAAGGTAGTTTTTTTAGACGCGACAGATTTGACTTTTCACCACAGACAAACCGCATGAGATATCAAAAAACGGTTTTTGCATTCAACTGGAAACTAAAAAAGCTCAGGCCAAATTTTTTTAATTTTCGAAATTTTTTTTTAAAAATTCGAGATTTTCAAATGACCGGAAATAACTCAATATGGGTATCATACGAAACTAGAAGAAATTCTAAGACTAATGGCGGAAAAATAAAATTCCAAACATAAAGTTTTCTTAAAATTTTTCATAATGACAAAGTGGTAAAAAGTAAAATCGGTCGCGTCTAAGAAAAAACTACCCAAGTGTTTCCGTTCTTAATTGTTTCGAGAGTATCAACTATACCATATGAAAACACTTCCTGAATCAGGAATCCTGATCATAATTGAATTTGAAGTTCATGTTAATTTGCAAATGATGTCGAGGACAGCTTAGTTAATTTGGTCAATTGGATGATAAATAGATATAATTTTCAAAATTTCAACATACAGTCATAGGATGTTAGAATCACTTTTCCTGTTTAATCACCAAACATTTATTTCAACTGATTGCCCAGTTTCTTCAAAAATATTTAATTATTGAAAAAAATTATCCATTATTTTAATTGTTCTAAAAAATTAGAAAATTTTGAATAAGATAACTGTACAATTATTCCATTGAGTATTCTTCAGCCGGAATAAACTGACTTCCGGAAAGGATAAAATCTGACGAATCTAAACAATGGCAAATTCTGATTGATAGGAAACGATGGTTTCAAAGAATTCAAACTATTCTAAAATTTCAAATATAGCAATTTATGAGGTGGCATTGATAATTTGGAGTTTTTTCAATGTACTTCCATGTGAAAATAAAGCACCAGCGGATAAATTCTGTTTGATGGGTCTATATTTGGTTAAAGATGGACCACAAAATGATATTATTTTGGCTAATCTGAAACTTTTTCGGGAACTTGCTTTATTTTTAATGCGGATGAAGCAAGTTCAGCGTGAGCTATGACTACTTAAACGTAATTGTTAAAGCAGAATACAAAAACTGAATGATAGATTGTTTTCAATGTTTTGTGACTTAACTTTTGTTTACATAAAAGTTTATTTCACGGTGAAATTTTCACCACAAGTTAAAACTTTAATAGCTCAAATGAAATAAATGCCATTAAAAATATCATTGCTAAAAATCATACATTGTGGTAAAAATTTAACCGTAAAATAGACTTTTATGTAAACAAAAGTTCGGTAGGGGGTCACTCTTCCCGCTTTTGTGCGGGAACCCACTTTTGGCGAGTATCCGTAATTATTTTTTTGTGCGGGAACCCGATGTTTGGCGAGTTCCCGTATCCATTTTTTGTGCGGGAACCCGATGTTTGGGGAGTTCCCGTTTCCATTTTTGTGCGGGAAAGAAAAATAACTGTTATAAGTGTTACAACTCGTGACATGGCAAAACTTTCTCGGACACTGAACACGAGTTTACCTAACCCTAATTCTAATACTTTCAAGATAGGGTTATATAAGTGTACACATAAAATTATAGTCTACACTCGGGACATGGCAAAACTTTTTGTCAACAAAAAACTAGGGTTGGTCCAAGAAGACTAGGGTTCCTACGGAACCCTATTAGATTAATAATCTTCTCACCCCAACCTTATTTTTCTTCCTGAGAAACAAGTTTTGCACGGTTGTATCCCGTGTATACTGGATACTAGTTTTTAAATTCAATTTTTCTATATTTAATTTTGTGAAAAATGATTTGGTAATCTAGTTTATTCGAATGCACACATTTCGAACGGAATATAGTTTGGGAAATTCATTTCCACTGGAGTTAAGGTTCTTACGTATGCGTCTTCGTCTTCAGGCGTGTAGGTTTTGTTCCTATCTGTATAATCAAATTCATTCATTTTCACAAGAAAAGTGAAAATAAAAATATTTGAAATCAATAATAAAATTTTACGTCTAAAACAATTTTTTTTAAAGTTAAAAAAATGAATCATAATCAAAAGTTGAAAGTATCAGTTTGATTATTTTTTTGTGCGGGAACCCGATGTTTGGCGAGTTCCCGTTTCTATTTTTTATGCGGGAACTCGATTTTTGGGGAGTTCCCGTTTTCATTTTTTGTGCGGGAACCCGATGTTTAGCGAGTTCCCGTTCAAAAACAAAAAAGCAGGAACCTGCCAAAAATCGAGTTCCCGTTTCAAAAGCGGGAAGAGTGACCCGAGACCAAAAGTTCAGTCACAAAATCAAAAATTAAAAACAATCTATCATTCAGTTTATGTATTCTGCTTTGACAACTTAAGGGGGTCGGTGCATTTTGGCAGATTTGCACTTTTTCAATTTTTTTTGTCTTCAGTGGAAACTTTTGTACCTCATCATTTTTGCGAATAAAAAGTATTTTAAACGTAAGTGGCCACTTGAGCTCATTGGTATAATCCTGTTGTTTTTACGATCGATATTTTACTTGATAATCGTCTTTCAAAATAAACACTCTAAAAACGCGCGTTTGGTACTTTAGGTGTCTAAATTACATTAAAATTTCTTTATTTTTTCTTATTAATTAGAAGCTTCAGAAAATGGTCTCGATCACCATCGAAAATTATTATAATTTAATTTCATATGATTTCTACGTCGAAATCGAAAATTTAAATTTCCTAAAAAAGACGAAAAAAAAACGAAATTTTAGCATATCGAAAGAAATATTTATTGAGTTAAATTAATCAAATTTTGCGTGGTGAACGAGTCGGCTTACCAATTAGGCAAGTCTCGGT
>SCLH01000524.1:585973-610125 GCA_004367855.1 Oikopleura vanhoeffeni | reverse complement strand
TATCTACGAAAATGAAAAATATAAACAACATATTTCATTTCGCTTCGCGAAATGAAATATGTTTTATAATATAGGGAATGCTATGAAAAGGTTTTTTTTTATTGCTCTATCCAGTCCTAAATTTCCGATAACATTTCCGACTACAATAATAGTTATATTTTCAGTTTAAAACCGAAACATATTATAGGCTATATAATATGTTTCGGTTTCAAACTCAAAATTCAGCTTTTTTTCTGAAATTTATTCAAAAATCTTTAAACAACTTTTTTTTGAAATTTTCTTATAACGTAGCAAATTTCACTGTGAATAATTTCCTTATAACTTCAATCTTAATGGTTTGAAATAATTCAAAAATAAAAATACAGGCCAAAAACTCTTATTTTGAAAACTACTTTCTGACCACTAAGTTGCTCAAAATTTTTTTTGTTATGTGTTATATTTTTTTACTACTAATTTACCTTAGGAGTCTTTTTTCATACAGGTTGTATTTTAGATTTTGAGGCGTTTTGCCGTCTAACTGAATAATCCTTTAATATATCCTTTAATATCCTTAATATTTAAGTAAAAATCAACGTAAAAATCAGTTAGACGGCAAAGCGCCTCAAAATCTAAAATACAACCTGTATAACTTTCGGTTTTACTTTGGTTCTCCCGGTCCGAACCCCAAACATAAGACATTCATAATTTTTTAAAGGACGATCTACCATTAATGACGAATTTTACAGATGGAAACTCCCAATTCCCGTTGCTTTGAGTCATGAAATGGGTATAAAAGCCCGTGGAGAATACAACCAAGCTAAAATTGAGTACCAATTAAGAACTTGTGTTGACTTCAAAGAATGGGAAGGCGAAGAAGATTTTATCTCAATCTATCCTATGTCAGGGTGCTGGAGTTATGTAGGCCAAGTTTTTCCAAATCAGCAAAATGTTTCAATTCAGCAGCCTGGTTGCGATTGGTCAGGAACTATTCAGGATGGTTACATTTGAAACGCAAAAAGGGTGTCCGAGGTCTAGAAAAAAATTCGCAATGTACAATTTTTCACAAAACAAAAAACTGTAAAATTCGTCAAATTCAAAAGAATTTTTTTGTTTAATTTTTCAAAAATTTTAAGTCTTACCTCGATTCTGATTAGTTCAATTTAAAGTTTATTTGGACTAAGTTTTCAGTGTAATTTTTTATGCTGATTGTGCTTTTTTCGTTATTGAAAAACCGGAAAAATATAAAAAATGACCTAAATTTCATTTTTTGTTATTTATGCACTTTAGCGCAAAAATAGAATATCATTATAGCAAATACTATATTTCAGTGGAGCCTTGAATAATTTTTATTATTTTTATCAACTCAATTTTTTAAAATAGTTCAAAAAATATCCAAAATTGAACCATCATTCAAATCAATTTACTTTGTTCTTATGAGAAAAGATGATATAAATGTTTTTTGAGGATTTCAAATAATATTGGAAACTCAAAAATTCATAATTTATTCTCTTTAGCGCCAAAGTATATTGTTTTTTTTGAGATTTTTCTATAATTACAATTTTAACCATTGTTAGCATGAATTGATGCACGCTTTGGGTATTTATCATGAACAATCTCGACCTGATCGTGACGATTATGTATTTATTGATATGGAGGCTGTAACTGAAGGATATCAGAATAATTTTTATAAATATGATTTCAAGTAAGTTATGACTCATAACTTATGAGCTATTCTCAAAGTTAGATACTCGATTTTAGAACCAAGAAATTATGTGAAGCTCATCAAAACCTGATAAAAAATAACATTCATCAATATTTACAGAAATTTTAGAATAATCCGATAATAATGTAGGAGGCTTGTTTGAAAAAAGTATTTTTGAGATACTGCTTGATCGTGCGCAGATGAGGGTTAAACATACTTTATTATGACTGTTTTTAAATAAGCACTGATTTTGAAATAATGGTCGAAATTTTTATTTAGCAATTTTTAGAGGTGATACGTATTTTAACGAATGTCGTGAATAGATTATTGGCAAGATCTTAAGGGGGTGATCGTCGCATTTTAAGGCGAAAAGATAGATTTTCATTGACCAATTGTAGCAAAAGTACAAATCGTCGGACCAAACATTACCTCTCTCTGATATATTTGAACAAAAATCTTGCATCCTAGAAAAAATCTAAAGTGACGGATGGCTTGTCCAATCAGAAACGTGCTTACCAAACTGGCGGAAATATTTTTTCAAAATGTATCTCCTCCCTGGTGTTTTAAGGTACAACATTGATTCATGACTTAAATTAACTGGACAGAACGTGAGCAGACCGCTTAGGAGAGTTTTGGAAAAAAATCTAGGATTTGGCTTCAGAATTACCAAAAAACAGTATTTTGACCCTATTTTAGGGGTCTCAATCAAAATGTATCTCCTCCCTGGATTTTTAAGTTACACATTCAAACCTACATGAATGTGCAGCTGAAGAGTCCGTGCACATCGGTAAGAAGAGTTTTGTCTAAATTTCTGACTCGTTTTTCTGTAAATCGTCTTTTAAATTTCCAAAAATCAAGAAATTTCTACTTTTTTCATACAAAATATTTTTGAACTCATCAAAAAGTGCTTTCCTAGCCATGTATCAAAATAAAACGAGTACCAAAATGCTTGTAATTTTCCATATTTTTATAATAAGGCATAAAATAAAATTGGGAAAATTTGTTTTTCGAGCTTTATTTTGCGACGACCACCCCCTTAAAACTACTTTTTATATATTTTTTTTGTATTTTAATTTGAGGAAGTCCGATTTTTCAGAAAAACTTATCAATGAAATTAATCAATTAATTTAGCTATGTATCCCCAGTTGGCACTGAATATGCTTATGATTCTATCATGCACTATGGACCGTATAGTTTTAACAAAGATCCAGATGTTCCAACAATTCTCCCACGAATTAAATATTTTCTCCCAGTTATCGGACAAAGTAAGTCAAGTGTTTTCGAGACCTAAAAATTCATAGAGTCAGATTACCGGAGGTACTTTCATGAACTTATCTTATTGGCACTGTTTATTAATTTTGAAAGTTTTCAAATAAAAATTTTACGCTACAAAATTGTGTAAATAGTAATTTGTCTAAAATGGAATTCGTCGAAAAATCATAAATTTCGCTTTTAAAAATATAAAGACAAAATCGGGACGATTTAATCGTCTTAAGGGGGTAGGTGTCGCTTTTTGGTACCTTTCAATCACGCCTCAGAACAGTTCTAGGGCAGTTGTAAAAAATCTGAGGATACTCGTTTGTAGATCTAGCCTTCGTCTAACGATTACACATCTCAAAGTCAACCTTGTTACATCACACCACCAGGTGGTGAGTCTATTCTAGAGCACTAAACGGTTTTTTTAAAATCTATCTTCTTTTAGACCCCACATACAAAGCGTCTCAAAATTTACACAAAGTAGCGAATAAATGAGAACAAAAAAGTGATGAGAAGGAATTTTTCGATTTTTTCCTTGGGTCAACTTTAGTCGTAACCGATATTAATGTATCATAAATTAATTCTATAAAGGGCTCAAAAAAAACCGACACCTACCCCCTTAAGCCAAATTTTTGGCGATAAATTAAATTTTTTTATGAGTGCCCTTTAGACGTATATTTCTAGATTTAACTTGAAAAAACCAAAGTTTATTATATTTTCATACAAAATTTGGTATAAAAATTTGGCACTGAAATTGATGTCGACGTAAAACCCGCAGCAATTTTCTGCCGAGGCACAGTGGTGGAGTGATGCACTAGAGCAAAGTCGAAAAAACGGCAATAACTAAGGGTTTACTAAAAGTTATCTTTACATTCGACTATTTGAAAAATTGAAATTTTCGACCAATTACATTTTCGACCAATTACTAGTAACTCCAAAAAATTGAGTTCAGATATTTTCACTCAGTTTGCTTCTTGAACTTTTTAGACCAAAAAAAAGGAAACTAATGTTTGTTACCACTGTTTTTTCTTCCAGCATTCTTAAATACAACTTGAATACTTGACTATGAATAAAAATTTAATAAAAAGATTTGGTTAAAATAAAATTCCGGATCCTTCCGAAAACACTATAAAAAGACATTTTCGACACTTGATGCAACTCGAATTAACCGTATCTATGACTGTTCTAAACCACTTCACAAAACTTTTAATTGTAATTTTAACGAATTAAATATTTGCGGTTTCGTGAATGAAGATGAAAATGATAACAATTGGTCTCAGTACGATGTTCAGGTAGGTTATATCCGGTCAAATAAATCCGATTGAATATAAAAAATTCTTTATTTTATATCGTTTATTACATAATTTTTATCCTATTTTTTCCAAAGTCACAAAAAGATTTGTGGTCTATTCAAAAACGATTGACAACTAGAGCCCATCCACCAACGGATGCTTCACAAGCTGTTACCGACCCAGGCAAAGCTCAACATAATTTTTGGCCGTCATTGCAAGTCTAGTTATTTAAAGCGTTTCGATTTAAAATTTTAAAAATCTCAGAATTTTTCATGAAATTATTTTTCAACTACTTTGGACGTTTCCGTTCAACTTTCAAAAATAAAATTTTCTCATAATTTGATTCTCGAATTTATGGATATTAATTTTTTCAACATAAAGTAAAAAATAGGTAGTAAATTACACAATGTAATTTTTTACCAAGCAAGGGAAGCTCCATAATCTGTTTGCATGCCATGCACTTAAAACTTCCCTATTACCTGATTTTACAAATCAATACAACATTGCTGTATCAATGTTATATCGGGTAGTTGATTTTTTGCGGCTGACATATATTGCAAACAAAATTCTACACGCCTACGCTTTTTTTGAACAGTCTATTTAGAATTTGAAACCGAGAATTAATTTTTTTTGGTTCATAAATTATGAATTATACATTGTTGAACTTTTCGATCTGGCCGATATGTGTATATTGATGGAGGATCTGGCGCATTGATAACCCGTGTTTTTACTCATGAGCATCCTGATCAATGCTTGGTAGTTTGGACTTTCATGACGTCTGGACGAATTTCTGTTGAATTTTACTCTACAACTGAGGACTATGGCGAAAAACTTGAAATTCAAGATTCATTCGAAATTTATGTACAGCCTGGAAATGGTATTTGTTTTAATCAGTAAACCAATCAGTAGACACAAGTTTTCAAAAAGTACTTATATCACCCTGGAAAAAATTGAGACAAAACTTAATTAGTTTTGAGACTTTTTTCCCATTACAGCAAAGACCAAAGAAATTGAGTGACCATAAAATCAAGAAATGAGGTTTGGCATAAAAGTTTTTTTCAAATATTCCTCAATTTTGATGAAAAAATTTGAGGGAATTTTTTTTCAGAAAACTTCAATTTTTTATGTTCCCGGATTTCCTCAAAACGTCACGTGACCTTAGTATTCAAAGAACAAGGTTTGCTTTAAGTCATATTCAAACCCCCATTTCTTGATTCCACGGTCACGTGATTATTTTTGAGCTACGCTGTGATGAGAAAAAGTCTCAAAACTTTTGAAGTTTCCCTTGAAATTTACTCGACGTAACTTTTTGGAAATACCATATCAGTACTATTATATTCCAAAAGTACTCGAATCACGTCAAAAACCTCTGAAAAACTTTCGAAGACTTTTTTTTCATTACATGGAAATCTAATAGACGTTTTGTTAACTTATGTTTTTAAGAGGGAAAATGGCAGTATAACCAGTACAACTATAAACCACAGCAATCAAAATTTAAAGTCCGAATTCATTATGTTGGAACAGAACTGGCTGCAATTGATGATATTTCAATTCAAGAAGCAACTTGTCGAGACAATACCTTTACAATTACGAACTACAGTGTTAGGTTGCAAGCAGCTTTAGATGCAATTGCAGCAAAACCAGAGATAAGTATTAGTGATATTCCAGAAAATAACTATTGGAGTCCAGTAATGTATGATCCTACAGGCTTTGGTTAACATATAAAATCTTGTAATTTTTTTCAAATTCTACATTTCTACGTGGTTTTGAGTGTTTCAGAAGCAACCAAACACACTTTCTCTGAAAATTTTATTCTATTAACTAAAAAATATTGATCCAGTAAAAATAAGATGCCATAAAGTGAGTTTAAGGGTTGTACTTTAGAGAGGGTACTCTGAGTGACC
Organism: Oikopleura vanhoeffeni; assembly: GCA_004367855.1. Classification (NCBI taxonomy): domain Eukaryota; kingdom Metazoa; phylum Chordata; class Appendicularia; order Copelata; family Oikopleuridae; genus Oikopleura; species Oikopleura vanhoeffeni. The sequence continues at coordinate 603,991 of SCLH01000524.1, read as the reverse complement.
AAAATTTGTTCGCCATGCTTGACCCCATTTCACACTTGTCATTTTTTGAAAGCCATTTTGGTCACTTAGACCGCGCGCTCTGAGTGACCAAAATTTTTGTCACTCTCAAGCTTCACTCTCAACGTGAACCTAACGCATCATAGCCTATGATTCATAAGCAGGTCAAATCAAATAGCGAAAGTTATAAATCAAGTCTAATCTTTTGTGTCCTCTGAGTGACCAAAATTTTGGTCACTTAGAGCACGCGGTTTAGCCCTCGTGAGCACAGAAAAAAAAGTTCCACCAAGACACCAGAGCCTATATTGAAAATTATCGCTGCTGCGTTTTTCTGAACAAGCGTCATGTTATGAAAGGCGCGTTTGTCCAGAAAGGCGCAGCAGGGATATTTTTCGATATACCAAAATTTTGGTCACTCAGAAGTTTCCCGTCCATAGAAATCAGCGCAGGTGTTCGGGCCGGAAAAATTTAACAAGGACTTTGATTTTTCTAAATTTCGAAGTTTTAGCCGGTTTATAATAAATTTGAGGCAATTTCGTCAAAAACTATTCAAGCTTTGATATCGGCAACAGTATCCCCTTTTAGACTATTTTTAAATATCAAAATTTTATAATCTTTAATTTGAAAAAAAAACGATTGGGAAAATGGTACACTTTGGCACCGAAAAGCCAAAACTGCGTAAATTAGATTTTGGCCACCTTGTGGTCAACATAAAGACAAGTTTTGAACTTGGATACTCTAAGCCGTATCAACGCCCTTAATCTACTGATTTTAATTAATGGCTAACCCTGAAAAGGCCATTCCTTCCAGATTCGATTTATGTTTCAGTCAGCATTGCGAAAAGATGATGGCACTCTTCGATACCCTGGATACTCTGGATCATATTTGTTTCTTACTTCTGACGCGAATAACGACGACGTTTTTTGGCCATGGAATGATCAATTTTACAAAATGTTTGTTCGAGATCGAAATCCAAATGTTCTTGAAAGAATGGACTTTCATTACAGTTAGGCTGTTTAAGATCAACAAAATTTTCGTAAATCTGGCCTTTTTTGAACTTAATGATTTGCATTCATAAAAATAAATTTTTGATCGATTATTTAACAATCGTTTTTAAAGCATTCAGGGTTGTGGGACCCACAATGTGGGTGTAAAATCTAGCTGAATGCAAGCAATTTGAAATGGCTATAATGTTGTTAATCTTGCAGGAGTGAATACATTTGAATGAATTCGAACCATGAGAATAGCTGGTAAGAAATATTATGATGTTTTATCGTAATTTTCATGGTTTAACTCTCAAATGGTTCATAACATTCGCATTTTTCAAAATATTTCAAAAAAAGGTTCCAGGATTGTGCAAAAACCACGAAATATTTTAATGCTGTTCTCTGATTATTTGTTTTTATTTTGATCGGGTAAAAAATCAGAAAATGTTTTTTTTACAACAATGGAGAAAATCACATTTTTATGCAGCATGTAAAAGTTTCATTGTGACGGAGAACAAAAATCAAGCACTTATAAAAAAGCACCAAATTTCATTGGCGGTCAACAATTGCACTACTGTGTTATGTTCAATCGAACCGTGACGAATTGTCGGACCAAATTTATTGCTAATTATTTCGAAAAATTTGTCATGTAATAAATAAAAGCCACTTAGATTTAATAATTTAATTCAATAAACTCTCTAAAATTTTTTCATGAAATATTTGCTCCCACCACTTTGGACGTTTTCTTTCCACGAACATTTGTTACGAAAAATTTATAAATGTAGCAGAAGGTTTTTTAATTTAATTTACTCTCGAATTTATGCAAATTTATTTTATCAAAATCAAATTGTAGGTTTGTAAACTACAGAATGTGATATTTAAGCTAGCGAGCTGGAAGCTCAAAAATCGGTTAACTACTAAGTTCGCACGTCCCGCTCTACTTTATATCAACCACACCCGGGGCGCTACAGGTGTGGTAGGGCTAGAGCTGCAAATGATTAAGAGGCCAGTACTTTGTAATATACAATATGCGTAATATACAGTATATTATACTCTTTCTTTTAAAAAATATATTATAAGATATTTGTAAATAATTTGATTAAAGTTTTTAATTTTGGAATTTATTACAAAGTTAATTTAACATAAAGAAAGTTCTACCAAAAGATGATCTTCAGGATCAATACAGAATGAAAAATTGCTTTAAAAAAAATTCAGAATTTCTTTAAAACAAATATATCATAAGATGTGGATCATTTATTCACTTGGATTTATTTTGAAATTTAATATAAAGTAATTTTAACATAAANTTGATTTAGGGTAAATTTTCATAATTTTTCTGAAAAAGTCGATAAAAATGAAAAATAAAAATTTTATGATTTTTCGAACAGCGGTCAGAAAATATGTAGGAATTCATGAGAAAAGTCAAAGTGGCTATTTTTTGGTTTTTACCCACAGATTTCAGTTATGAAAACAAAAAAAATTTTGGACAAAAAATGCGGAAAATTTTCATAATGCTTCGATTTTTTTTTCAAATTTTTACGATTTCAAAGATGAAAACCCAAACTCAAATCTTTCCTTAAATGGATAAAAATAATTTTATGAAGCTGAAACATATTTAAATCGGTTCAGCTAACTATAATTAGCATGAAAAAATCTACTGACTTACTATTTTCGTAAATTATATTGACTCCAGGTGCCGGGTTTATGTCACCCTCTTAAAGGCTGCTCAGAAAATAAAAATCAATATCTCAAAAACTTAGAAAGGAGATAGAATTTTAATTTTTCAAAGTCATTTCTGACGTAGGTAGCTATCGGTGCGATCAACCTGATTTGACGCGTTTTTCCTTAAATATTATATTTTTGGTGAAATCATATTCTTGGTCTTTACATTTTGCGTGAAACAGATATCAAAACTAGGTTGTTGGCTGATCTAAGGTGATGGTCGTTGCTGAAAAGCTGTTTAGCGGAATTTTGAGGTTTTTTTATTTGCCATTATCACCAACATGGCAAATCACCAAATTACAGTATTTTGAAAAACATTATCTCATTCGGGTCTAGGAACGAAAATCTTATTTTCAAAATCAAAGAACTCGTTATTGCGTCCTTGAAACACAAAAATTGAAAAAAAGAGATACAAAAGAAGTTTTTTGATACAAAACTTGTATTTCGGATCTAATGACCAAAAAAAGTATGATGTAAAAGTTTCTCAATTGTTTCAGAACAATGGCCGCAGTAAAATGAACACTTGCCTACTTGCGCGGATGAATACTTCAACCATGATGATACTAGCACATATAATCTCATTTTTCTAGAACAGTTCTCTCTATAATCTGTTAAGTGATATGATTATATATTGATTTGAATGGGTACTAATAAACTAATAGTTAACACGGATGAGCTATAGAGCTCAGATAGTGCAATACAATAATTTACCAATCCGCCGAATTAATGGCATCACCTTTTTACAACTCATGTCAGTTTATCCTATGCCGCATAGGATAAACTGACATGAGTTGTAAAAAGATGGTGTCATTAATTTGGCGGATTGTTAAATTCTTGTTTTGCACTATCTGGCTATGCGAAAAACTGTCCATTCATTTTATTCAACTAAAAAATATTATTTAGATTTCTAGTGATAGTAAGCAAATTAATAAATGCTATTATTTATCGCTGACAAAGATATTTGTCCTAAAATAACTATCAAATAATACCGAGGACTTTCTGGAAGAATATTATCACTGATTCGGCCAAAATTTTGTTAAAAAAATTTTTGTTTGTGAAAACTGACAGGTTAAAAACACTGATTTTGGAGTTTTTTGAAATTTGAAATAAACGTTTGGGCAAATTTCGAAGTTTTAATGAAAAAATATGTTGAATCTCACAATTCATGGACAAAAATCAAGAGACCAAAGGGTGACGGACCAATTTGCAATGTTTTTTATTTCAACATCTATAATTCTCAAAATATTTTAAAAGTGCATTTATTTACTCTCTTAAATAATAAAAAATATAATTGATAAAATAAATTGAAGTAGAATTACTAATTATTAATTGGTAAATATACAAAATCTGTAATTTGACCCTTTTGGCGGCTTTATATGACAAAAAAATTTCGGCCAAAAAATTCCCGACGAAAAGTTGTACCAGATGCCGAAAAATTGGCTTCGANTTTATTAGCGCAAATATTCGATCAATCCGAATTTAAATTTGTATATTTTATCATTTTAAGACGATTTGAATAACAAAAATATGTTTATAACTTCATAAAAATTCAGAATTTCAAAACCAGAATATTTTAGTGAATTGTTGGTTTGTTAGAAAGTTTGAATTTTTGAAAGTTTAACATAATTTTTGTTATTCAATCGTTTAGAAAATAATCAAATATAACAATGAAATATCGGTTTATGAATTTCTTGCTTGGGCGTTGCATAGCGTTTTTTATTAACGAAATTTCGATTAACACCGATTTTAAATTTATTTATTTTTATCATTTTTCTAAGAGATTTGATACAAAAGACATGTTTAATAATCTATTTCATAAATCAGAGACTTTCTAAAAACCAGAAATTCTAGGATTGTTGGTTTTTAGAATATTTGAATAAAGTTTTAAAGCATAATTTTTGTATTCAAATCGTCTTAGAAAATAATGAAAATATAAAAAGCAAATTCGAATGGTGTGAATCGAAATTTTGTTGGTCTTGCAATAACGTTTATTTATTAAGGCGCGAAAATTTCGATTAGCGACCGATAATTTTAAATTTTTTATATTTAGATTCATTTTCTAGACGATTTTGAATAGCAAATATTTTACACTTTAATAAATTAGACTTCTAAAAACCAGAAATTTACGAATTTGGGTTTTAAAAGTCTTGATTTATTAAAAGTTTAAAATTGTAGTCATAATGTCTTAGAAATGATCAAAAAATATAAAATCGAAATTCGTGATGTTCAATCAAATTTTTGCTTGGCTGCAATAAGCCGTTTATCTTATTAACGCGGAAAATTGATTACGATCAAATTTTAAACATTTTATATTTTTTCATTTCTAAGACGATTTTGAATACAAAATCATGTAAACTTCTATAAATATTAGATTTCTTAAAAACTCAGAAATTCCTAAGGAATTGTGGTTTTTAGAAAGTTTAATTTTGAAGTTTTAAACATAATTTTTTGTATCAAAATCGTCTAGAATGATCAAATATAAAATCAAGAATTCGTAGTTATCGCAATTTTTGCTTGGGCTTGCCAATAAGGTTTATTTTATAAGCGCGAAATTTAGATTAAAGCGAATTTAAATTTTTAATTTTGATTATTTTCTAAGACGATTTTTGAATAATAATATGTTTAAACATTCTATTAAAATTCCTAGACTTCTCTAAAACATAGAATCTAGGAATTGCTGGTTTTAGAAATATGTTAATTTTTGAAAATTTCAAACAAGTAATTTTGTATTCAAATCGTCTTAGAAAATGAATCAAATATAAAAGAAATAAAATGTGTTAAATCGAAATTTTTGCTGGCTGCAAAGCCTTTATTTATTATAAGCGGAAATTTCGATTAACCGAATTCGAGTTTTATATTGTTCATTTTTAAGCAATTTTAAAAGTAAAATAAATCAGAAGATAGATTTAACAAATTAAGCTGAAAAGTGCAGATTGGATCGAAAAAGTTTTATATTCGAATTTTAAGTGGCAAAAAGTGGGCGACCTGTGGTGCTAAAGGGTCTAGAGTTTGGATTTGGCTCCTCAACCCGCCATCCTTTAGGTCATAGCAAAGTAATAAAGGATAGTCAGTCAAAAAAGGTTAAATGTAGTATGAGCAGTATCCTTCACGGCGGCTGAGAAGTTAAATAACCCAGCAATTACTAACAGATATAAATTTTGTATTCTGTACCAAGTAGTAGCCGCTGTGCAAAATGCGCTTATCAAAAGTCACTATCGACCTGTAGTGCAAATGGTCTCGGTAATCAAGAATCCACACCATTATACTTGGTGTTCAGAGCTCCTACTGATCAGATGGGTTTAATCCTGACTATCATTTAGTAGGCATCGTGCATCGTCATGATTTGACTTGTTTAATTTTATTGTCTTGATGGGAAACTTTATGGCACATTCCAAAATTTTGTATAAAATCTTTTCCGACATTACAAAGTTGCACTTTCAGTAACTTAGGTATTAAAATAAGTATAGTAGACCAATTTGATAATTCGTACGTCTTGGGAAGAAAATACGTTAATGATTTTAACCCACGCAAAAGAAAGAATACAAGGCACTCTTATGTCGCCATTGCCAAAGGTGAGCGCTGAGACTAAATTTTTTAAAAGGCGTTGATGAATTGCACTTTTAATATCATAAAAAAACGATACAATGCTGGAGAAACTAAAGATAAGAATTGGAAAAATTGTGCCGTAATGGCTTACAAATTATTTATATTATAGAAAAGTCAAAAATAGCTAAATTACTTTTTATTTGTATAAGGTATATTGAAATAATAATTCTTAGTAACTTTCACAAAAAGAAAAATCGTAATTTATTTATTTTTTTAGAAATTACTTAAATTTGTCGAACGAAGTCCAATATTTTATAATGTTTTTATTCATTTTTCTTTGAAAATCAGGCCAATAGTTGGTTTTGATCTGACTACTGATGAATTATAGCAAATGCTGTGACTAACCATTTTTCATGTCACCATGACTTAGAACTATTTTTATTATTTAAAAATAAATAAATTACGGGTGTTATAGCTGCATACAATTCTTGGACAAAGTCAGAGATTTTTAATATAATCTAAACGCAATATTGATGGTCATATTTTTTTCCTAAAAGGCTGTTTTCTTTTTTTCATGGAGAAAAAACTTTCATATTAAATAATTATTGTGGATATGTCTCGCCACTAATTAGATGCATTACATCTCGAAAATGGTCTGAAGTTTATAAAAATCACCTTTAAATCACGTCATGGAGTCGGGAAATGAAGTTTGAATAAAAGTGGTTTTGGAATTTTTAAGATACTTAAGTATGTTGAGGATTAAATATATAAGTTTGCAAGAATGAGAACTTATTAAAATAAAAAATTCACATTTTTATCTTTAAAAAATTTTTTTTCCAAAATCACGTCATGAAAAATGTACAATCTGCCTCCTGCTACCTCCTTAGATCGCATGAAACAGAACAATTATATTTTTTTATGTTTTTGTTCAAAATATTTTGGGTTCGGACTATTTCTGTCTGATTAGGACTTTCTGAGTACGATTCAAACAAAAACATTCTTCGATACTTGAGTGATTTGAACCAGATTTGAGGTATTTTTGGTGGGGAGTACATAGTTGTTTTCAAATCCCTCAGTCCCAACTCACTCGATGTTGTTGTTTATTCACTCTCAATAGATACATATTAATAATGATATTTTATATGAATTATATTATTTTTAACATAAATTACAAGAAATATACATCATAAGACAATCATGTAACTCTCACAGTTATATGAAATATCATATTCGGCATCCAACAAATAATATATGAACGTACAAAAGAATAAATAAATAAAAATTATTTTAAACTCTAGAAATCTTATAATTAACATTATATTTTCTAGGTGTCGGCGTATAATCATTCATTTTTGAAATTATCACAATTTCATTATTGCTTATTTTTTCCGCTAATAATTTTGATCTTTGCGAGTTTTTGGTACTGACTTTTTATTCTGGACGCGCTCATAGTTTGAAGCTTTTGCATAATTTTTTCTAAACTAAATTAAATTCAACATTTTATTCAACTAAAAAATATTATTTAGATTTCTAGTGATAGTAAGCAAATTAATAAATGCTGTTATTTATCGCTGACAAAGATATTTGTCCTAAAATAATTAATTCAAATATACCGAGGAACTTACTCCTGGAAGAATATTATCCATTCGAATTCTGGCCAAACATTTTTGTTACAAAAAAATTTTTGTGTTGTGGAAAAACTTGAAAAGGTTTTAAAAACGACTGAGTTTTGGAGTTCTTTTTGAAATTTGAAATAAAACGTTGGCCCAAAACTTTACGAGTTTTTTATAAAAAAAATTATGTTTGAAATCTCCACACTTCATGGAACAAAAATCAAGGAGCACCAAAGGGTGACGGGACCAGATTTGCAATGTTTTTTATTCAAAAACATCTATTTAATTTCTCAAAATATTTTAAAAGTGGCATTTCATTTTTACTCTCTTTAAATAATAAAAAAATATATATTGACTTAAATTGAATGAACGGTAGGAAAATTACTAAATTATTAAATGTGGTAAAAATATTCAATTGCATTTTTTTATATGAAATAAGTTACAATTGAAAGATTTGAAAATCAAATCCAGAATTGGATGAATTATTTTTACAGGACATAAAATGTGTATTTTATTATTTTAATTATTGATTTTTTCGATATAAGTAAAAAACTTTACATGTTGATAAAAAATATGAAGGTATAAATGTTTTTTAAAAAAAATGTCATCCAGTCCACAAGATTTAAGTCACCCTGCGTCCGCCGATGTGTGTTTCGCATAATGAGCGTGAATTCTACATTTTAAAATAGATTTTTAATTTTGCGAGGGTGTGTCTCGATTTGGGGTTGAAAAATTTTCAACTAGAGACTGCTTTTAATGCGCCAAAGAACCGCCAATTAAGCTTCATTTTTGAGGTGTATAACCTGTTTTTTTTGGCTTATCTTCAACACTACAAAAAAGGAAATAGCTGACTGGCATTTGTATCTCGCCGAAAATAAAAAGTCGAACAAATGATCTACAGGTTGTATTTTAGATTTTGAGGCGCTTTGCCGTTCAACTGATTTTTACGTTAATTTTTACTTTAATATTAATAAGATTATTCAGTTAGACGGCAAAGCGCCTAAAAATCTAAAATACAACCTGTATATCTTGGTTATCTAAAAATCCCGAGAGTTCAGTTACCGTTGGGTTAAGCCAAGACAAAAAGCTTGAAAATTATTTCTTAAATTTTATTTATTTTAATTTCTTAAAATAATCGATGTTGATAATCTGTAAATTGAAATTGTGTTTGTATACTTCCTTAAAAAATCCAACTCCCGTTTGAAAGATCTACTGGTCGCTGGAATTTAAATTTCATAAAAATGATATATTTAGGACTTTGAGGATATATAAGCCAGATCAGCCACTTTTTAAGACTATGCTTTCGCTTTTAAAAAATGAATCTAAATTGTTTGAAGTGGTAAGACGAACGTTATCTCGATAAGATTTTCAAATTTGCTATATTTTTTGTATAAAAAACTCCTCGACAAAAATGAATAAATTCAATGTTTTTTTTGAACTAGTTCACAAAATATCGAAACGTTAAATTGAGCATTTTTTTTAATTTCAGAGGGCGTAATCTACAAAAATATTCTGTTTCAAAGCGCCATTAGAATTTAACCGCCTCAATTCCATTGACTATGTGATATAGTCTATATCTCTTTTTACACTAGTGCTATAAGTTTCTGATACAAAATTTCTCAGAAACAAAACACGGTGTTCAACTTAGACCCGACCTGCGGAAGACATATCCTTTTTACCATTTTTGCTAAAAATTGCTATGAATGGCAAAAAACTCGAAATTAAAAATAAAAAAAACTCGCTAAACCAATCAGCGTGCAAAATTTTAAAAAAATTTATCCAGCCAATCGAAAACTTTCTCAATTCCAGGCTGGCTTCAAAACTTTCAGCCGAATCTAGCATAAAAATAGGGCCTTCCACAGGTCGGGTCTAAATTGAACATCGTGCGGCACTTGAGAATTTAAAAAAACAGCAATATTATCGAAGCCCACTTACTTAAGGGCCTCGGTGCTATTTGACAGATCCGGATATGAGCGCTTAATAAAAAACTTTTTACTGGGTTCATATATTCTTCTCAATATACCATAGAAGTAATGTTTTATAATCCAGGCAACTTTTGTAACTACATAATTTTCGAATTATTGCTTTTAAAGAAATTTTTGAGAACGAATTAAACTTTTCGAGTTCTATAAATTATGAGAAATTTTCGAAAAAATTTCCGAACGTTATATAAAAAACCATATTGTTTGTTTAATTTTTTTTTGCAATATTTATTTCAAATCAACGAAAAAAACTCTTCAAAATGGACACTTTATTTTTTTGTGTAGGTAACCACAAATTTTTATATGCTATTCGAAAAATCATATGACATGGTTTTGTGAGTTTTGGTCAAAAATAGTTGGAAATATTTTTAAAATTTTCCTTATTTCTTGTTCAAAAATTTTTAAACTTATTTTACTTGATACATCAGCTGAAATTATAAAAAATTTCACATTTCATTTTGTTTCTTCGTTTCCTCGTTTTGTTTCTTCGCACTCGTTCATACTCTAAATTATAATTTTGAACGAAACTACGGTTTGGGAGAAAACCTTAAGCCCCTTAAGCCCTCTTAAATTCAGAATTAAAAAAATCTATACATTGAAACTTGCCGAAACTTGGTAAGCTGACCCAACCACCGTTTAAAATTTAATTCACTCAACTCATGAAAAAATATATTTTATTCGATGTGCCAAAATTTCGTTTTTTTTTTATTTTTTCATAATTTTTAAATTTCGATTTTAACGTGGAAATCGTATGAAACAAATTAAACAAATTTTCAACGGTTAATGAGTCGCCGTTAATAGTTTCAAATAAATAAAAAATAAATTTAACCCAAATTTAGACACCTAAAATAGCAAACGCGCTTTTTATAGTATTTTCTTAAAAGACGATTTATAAAGTAAAAATAATCGATCTGAAACAAATCAGATTAAACGAAGTCAGCTCAAAAGTGGCAACTTTTGTAAGAAATGATCTTTATCCGAAAATTTTGAAGTTGCAAAAAGATTCCCATCAAGAGAAAAAAAATAAGAAGTACAAATCTGTAAAATAGCACCGAGGCCCTAAAGTCCAAGATATTTGCTCGAAACAAAAACAAAAATTAATCAAGCGACCTCTAAGAAATTTAATTAGTTTTAAGAACGTTCATAACAATATAATCAAACGAATCAGTTTATAAGAGCCGAAGGCGAGGAGAAAAAATCGATAGGCAGCGTTTTAAATTTCAAACTTTTTCCTATATTTGTTTCTCAAAAATGTCAGACTTTCCATAAAACCTGCTCTTGTTAGATTTAATTTAAATTTCATACTTCGAGTTCGATTTGAGTTGACAAGTCCCTGGACCGTTCAAAATTTATTTAATGTCAATTTCAATGGAATAACTCTTAAAGTTTGTCAGTTCAGTGCTGTATCAAAATTCAATAATAACAATTTGTGTACAGTACCCTGTTTTCAAAGTTATCTGTATTTGAAATAAATTATATTTTTTTCTTCTAGTATTTATCTAATGATAACAAATCCAAAAGTTTTAAACCACCTTTAATATAATTATTAATATTTGTGTTTTCAGTGAAAAACATTACAGTTTTGATAGATAAAATGAAAGGTTCACAGAACAATAAAATTTGAAATTTTTCATTGCCGGATGAGTCATATTCAAATCTTGGCAAAAAATGTAATTCTTCAAACCTTGGTTCGAAAATGATGGTGATAAATCAAAAGCTCAACATAAAATTTTCGATTCTTTAAACTCTGGTTGAACTTTGGTAAACTTGATTGCCAATATTTTGATTGATTCCTATGAAATATTAATTTCAACAATTATTGAGGTTTCTGCTTTATTTTCAAATATAAATTGAAATTCTTGAATATTACTTTTTTCTAACTTCTATTGTAAATACATTGGTGGATTTTGAATACGATAAGACCTTTTTGAAATCGATAGTCTCAGATTTCTTTCATTTTGTGCTCAGTGTGTTCATCGTAGGGGAAACCCATTTTGAGAAGAAAAAAATTCTTTAAAAGTTCACCACAAGGTGGCTGGAGGCTTTGAAAGTTAAAAAAATCGAAAAATTGTGCTGTGTAAAAAAATCTCCGCGTTATTATAATTTGATAAGTTATTAGTGTTTTCAGAATCCGTGTAGGTTTCCCTGGGGAGGTATGTCTCAAAATTTTGAAATTCGACCCCAGGGTCTCACAGGAGGTGTAATTTCAAATTTTGAAGGTATCAAATTTTGGACGTCAAAATGTCTCAATTTGATCAAAAATTACACCACATAGCAAATCGTCACCCGAGATCACGAAAATGACCCTAAAAATTAAAAAACTGACCACAAGTGACGCAAGAGAGCAAAATCGATAAATCACCAAAAAATCACTCGAAAAAAGGATATCAAGCTAGCGCCTACGCGTGATTAAAATGCGACAAGCTGTAAGTGTTTTCAGAATTTTTTTGAGTTTGCCTAGACTTTCTTTTCTCAAAATTCTGAAATTCGACCCCAGGGTCTCACAGTAGATGTAAGTTCAAATTTCGAGGGTATCAAATTTTGGACGTTAAAAAGTTCTCAATTTGACCAAAAATTTCACCACATGGCAAATCGTCACCAGAGATCACGATAATGACCCTCAAAATTAAAAAAAAACATTCCACAAGTGACGCAAGAGAGCAAAATCGATAAATCGCTTAAATAATCAAAAAAACTAAAAAATTGTGCTGTGTAAAAAAATCTCCGCGTTATTATAATGCAACAAGTAACTTGTTACAAGTTGTTAGTGTTTTTAAAATCCGTGTAGGTTTCTCTATGGAAGTTTTTCTCAAAATTCTGAAAGTCGACCCCAGGGTCTCTCAGTAGGTGTAAATTCAAATTTCGAGGGTATCAAATTTTGGACGTCGAAAAGGTCTCAATTTGACCAAAAATTTCACCACATGGCAAATCGTCACCAGAGATCACGAAAATGATCCTCTAAATTGAAAAAACTATCCACAAGTGTGGCAAGAGAGCAAAACCGATAAATCGCTAAAATAATAAAAAAAACCTAAAAATCGAAAAATTGTGCTATAAATAAATCTCCGCGTTATTATAATTTGACAAGTTGTTAGTGTTTTAAGAATCCGTGTAGGTTTCCCTGGGAAGAATTTCTCTAAATTTTGAAATTCGACCCCAGGGTCTCACAGGAGGTGTAAGTTCAAATTTCGAAGGTATCAAATTTTGGACGTCGAAAATGTCTCAATTTGACCAAAAATTTCACCACATAGCAAATCGTCACCAGAGATCACGAAAATGACCCTAAAAATTAAAAAAAAGTCCACAGGTGACGCAAGAGAGCAAAATCGATAAATCAACAAAAAATCACTTGAAAAAAAGATATCAAGCTAGCGCCTACGCGTGATTATAATGCGACAAGATGTAAGTGTTTTCAGAATCCTTTTGAGTTTGCCAAGCCTTGCTTTTCTCAAAATTCTGAAATTCGACCCCAGGGTCTCACAGTAGGTGTAAGTTCAAATTTCGAGCATTTAAATGATCAAACAGCTGATTAGGCAAAAGTGAAGCTTTAATTGTATTTATCGAGGATCCTTCAGCGAGCCTTCATCGTATATATGATATAGTATGATGAAAACTGAAATCGCTTTTTTGGGTCACTTATGGACATTTTTTCAATTTTTAGGGTCATTTTTGTGATCTCGGGTGACGATTTGCTATGTGGTGTAATTTTTGGTCAAATTAGGACATTTTCGACGTCCAAAATTTGATACCTTCGAAATTTGAACTTACACCTCCTGTGAGACCCTGGGGTCGAATTTCAAAATTTTGAGAAATATGTCCTCAGGGAAACCTACACGGATTTTGAAAACAGTAACAACTTGTCAAATTATAATAACGCGGAGATTTTTTTCTATAGCACAACTTTTCGATTTTTAGGTTTTTTTTATTATTTTAGCGATTTATCGATTTTGCTCTCTTGCGTCACTTGTGGAATGTTTTTTCAATTTTGAGGGTCATTTTCGTGATTTCTGGTGACTATTTGACATGTGGTGAAATTTTTAGGCAAATTGAGACCTTTCCGACGTCCAAAATTGTATACCCTCGAAATTTGAACTTACACCTACTGTGAGACCCTGGGGTCGAATTTCAGAATTTTGAGAAAAACAAGTCTAGGCAAACTCAACAGGATCCTGAAAACATTTACAGCTTGTCGCATTATAATCACGCGTAGGCGCTAGCTTGATATCCTTTTTTCAAGTGATTTTTTGGTGATTTATCGATTTTGCTCTCTTGCGTCACTTATAGACGGTTTTTTATTTTTAGGGTCATTTTCGTGATCTCGGGTGACGATTTGCTATGTGGTGTAATTTTTGGTCAAATTGAGACATTTTCGACGTCCAAAATTTGATACCTTCGAAATTTGAAATTACACCTCCTGTGAGACCGTGGGGTCGACTTTCAAAATTTTGAGAAATATGTCCCAGGGAAACCTACACGGATTCTGAAAACTAATAACTTGTCAAATTATAATAACGCGGAGATTTTTTTACACAGCACAATTTTTCGATTTTTTTGAACTTTCAAAGCCTCCAGCCACCTTGTGGTTAACTTTTAAAAAAAAATTTTCTTCTCAAAATTGATTATTCGCCTACGATGAACACACTGAGCACAAAATGAAAGAAATCTGAGACTATCGATTTCAAAAAGGTCTTATCGTATTCAAAATCCACCATTGTGCTTCAATCATTGATGACCTTTTAGTCTTCACTATATTATTTTCAAGGCTGAAATTTCCTACATACTGTAGATTAATTTATGATTATTAAATCTTGAGCTTCAGCTTGTTTTTGAATCAATCAATTTTATTGATGTTGTTTAGAAAAACAGCTAAGATTTACGAAAAATTGTATACGTCAATTTATGTTTTGAATGTTCTTGAGTAAAATTAGTATTTTTACAATAGACATTCATTTGCGTACGCCTATACCCGTTTTCATTTCTTACTCACTCACTATTAACGAAAAGACTACAGTGGGTGAGACCAATGGGCAACAGTGAGACCAATGGGAAACACTTTTGAGCCAAATTGATGCCAAAATTGGGCTAAAATGATGCCAATGGGCAACAGTGAGACCAATGGGCAACACCTTTGGCCAAAAGCTCGTGTGTTGTCCATTGGTCTCACCCACTGTATATCTTTTTCCGAACGGAACTCCATCTCAAAAACGCTTACTATCTCTATAGCGCGTGTTCGAATCCCACTGATGTTGTCTAAGTGATTGTCTTAGTGATTGCTTGGGTAATTACACATCGATAACATTTAGCGGTTTCATTTTTAAGACCCTTGCCTATAATCATATTCAAGATAATCACTAAGGCAACCTTAGTGGGATTCGAACACGCGCTATCGAGATAGTAAGCGATTTTGAGATGGAGTTCCATTCGAAAAAGGATATAGTTTTCTATTGATTATATATAGTTTTCTTCTCGAGCTAAGGAAGATATTTAAAGTCATTTTGAAGGTCGTTTTCCAAGGTTTGCAAGTCAATGGAGAAAAAATTTGGAAGATAATTTTTGCTCTTTTATAACGATAATTTATTTACCAAAAACAATTGGGTCAAAAAGATTTTTTCGAAATAAGTACCAAAAGATCAGAAATCGTCTGGACAAGAAAATTTTGGCTATGGGTTTTCTTTATTTTGACCACAAGGTGGCCGAAACTGAAATTCATTGAGTTTTTGCGCTCTTTCTGAAACAATCTGACAGTTTTCTAAATTGAAGATGATACCTGTTTCACCTTTTATTCGAGATTCCCTCATTTTTTTTATTCTGATAGGCGGAAATATCAATAGCAAGTTTAGACGCGTCAAGTTTTATCGTCAAAACAAACCTACGAAATTTCATGATTTTTAGTTAAAATTTTTAAAGTGTTTACATCGCCAATTTTTTTACGATTTATATTTTAATTTACTTTTTGAGCGTCATGGATGACGACATTTTCAGAAGTTATTTGTACAAATCTTGTTTTTTTAATTTTTATTTTATCAAAGGAGTCAATTTCACTTATCTTCCAAATTTCTTCTTCACTGACTCGCAAACCTCAGAAAACGTCGTTAAAGATAACTTAAAATATCTTCCTTAGCTCGAGAATAAAACTCGTTAATAGTGACTAAGTAAAGAATGAACACGGGTATACGCGTACGCAAATGAATGTCGATCTTTGAAATACGAATTTTACTCAAGAACATTCAAGACATAAATTGACGTATAAAATTTTACCGAAATCTTAGCTGTTTTTCTAAACAACATCAATTAAATTGATTGATTCATAAACAAGCCAAAAACACTGAGCTCAAGATTTAATAATGATTAATTAATCTAGGAAAATATAGCCTTGTAGGACTGCAAACGTCCGTATACTTTCCACAGAAATTATGATCTAAAATTTGACATTCAACTACTTAGTAGCTTCCTCTTCTCTTTAGAACTGGATTTTCTGAGCACATAGGACAATTCTGACTCAAGCATATCTGAAATCATTCAAAAAAGGCAAAATACGGGATGGTGAAACTTTTTTTTTGAAGCGCATTATTAAAAATTATGATTCGGTTCCAAAAAAATAATTGAGTTTTTTTCGAATTTCTCGTTACAATATAACAAGGAGTTGATTCAGTTCATTTTTGGATGTGTTTCGCTCTCCAAAAAAACACTTTAATAGAGCTTATTGTTCTGGAATCACCGGCTAAAATTATGAAGAATTCCACCTTTTATTTTTTCCAAATATGTCCTCGTTTTGTTTTTTCGCTCTTGTTTACACTCTGAATAATACTTTTTGAAACAAAAATATGGTTTGGGAGGAATTCTTTTGAGCCCTTTTCAATCCAGAATTAAATAAATTTTATCATACAAAAAATTGCCAAATTGGTTAGCTGACCCATCAACCGTTTGAAACTCATAAAATTTTCTTTTTCGATGTGCAAAATTTCGGTTTTATTCGCCTTATTTTCAAAATTTTAAAGTTTCTAATTTGCCGTCAATTTCGTTTAAAAACAAATTTAATACATTTTCGACGGTGGATGAGTTGATGTTAACGGTTCCCAATTAATAAAAAGTGAAAAAAAAATACCTTAATTTAGACACCTAAATTAGCAAAGGCGTGTTTTTAGAGTGTTTCTTTAATAGATGATATAAAGTGAAAATAATCGATCCGGAAAAACAGATTAAACAAAGTGAGCTCAAAAGTGGCAACTTTTGTTAAAATAAGTTTCTATCCAAAAATATTGAAATGGCAAAAAGTTTTCCATCAAGAGAAAAATAGAGTCCGTATCTTAAAACCCAAAATGGGATCAATAAAAGGTTAACCTTCTCTTGACCCCAAATTGGTCTGAATCTGAATTATTTATTTAGACGATTTCACAATTTTTTTTAAATAAAGATTTTTTCGACAATTTTTTTTTAAATCACTATCTTTTCAAAAAATTACGATTTGTTCACAAATTTTTTTTAGAAATCACAATTTTCACTAATTTCATAAAAATCACGGTTTTTTCAAATTTCTGAAAAACCTTGTCTAAAAACGGCTCAACTTAGTAAAGCCTACTGATAATACGAATAATGTAAAAATTGGCTTCATTTCAAAATCGAATTCAGGAAAAGATAACATGTTTCGAAAAAGTGGCCTCGTAAAGGTAAAGTATCTTCGAGTGTTTTGATAAAAAAATAATTTTTTTTGCAATAATGAGCTTGTTCTACAAATTTGCTGATTTATATCTATTCCAGCACTTGCTGGGACGTTTATGCCACTTTTTAAGCCAAATTTGTATATAATTCGGCTCTTGAAAACGATTCATCCGATTAAGTTCTCAGATAGCTCAAACTCAGCCGAAATTTATAGTGAATAAAAAAAATGACCGTCATTTGGACCATTTTTCGATTTNTCCATCAAATTTTATCATTCTTGCCTCTTTAAAATTAAAATTCAAGGCACATTAATAAATAACGTTGAAAAATACTTTGAAATATAAAAATCTTAATCGGCATCACTAAAAATCACATTCAGGGATGCTCCTGGCATGTAACACCTCAATATAAACTATATTACTAAGAGTTATATGAATGACCAAGACTCATCATCTCCAAAAGAAACTAATAACGTTACATTTGTAATTTTTAGCAATTATGCCCTTAAAAATA
>SCLH01000524.1:574225-585883 GCA_004367855.1 Oikopleura vanhoeffeni | reverse complement strand
TCTTCTAAAACTACCTTTCCGTTTTCGCTCGGTGGTTTTCATGTTAAGCTGGTCATAAAGCTCAGATTCTTTTTCTTCACAGGCGTTTATCAGGTCTGGAATGTTCAATGCTTTGCTTTGCTTATTCTGTTTCTCTGTAACTTGACGTGGAAAATTATGCATTCCATCTATAGCACTCTTCCCGTGATATGGAGACTTATAAACCAATTTTCTAGACGATTCATTTCTCAAAAAACTAATTATGTGTTTTGATTTGTTTTCTGAAGCGCAATTATCTGNGCAATTTAGGACCCTTAATCATGTAAAAATAAAAATTTTCAAAGTGATAGATCGACTTTTTTCGAAAATTTTTACTGTATTACAGTACTTATTTTTTACAAAAAAAAATTAAATCATCATAAAAGCCTTTGAGCGGGATCAGACAAAAATTCTAAGACTTTTTCCCCATTACACCATAGCCCCAAAATGATCACGTGACCGTATATTTTAGGAATAAGGTTGATAAAAATAGTACTGTTTTTTTTCAAAAATTACTTAAATCAATTTTTGAAAAAGTGAAGTGGTTTCTTAGAAGTTTTTAGGACTTTTTTCCCGTTACATCAAAGTTCAAAAACGATCACGTGACCTTCAAATTAGGAAATAAGGTTTTGGTTAAAGTAAACAAATAGCGATCAGATTACGTCGAAAAAAATGTTGGGTTAATTAACACCTAATTCAAGAGTTTTGAACATAATAATAGTTTCCAAAAACGTCGCGTGATCTTATTTTTCGAGAAATAAGGATTAATTTATAACATATTCCAAACCATATTATTTGATTATTTCGTCACGTGATTTTATTCGGACTTTGGTGTAATGCGAAAAAAGTCTTAAAAACGTCTGTAGTTGACCTTGGAATTTTTTTGACGTAATTTGATTACTTTTTCAAATAACTGTACTATGTTTTTTTTTNTCTTTATAAGATGCACAAATAAAATTCGGCAAACAAAGTTTATTTTCATTTTTTTATTACAAATCGGCGCAAATAAAACTGGTGTTCTTTTTCCGATACGGCTTCGGTTTATGCGTATATTTTTAGTTAATTAGTCAAATTAAAAATATTTGTTTTCAAATTTTTCTCTTAACGATTTTTTTCAAAAAATAATACTGTATAATTATCAATCTGTAAATAGTTTCGCTTGAGAAAAATGACTATCATTATTCTTCTTATTTTATTAATTTGACTGATTAATTAAGAATTTGTACCTGTCTGTTCTCTTAAATAAAGTTAACTATTGGAATTATTTTCTCTTATTGGCAATCTAGAAATGAACATAATTAAAAATGTATTTCTCTCTGAGAATATTTATCATAAATGCTACATAACTTCTGTAACATAAGAAACCTTTTTTTGTCGCAGCTGATTTGGAAAAATATTTTTCTCATTTATTTCCGACATTCCGATTTGATTTCCATTTTCTTCGGATAAATCTGGATTTGCATCAGAAAAATCATCAGAACTTATCAACACACACCCGACCGGCTCCCCATCTTCAGTTGCGCCATCTTTTAATTTCCGTCTATGTTTTGCCACTGACAACTTTCGAGCTTTCAACAAAGGCTATCAAAATTTTTTTTTAATTTAAAAATCATAAAGGTTTTTGCCACAATTCATACTACAATTTAATGTCTTATTTCTCTTCAAATTGTCTCAAAAAGACACATTTTTTAAGACCAGGCTGAAATGCCAGAATCTGCCATATTTTAAAAAAAAAGCACATTTTGCCTCCTTAGATTTGGACATATTTGTAGTGTGGAACGGAGTAGCAATTTTGTCACATGACTTTATTTGAACTTTGGTGTGATAAAAAGGGGATTGAACATTAACAAAACAAGGAAACGTGGGTTTTAACCTCTTAAGTACTATTTTATAAAAGAGAAAGAAAAAGTTCTCTTGCAAAAAGTTCTTATTTTTTACTTGTTTTAAATGATTTTGAACTTTTTTAAGGCTATTTGAAACTGTTAAATGCTTAAGGTTTGGAACGTTTTAACTGAAATTTATAAAACTAAAATCTTACCGACTGAATACCGGACTCATGCATCCCGATGGTTGTGTTCACATTTCTAAAAAAGTGAAGTTTTAAGGTTTTCTGGAGAACGTTCGAGAAGGTGTTGCTTGGTTTTACACTTAATTTTGACTCCATATCAATTAGAAGCCATAATATAAAAATTAAAAATTCTCATACTCTGTGTACGCGGTGGGAACTCTTACCCTACTTGCTGAACAAAATCCCACTTTGTTCAGATCTACCCTATCAATGTTTTTTTTGCAAAAATTTTAATTTCTTTAAGTTCATAATTAAAATTCACGAAGTGTTTCATGGCACAAGATAGGAAAATATATCTGTATTTTTTTCTCAAGGTGCCATGGGACACTTCATTTTAAGTAGAATAAATTCTCTATAATAATTATAGTCCCCAGATTTTGAAGGAGTGTAAGACTTTCTTACAACTATTAGAGTAAGTTCGAGATATTGCTCGAACGTATCAGGGGTTCCCTTTTGATCTATGCTAAAACATCATCCCTAGACGGATCCCCTCCTGAAAAGTTTTTTTTGCCGGGATCCCCTTTTGAAAAGTTTTTTACCGGGACCTCGGGGAAGATTTTTTTTTGAAAGATAAATGCGAAAAAATTTTTTCTCACCCTTCTACCGGAACAGAAACTTTTGCATCTATTGTCATCAGTGATCGCAATAACATTGTGTTGATTCCTCCCAGAGAATACATTATCGCCTCCCCCATTTTGATCTGACCCTTAAAATAAATCATTGATATTTAATAAACACTTTAATAACACTCTGATCGAAATCCGTTTTCAGAAAGTGCTAAAAATGACCTTATAAGAAATTTTTTTTTTTAATTTTTTACTGAATTCAGTTATTATCAAAATTCGATTTACAATTTTTTAAAGACAATTGAGATAGGATTTTTTTCGAGGCCCTTACTTTTCTACTCAAACATTCTTTGACGGACATATGGGAATTTCCTGGAGGATATCCTGATTTCCATGCTACAGGCAAACTGGGTTGAAAAGCATTCAGATACGGAGATATATTTGGCATGTTAGGATTCAATCTCAGAGTCTTAAGCATGTCTCCCAAAATCATTGCCTTGTTTTCAGAATTGGATAGCTCACGAATTCGGGCATTGTCTTCAGCAATTTCCATCAGCTCCCCTTTTTTCATGTTTTCGAAGAATGGTTGCTCAGAGTTCACTTAAAAGTTAAGGGTTCACCAATAAGTAATTCGCGAGTCCATATAATCCTGGTCCATATAATCCCGGTGAGACTTTGAAATTTTTTATGACTTATTTACAATTTACAAATTTAGAAACCTAAAAATTTGGGAGATCGATATTCTGACATTTTTAGACCCGATGTTTTCAAGCCGATTTTGGGAACTATTATATTTGCAAAGGAAAAACCTGTTCATTTGAGGGATTTTATGTACAGAAACTCATGTTTTTGGAAAAAAATAAAACGAAATTCACTTCACCACTACATTCACACATTTTATCGGAAACCTCCTTAAAAATTGGAGGGCTGAAACCATGTTGAATTTTTAGATTGTGTCTCGTGGAGATTTTTTTGTGAAATAAGGGGAGTGTTTATAGGGTTCCTTTTTCGAGCAAATAAATAATTTTTTTTTAAAAAAAATAATTTTTTAACAGATAAGAACTTAATTACCTTCTAACCCCCCTCCCAGATTGATTTGTAATCTCTCAGCAATTTCTTGGATTTCACTAGCACTCCCCTCAGAGATAATGTTTTCACACACAGCTTCATATTCGAGATCCACCTTTTCGTGCAGTATAATTTGAGTCTTAAGGGAATGGTTTAAGAACGGTTTGATTTGTGGTCATATTTGTCTAAGCGGGCGCTAAAGACTTCCGCTTGAGACGTGGGAAGATTTTGAAATTTGAAAAAAATGCGTTGGTTTTTGTCCAAAAAAAGCGCAGAAGGACACTAAATACGTCCGCTTGGACAGACGTCCGCTTAAGACTAATTCGACATTAGTTAGATGAATTTGATAAAATCTTTTTAAAGAAAAACAAATAACTGCATTAATTTTCAATTTCCGGTTCTCAAAATTTTAGTCAAAGCTTTAGAAAAAGTTTCAGAAATAAATATAAAATTCTTAAATTTTCAGATTTTTTTTCTAATTAATCTGAGCTTAAAATCTAAAAATCTGATAAAACATACCACAGACATCCCTTTGGTGATGGGTCGCTTTGGCGGCAACTTTGGTTGGATTTTTGTTCTCGGCAAACTCTTCGAATTAAAATTATCTTTTCGGCCACTTAAAAATCGTAGTTAGCTTTCACACTCAACAAATAAGAAAACTGAACCTGTACATATTTTTTTTTATCTCCTAGGCTCTTAGAAATCTAGAAAAAAGGAGTCAGAAATTTTTTATATCATCAAAGTTTTTTGTGAAGAGACTTTTCACAAAAATTTTTTTTTCTCAGAAGTTTTTTTTAAGAATTTTTTTGAGACGATTCGAGATTCCCTGGGACTTAGCATAGTCTACTAGTCAAACACTGCATGATGTGAGGTTTCATATAGTTTCAAGTTTTGCGTGACAAGAAAAATAGAAAAATAAGGAACTAAAGGTTTAATTATTTTTGGGAATTGTTGGTATTTTCGCAGATCTCGAAAAACTAATTTTTCCAGAAGATACAGAAATTAATAAAACGCATATACATTTATTTTGAACTTTGAATTTGTATTTGAATTTTATATTTTAAATTTCGCATTTTGAATTTTGCATTTTAAATTTCACATTTTAAAATTTCGCATTTTAAATTAAAAAGTTTTAAATTATAAGTTTTGAATTTAATCTCTTACCTTGGTTTCGGTATCGGCTTAACGGAATTCAGATACACCCTCTCCATCGTCAAACTTCTTTCTATTTTTTTTCCGATTCGCTCATTCTCAGAATTTTCGAGATTTTCCTTCTCCCTTTCCCTCCGGTCAAATTTCTCTAACAGAGCCACCTTTTTAGTCATTTCGGCCATTTTATTTGCGAGTTTCTCCTCCATCTTTTTTTCCATTTTTGCCTCCATTTGAGCTGTTACCAGATTCAACCAATCAGATTCTCCATGAATATTTTGAACTTGATTTAATATGGTTCGACTTTCAACTACAGGAGACTCTGATTTCGCCTCGCTTCCACTTTCAGGAAATAATTGATGGAGGATATGGGGGTCTGAAAGGATGAATTATTCGATGAAGAGGAGAGGTTAGGGATACGAAAATTAAAAGCACGAAAGGGGGTTAAAAGTTTTTATTTTAGAAATCTACTTTTTTTTGGAAATTTTTTTTTTCATCATTTTTTTTGCGAACACTTTTTTTGCCAGTTTATTTACCAAAATTTTTTTGAGTGAGTGGGGTGAAGGCGAATATATATTACCACATTATCTAATGTCATTTCTTCAAACTCGCACAACATTACTTTTTTTTGGAAACACTAAACTTAAAGCTCAGAACTGACGCTTTTGAAAGACCGCTTTTAATTGAGAATTTAAAATTCCATGACATTAAGGATCAACAATAAAAACATCATTTTGAAATGATTTTTTTCAGAAACCATAATTTCTGCCTCCAAGTTTTATTCTAGGATTTTCCTAGAATCACAATTTTACTACAATTTCCAAGATGTTTGGTCTCAGCACACTTGCAGGTAGGCTAATTTGGTTTTTGGGAAAAGATATTTTTTGAAATTTATATCGAAATATAATATATTTCAAAGATTTTTTGACGAGAGACACGAGTTGTCTCCGATTTAATTGAAAACATGAAATATAAAAAAAAAAAAAAAATAAGAAAATTCGAGAGGGACGGGAAATAAACGATCATACATTTCTTCTATCTAGCATTAACCATACCTTCGAACGTCGATTGACTTTCAGAATTTGAATCTGAGGATATGGTTTTATTTCGAATCCGAATTACAGCATCCCGTTCCTCTTGCGATAATACACCAATTTTTGAACTTGGACTTTGAACAGATCTTGATCTTGGCCGAAAATTTTTGGGCTGGCTTAAGTTTTGACGTTCCTTTATCTGTTGCCTTTCAGCTCTTATCTCGCTACGATTCATACCAGTTACTTGCGGTATAACGGACAAAAACCTACAAATTTTTCATTATTATAATTTTATTTTTTAACTAATACAATATTCTTCAGATTTTATTTTTTAACAAATACAATATTCTCACAACACTTGACGAGTGTAAATACGGGTGATTTTACGGAACTTACTTTTCATATTGTTCCCTCACAGTAAATCCGACCCCATCATCCTCTAATTCAGGTACATTATTTCTCGAGTTAGAAACACTTAGCGATTCATCAGCTTCGTCATTTGACTCATTCATATTAAAATATGATATAATCTAATATTTTAGATATAATAAAAATCTAAACTGATTTAATATAATTGTTTCTTTTTTTAAAAATAACGAATGAAACAAGTAATTATAAATTCAGAAAACTTCCTTCAAATTACACGAAATTTTGACTCGAAATGTACAGGTGTTAAACAAGTGGTTCGGTCGGAAAGATTCAGCGGAAATTTTTTTCTGCGAAATTTAATTTTGGGTGCTTATTGGTTATAAGATTGCTTGAGCTTGCTTTGCGATAAATTTGAAACTAGAGGAACTTTACGTAACTGTTTAAAATAAACCGAAACTCTAAATTGATATTTTTACACTTCAAAAGTCATCAAACCACATAATTTTGCGTGCTAAAATGCCAGGACTCGCCAGAATTAACTGTAAACACACAAATTATCCATACCTACTTTAATTTATGTGGTACTGACTTCTAAAAGTTGTAAGCAAAATACAAAATCCACCAAAATTTATTTCTTTGGAAAATAAAAACCTTGTTTCAATTATTTTAAATAATTCGGTTACAATAAATCTTCTATTGGATATACATTTGTTTCAGGTTTTGCTTGAGGGATAAAAGACTAATTGATCACTTGAGATTTTTTTTTGCTGTAAGAATAAAATTGCTGGAATGATGTGTGACACAAATTTAGAAGACGTGATTTTTCGGGATGTTTTACTTTATTTCGTTCGTTGATTTTTGTGTAAATATTTTCTTACACCCACAGAATAATAATCACCATAATAATTTATTTTTTGTACAAACAGTTTTAAAATTTGATCACACTAAAATTATTTTAAAAAATAGCGATCATGTAGGGAAAATTTTACAGGACGTTTAAATCCTGGTGTAGAACATTTATGTTACTTTTGCGCTATTTTTACTATCAATGCACTCATGGAAAAGTTGAACAACCAAGACATTTGGCCAGCCCTCTAAGCAATTTGGCCAACATTTTGAAAATCCCGAAATTTATTTTTCGGGATCTTTATCCCTATAGCTCATAAAAAAATAAAAATACCAAGATTTTCGAGTCAAAGGCCGTTCACTTAATTTAATATGTCATCAGAAGATAAAAATTTTTTTTTTTTTACTACTTTAACAAATAGTCTGGTAAAGGGGATTTTTTTTAAGAAATTTGGTTTTAATTTGGTTTTTTTGGGTTGAAAATTTTTTATATATAAAAGGTTAGTTTCAAGTTAGGGGTTAGGGGGGCAACGAGAATTGGGAGGGTATTGATAAAGTTCTTCAGAGACAGTAGGGTTTTGGAATCAACGGTGTGTATTAATTTAAAAATGGATTTCAATTAAAAACAATGAAAATCCATATTCAAAACAGTGATACTACATCTGTATAACTGTATTTACTTTAGTTCAAAACTTCAAAACAATAATAACTGTACACACTATTTAATTATATATTTATTTCTCGTACCCCGAAACAAAAAGACTTTTTGTAAAAACAACATAAAAGTTACTTTTACATCTAGTCTTACACTGTCCAAACCAAGTCTTTATAAGCAATAAACTTAACTACCTACCCAGTGTAGTCCCACAAAAAAAAAAGTATTCCGAATTTACGAAAAATATTCTTAAGTATGGTAAACATAAAATTCCTGATAGATTAAGTCTACCGTGGGAATTCACACTTCCAAAAATTAATCCCCCCGGGCGGCACAGAATCTCGAGCGAAAAAACCCACATTCAGTAACCTTTTTTATAATCAGGGGGGGCTTAAGTTTTTCGCAAACCCAATCATCAAAAAATTTTTTTCGAAATTTTCGCTTTTTTTCGATTTTTTCTAAGTATTTTTTTAAAAAATGAAGTTAAAAAATAACGTTTGTTTAAATTTGACCACTCAAACTTCAGAATATCGTCTTGACGTAAGCCAACTTTCTCGTCAGTGTTTTACTGGATTTCTTNAAATAACAAGACTTAGAAATAAAAGTGATCAAAAAGCTACAAACAAATATTTCCAACCACAACGATCCGAAATGTCCGATAAAACAATTAAAACCTTTCGACTATATACAAAATTTTGTCGAGAAGCCATAATTGCTCAGTTTGACCTGATGATTTTTGGTCCTTAGAACCTTTAATAAAGGTCCTTTATACAAAACATACGTCGGCCGTAATATACAAGTTGGCCCAGTTTTAATGCCAAAAAAAAACTACCGGACATTCCGGACCGCTACTGCTGAAAATACTCATTTGTTTGCCTATAAATAAGTAGGTTGAATAAATGAGGATACGCCATTGGGCTAATTTGGGTTTGGTTGAAACATGCCGTAGGGCACATCAATTGCCAGAAAACAATTTTTCATTGACCTTGAAAACACCAATATTTTTTTGAAAATTTAACCATTGGAATGTTTCTCGATTTTTTCTGTATTGCATNTTTTTTTTGCAATTTCATCATCAAGTTTTCCCATGAAAAAATAAATATTTCGTGTTGTCTCGATCTCTATTTTTTTCATAGTTCTAATTAGTGAGTGTGCTTTCTGGAGTTTGCTTTCTGGAGCTGACATACTGTAGTGTTTAAAACACTGTGTTTTGACCAAAAAAAAATATAAAATCATTTATGTGGTCATCATAAATTGCATTAAAAATATTTGAAGAATAGTTTCAATAAAATAATAACTGGCAGAAATGGTTATTTTCGTTTATTCATACGTCAAATAAAATAAAAAAAAACTTTGTACAAAATCGTCTCTTTTGGAGTTTTTTATCGATCTTTTTTTAATCTGCTTCAATTTCCTCTTCCTCGTCAGATTCAGCTTGGTATGTATGTCTTCGAGGTGGCAATTCTAATGTCAATTTGGTAAATTCAGCTTCCCAGTTTGGTCTGATTCTTTGATTTAAAAAATTATGCCAGTAGGTACAAGTAGTTGGCTCATCTCCAAAAGTTCCCATTTTTGAAACATATAATTTTATAACCAGCCGGTCAACCACCAATGACCAGTAAAAGTTAAAGGTTATCCCTCAAAGGGATTCCCTTTCTTCGAAATTAGCACCAAAAAAATTTGAAAAGTTGACTTTCTAATGACCGTATTAGCAGCCATAGGTTAGTTATGAATACAAGGATCGCCAGAGAGCAAAATTGATAATTCTAATTTGAAGCGTTTTTTCATTCTTTGAAAACCCTAGCATGATTGCTCAATGGTTCGTGATACGTATATTAGAAAGTCTTTCTCATAGATTTATTGGTTTTCAAATTTTGAGATGACCTCGCGAGGCCTTGAAGTTGAACTTAAACTATCAACGGTTATCAGTGGTCGACTAGGTGATCGTAAAATGTCATGATTAAAAGACGTCTTATTCTTTAACTTGTAAGAATACAGTCCTCAAAATTTGAGAAAAATTCGAAAACTTAAAATAATCAGAAATACATTTCAAAGTAGAAAAAANGGTGAAACCACGGTTAGCCAACTGGTTAGAGTAAATGTACTACAAAACGTGAGCAGGGCAAGGCAAAGAAGTGCACTTTTGAGAGTTTCAAAATTCCTAGAAGAATATTTAGTGTATCTATTGAAATATAATTAAATTCTTTATCTTCCTAAAGCTGAATTATTATTTTATGCCCACTCGATACCTGATTATTGGCCTTAACGAGTTCAGATTCTGAACTTTAGAACCGATATCTTCAAAAGCGCGAAGCCCAAATTTAGCTGTATGTTATTGATATCAATCTCGAGTACTAGGCTGTAACTTTCAAGTTTATTTTTCTGAATTATTTCATTTCAATCAGTGTTGCCATACGAAGCCTGATAAATCTCAAAATTTACAACCACCATACTCTTAAGAAAAACGTGTACCGTCTGATTTCCAATTTTTTCGCGCTTATACTCATTTATGAAACAGTATACAGGGTGAAGCCCAATATCGTCGAAAGTTTTCCGACAAAATTTGGCGTTAATGGGCACTTTCGACGATATTGGGACTTTCGGCGATATTGGGGCAGAAATAAATGTTTTCGTTTAAAAATGAAAAACGGGATTGTTCGAATGGTCTCGGGTCTTTTTTCTCGCATGTTTCTTATGGCTTTTTTAGAAGCCTTGGTTGATCAAAATGAGTCAGAATATGTTTACACAATGGGTAATCTGTAAATGCATGTAATGTGAAAAAAACAAAATTCGAAAATTTCAGATTTATTAGAATTCCAGAAGATTAAATTCAACCAGATTTTTGTATTTTTGGTTTTTCGACCTCAAATATTGAAAATATTAAATTGGTTTCTCAGACTTTTGTGTTCAGTAGCACAAGATCTTTCTTTTGCCCTCACTTTGAAGATATTTCAAGAAGAAAAAAAATCTGAAATTTGGAAAAAATTCACTTCCGGTATGACAAAAATCAAATTCTCTAGAATGATAGGCACAAAATAAGTAAAATACATTTTGCAGGGATGAAAGGACGAGTGATTTGATGTTCTGGGCAAAGTTTGAAGGAAATTGATATAAAAGTCAAAAAATAAACATGTTTTTAAATAATAATTTGGTTAACAACACAGTATTTCGGAATTCCAGAACAGCTGACTTAAAATTTTTATAAATTTTTTCACCCTCAACCTCAAACGTTGATAGTTATCTGTATTTCTAAAAATTCGGGTCTTTCTGATAAACCGTCTTCTAGAAAATGCCGAAAACCCACTTTTTTCAATGCGGGAAAAAAGACCCCCGACCGTTTGAATATGACGTCATAATATAAAAAGTTTTTTGATTTAGGAGTTTTACGATAGGTTCGAATCAAACACAATCAAAAAAGTTAAAAACGTAGATTTTAGAAATTTTATATTGAAATATGACGTCATTCATGTCGCACCCAGAGTAATTTGTTATAAAAACCTCAGACGCCCATGCAATTTCGGCGATATGGGCACTGGGGGAATTTAGCTAAAAATCGTGAAATTGCGTGGGTTTTTTGGCGATATTGGCAAATTCGGCTATATGGGGCCTCCCCATGTACTGTATAATTCAGTTTTGATCATTTAAAAATTTCAAACCAAGACCAAAAGCATCGTCCATCCTGCTTTGAAACGTCTTCCACCCATTTCTAAAAAAAATATAATACGGTTTCATTTTTGTGGTGTTAGTTTGACCAGTCTGAAATATATTACCTGACATCTCTCCAGTGTAAATTGAATTTTGCTGTCGACAATCTCATTGCGTGGACGCGTTCATTGGTATTATTTTTGGGAACATTTGAAGGTACAGATTTCAGAAATAGCTTTT
>SCLH01000524.1:514723-525567 GCA_004367855.1 Oikopleura vanhoeffeni | reverse complement strand
TATAACACCCACAATTTTATTTGGAATTTTTGACCAGCATAAAATTTTTAAATATTTAGTGCCAAATGGCACTTATCGAGTGTACAGCCGAGTATTAAAAATTTCATCGATAGTTTAGAAATGATAATCGCACGACCAACTCATTAGTTGACATACGGATATTTAATAGATACCAAAACATTTAATATGTGATTCTGCCTGATTTTTTATGGAGAGTTCAAAAAACCACTAATAAAAAATTTTGGACTTGATTTGCGGAAAATTTTCATAATTTTTCTAAAAAAGTCGACAAAAAATGACAAATAAACATATTATGATTTTTCAAACAGCAGTCAGAAAATATGTAGACATGCATGAAAAAAGTTAAAGTGGCTATGTTTCTAGCTTTTATTCATAAATTTCAAAAAAACGATCAGAAAAAATTTTGGACAAAAAATGCGGAAAATTTTCATAATGCTTTGATTTTTTTTTTAAATTTTACGAATTCAAAAAATAAAGTTCGGACTCAAATCTTCCCTAAAATAGGCAAAAATTATTCTTATAAGTAGATGCACATTTATTCTGGTTCAGCTAACGATAATAAGCAGAAAAAAGTAAACCAACTAATTAATTTCGTAAGTTAAATTGACTCCAGTCTGCCGAGTCGATGCCATCCCCTTAAGGGAGTACCTGACGGAGTAAAAAACGCTTTTCAAGAAAAAAGTTTTTAACTTCAGATGTTCGAGTTAAAATTTTATAGCCGTGAATTTACCAGAAACAGCCAATTTCAGCACTTTATCAACGATTATGGACAAATTAGATGATATTTCAAAATTTTATTCGATATTCTCCTTTATTTTTTAAAATTTATTTATTTCCCCCACGAATAAAAAAAATCTGTTATCACCCCGGCCAATTAGAATTTATTCAAAAAGTGCGAAAATCGATTTTATACCGGTACGATCAAAAACTTTTGGTTACTTTTTTTGAAAAAATTTAGACAAATATCTCCTGGGTCCCTAAATATGAAACTCAAACGATTGTTATTCAGCTCGGCACAGACGTTTAAAAATCACTAAATGGCGCGCCATGGCGTCAGGTACTCCCTTAATATTAGATAACATCCAAAAAGTAAAAAAATACATAAACTTAAAATATATTCAAACGAATAAGTGTTATTTTTTTTCCCAATATTTTTCCATAATTTGACCAAAAATAACCTTTATGTTTTTGAAATCCAGATTCGCGCATTTTTGTCGATTTACAGCCAATAAAAAAAATATACAAATAGATTTAACATTTTTTATTCTAAAAATGAAATTTATACTATACGAAAAATCTTTTATAAAAACTTCGAAAAACGCCATTTTTTGGCCGTATATTCTACTCAATTCCTGGCTTCTGGGGCAAAAAATTTTACCAAATGTCAAAGTTTTTGATTTAAATCTGCTTTCAAAACCTTGTTCAATCAAAAAAATGATGAATAAGGTGAGAGCGTAACTTGACAGTTCCAGATATTGCAACTTTCTGTTTCTGAAATGTCATTTCCAATTTTTTTAACCGTCGAAGAGTTGCCAATTGCAATTCATAGGCGGAATTTGATAACAACCTAAAATCCGTGAATTACGGCAAACATTCGGTAACTTTAAATCTTCGATGCTGATTGATTCATTTTTAACCCATCAAAAAAAAGCATCAAATTTTGAATTGTTTTGATAATTTTCTGAAATCTAGGCCCAAAATGTCCCAGTTTCCATAATGGGAGTCGCATTATGGGACAAATCTCGGACAGTTTATGACAACATGATAATTCCAATAGCGCCTTTTGTTTTAATCCCAAATAAGAACTGTAAAAAAAATCTCATATTCAAAATAGGCAACTTTCGTCGGCAGCCGACTGTCGGCGCATCCGACAATTTCTGAGCAAAACAAATTATCCGTTTTCTAACACACTACTGTGCACGTGAAGTTTACCATCAACTTCCCCAGAACCTTTCTGACCTGTAAAAATCATTTTGTGCATTTCATAATGTCAATAAAAATGTTTAAGTTAAAAGAAAAAAAAACCAACTATAATTCTATTTGGAAAGTAAATACTATTTTTCCAATGAGCTGGTTATCGATTGAATTATTTTCTTCGGACGTGCTCAATATAACCGGATGCACAGCGGGAAATCATTAACCCCACAATATTTACTAAATCCATAACACAAACTCAACCTATCATTGAAAGGCAGTATTAAAATGATTTTGTTAAAATTAATTCAGTTTTTTAAATTTATTAATGCATATTCTTATTTTTCATTGGATAAAAGCCCATGTTTTGCAGGAGATTACCCTCTGCATCATGAAAAATCTCTAGGAAAAGGAGATTTCAACATTTTAAAAGTAATTCATGAATTTGATCAAGAGAAAATGAAAGATGTTATCAAAATTGAAGTTTCTGCAAAATATGATTTTAGAGGATTTGTTCTGATGGCAAAAAGCTTTGGCAGACCAGTTGTTAGGGATTTTTTATTTTTATAAAATTAGATTCGAAATGAAAATTCACTTAATTAAGGGGGTGATAGAAAGCCGATTTTTTACCTTAGCATGGCCGGTTTAGTTATATAAATTAAACAAAAATCTGAAAAAAAATTTTAAAAGTTTTTGGANGACTTTTGGT
Source organism: Oikopleura vanhoeffeni (assembly GCA_004367855.1). Lineage (NCBI taxonomy): Eukaryota > Metazoa > Chordata > Appendicularia > Copelata > Oikopleuridae > Oikopleura > Oikopleura vanhoeffeni. Next base: position 522,923 of record SCLH01000524.1, on the reverse strand, counting down.
TTTAAAGTCCATTGTAAGAGCTGAAAATGATACAATATTTTGCTCTCTAGCGCTTAAACGTTTTATGATTTGGCCAAGGTTTATCACAGGGAGAGGCCCAATATTGCCGAGAGTTTTTTGCTAAAACTGTAAGTCAAACAAAATTAAAGGTGTAAATTAACAGTTTTAGGCTGTTACAGGTAATTTTTTACCGTCGTGAAATATTGAAACGACCAGACATCTGGGTTAATGTAGGGGGTCATTTTATTACTTTGACCACATTTTAAAACCTCATCGGTTCAACATGCGATCTTAAACGTAATAGAAAAACGTTTTTGAGGTTACATGATTTTTTAACCTTAAAAAATAAATGAATCTATAGTGCTCTAGATTAATTAATTTTGAACATCTGGAAATTTTAACATTATTGTTACATACAAAAGTTTTTTCTGGCTTCATTTTTTTGGTCGGTCAGGACCGCAGACTGCGGTTTACGGGCTAAAATGGCCAAGTCGCCCGAACGGTCCTGTCACAGGACTCCTGTGAGAACGGATCATAAAAACTGATCTAGTCTTCTTTATCAGCGGAAAATTACACATACCAAGCTTGTTTGAATAAGTTACAGCTTTATATTTTGACGACTTTTGAAGCATAACTTAATTCTCATTTATGCGGTCACGTGATATTTTTTCACTATACCGTAATGAAAAAGAGTCTCGTGCCATTATCCGAACACCTCAGCACGGCCGGAAATTAAACGGATAAGGGTAAAGTCAGTGTATTTAAGTTTTGAAAATTAAAAATTGCACGAAAACATTATATTAAGGGGGTGGTCGAGGCAATCTGGACCTTTTTAAATTGCGCCTAAAGAATAAACGGAGAACAGTAGAAACTTTATTATACTTTGTGTGCATATAAAAGGTTTTGATAGATCTTGGAGATTTAAAATGGTTTTTTCGATGTTTGGAATAGGCTGTCCAATCTTTAGAAAAGTGCCGAAAATTAATCTTAAAATGTATTCACAGCCTTCATCTATGACTCAATTTTTACGATTTTTCACAAATGACCATTTTATTCACTTGAGAATCCACGCTCGGGCCCTGAATTTTCATTTTCATCCTAGATGGCGCTAGATCGCAAAAATGATCATTTTTTTAATTGATTCACAGCTTTCACCGTTAGCCGCTCGGGCCCCGAATTTACGATTTCGCCTTTGTTTGCCTACAAACCGCGCCGAAAGTGGCGCGAACTATTTGTCCGTACTAGCCTGCCACTGGTCAATTTTTACAAAAAATGCTTCCTGCCATAATTCTTAGAATTTTGCGACGGTCATTTTGAGCCTAATACTAAACTTAGTAAATTTGAAAGAAGCCTCACACATAATGCATTAGCGCCCTTTTCTCAAAATTTTGCTTTCGGCGGACAAAAACGCGAAAAAAAAAAGTAAAAATTCTGAAATGGTCAATTTGGGAGGCTCAGTCAAAAGGTATCTCCTCCACCAGTTTAGGAAATACAGTTTCGGCTCATACTGCATCTGAAAGCACAGGACTTGTTTGACAATGCATTAGAGATTTTTTTTTGATATTTTTATTCGGCGTCTCTTGGGGGCCATATCAACTTTTTATTTTTATTTTGAATTTTGACAAAATTTTAGAAACCAAAAAAATTGAAAATTGACAAAATGCTTCAAAATATTTTTTTCCGTAAATTCAAACACTTTTAAGGGTTTTGGTGCAATTTTTAACAAATTAGCGCACTTTCAATTTAAATCATAAATAAATCAATAATTTTTGTTTTCGTTTTTTGGCCGTCAAAAGCAAAAATTTGAAAAAAATCTCGTAAGAAGATGTTTATATTGTTGTTTTTTAGCCTGANGAGATGTTTAATTTATAATTTTATTCGGCCTCTCTTCGGGGCCAATCACTTTTCATTTTTTATTTTGAATTTATGACACAACTATTTTAGAACCAAAAAATTGAAAATTAGACAATGCTTCAAGAATAATTGTTCGTAAATCAACCCTTTTTAAGTTTGGGCAATTTTACAAGTTTTAGCGCATTCATTTACATCATATAAAAATCATATTTTTGTTTCGTTTTTGGCTGTCAAAAGCAAAATTTAAAAAAATTCGTGAAGAATGTTTTATTTGTTGTTTTTTAGCTGACACAAGCAAAGAATGATGTAATGACAGAGAATGTTTATCTGTTTCTGGGGCTTATTAATTTTGTTGTTGCGTAATGCAATTGTATCAGATTTCTGTATGTAGTGAAATGACCGCGAAGGTTGGTCCTGTAAGTTACAAATGTTTTTGGAATATCACTTTTGCTATTTTGGCGAGAAATAACCTTGGAAAAGGCTCATATTTGCGACACCCACTCCCTTAAGCGGGTGGTCGTCGCATTTTAAGGGTTCTTCAATAGCCAATTAAAAATCCTAAAAATAAATCAAAAGTGACGGATGGCTCGTCCAACCAGAAACGTGCTTACAAAAATAACGAAATTATTTTTTCAAAATGTATCTCCTTCCTGAGCTTTCTGAGCTATCTTGTAGAGAATTTTTTCTGGTCATTTTAAAACCCAGGATTTATTTTGTTTTCGAAATTTTTTCCAAAAAATATTGATTTGAAGGTCAAATTTTCATGCCTTCAGTTGTGCTGCTCTAAAAGGCGTCTGATTAAGAGTATCCCGGTTCCTACATTTTCTGAAGTTATTATGTCATAAAAATGCACCAAATCAATCGTTAATGTTTTTAAAAGCACAAAACAACCCAAATAAAAACAAAAAAAAATTCGAAATTTTTGAGTTTTTTTGATTTTATCTGAGTATTTTTTTTCAAAATTAAGTTGAAAAATAACGTTTGTTTCAATTTTACCACTAAAACTTCAAAATTTTGGCTTGACGTAAGCCAACTTTGTCTTCAGTGTTCAAAAAAAATTTCACGTGACCTTGAAAAATTCATATGTTTTGTTTGGGGTCGAAATTTAACAAAAACGTTACTACGAAGCTTCTGTTTGTTTAGAGCTAGCTTTTGCGAAAATTTGAGTGAATTTTGAAATTTAACCTAGGAGGAGATAGATTTTCCGATAAAAAAAATCCAAAAACCGGTATTTTGGACCGGTTTTTTACATATTCAAGAATAAATATAGCACTCATTGACAAACACGCTCCTACCTTAGTTTTGCATACTAATTATACAGCTTATGTTAAAATTTGAGTTTATTTCAAAATAAAACCTGGGAAGAGATTGATTTTCCGTTTTGGCTTAAGTGGCTCTTGTGTCGCTTATGTGTGANGAGTTAAGTATTTGTCGGCTAAGAGTATTTTGATTCAAAACAAACCGACCACTCGGTCAACCACAATGACCGGTCAAAGTTCAAGGTCAATCTCAAGTAGGGTCGACTTTTCCATGAAAATATTAGCAATTATGGGTCAATTATGTACTGAAAGGTCGCTAGAGAGCAAAAACTCATCAATATTTTTTTGGAAATATTTCAAAAACAAAAAATCCTAGGTCTTAAAATGACCAGAATAAAATTCTCTACAAAATAGCTTAAAAACATTGATACCCATTTTTGAGTGTTGAAATTCCTTATTTCGAATCGTCTGTGCTCCAGTGCAGTCGGTGAAATTCCTCGACCACCCTTATGACGCATAATCATGACGTTGCGTTTTCACAAAATATTTTTCAATCAGATCAAAAGAAGGTTTCCCGAAAAACTACTAAATATCTGGGTAAAAGAATCTTTAATTTTTTATTTTTCACCTAATTCGCTAAAAAACTTATCGCATCATTTAAAGAAAACAATAATCGTGACAGATTTCTTCGTGAAACTTTCTTATCAGATATCTCGTTTAACGCAATTTTTAAATTTAGCATCGCTCAGCAGGTAATAAACCAGAAATTTAAAGTTATTTTTTTTAGCCCTTTATAGAATTATTTTACGATACATTAATATCGGTTATGAGTCATAACTTGAGTCATAACGTTGACCCAAGGAATATCATGGTGGCAATTATTTTGTTCAAAACAATCTAGAACAAAATCTAAAATTTTCTAAATTCGAAATTTTTTTAGCTTTAACCCTCATAAAACCGGTATTCTACCATGATATGAACATTTTTTTATTGGTGAATATGACCCGCCTGAAACGATGCATGACATTAAAATTAGCGGAAATGTCTTAATCGAATTCAGGAAATTATCAATTTTTAAGCAAAAATGTTAACCAATTATTGAATTGGACGCATTGTTCATAATTCGATTAGCTGTAAGCAGAATTTTATATCAGTGAAACTCTCAGCTTCAATTGGTGGACATTTTGTTCGATCAGACGATCTTTTTTTGGATTTTTCATTTCCGGCTTACTTCAAGTCAATTTTCTAGAATTCGGAACATTAATGAAAATTAGGCTTACATATTGACGGCATATATTGATCTACCTTAGTCGAAAAACGCTTTATCGTAACTCTTCGTCTAAAAGAAGATAGAGTTTGAAGTCGAAAAGTTGGAAAATCGGCGTTCAAGTGAGATTCTAAAAAATAAAAGCTCAAAATTCGAAAAAATCAAACTCATCATATTTTTGTACTCATCTATGCGCTACTATGTGTAAATTTTAAGACGCTTTGTATGTGGGGTCTAAAATAAGAAAGATTTTTTAAAAATCGTTTAGTGTTCTAGAATAGACTCACCTAAAATGTTGAGTTTGAGATGTGTAATCATTAGACGAAAGATGGATCTACAAACGTGTATCCTCAGATTTTTCACAGCTGCCCTAAAATTATTCTGAGGCGTGATTGAAAGGTACCAAAAAGCGACACCTACCCCCTTAAGCCACTATTTCCACCGGTAAAAATTTTGAAAAAAATTAAGGAAACTCTTAAAAATTCACTGGCAATAACTGTTTGAAAAAAATAAATCCTATTTGAGGCAAATTTGAAACTAAAAATGGGACAAACTGGGATTGTTCTTGCATAACTCATAAAGATAAAACGTTCAAATCTAAAATTACGGCAACTTGGTCATCTGAGGAAATCCCAGGTTAATCTCTCTTAGAGTGTCTGCAGTCAAAACTGATTTTCCCTAAGTTTCTCGAAATTACCCTCAAAAGTTCAGAAATTTTCTACACAAAACAATTAATATATGTATGTTATGGCTTTTTTTTTGCGCACAAGGTGGCCAAAAATCAAATTAACTGACTTTTAACGGCCATTGTAAATTGAAATTGAGGCGTAGATAATTTTTAAAATTTAAAACCAAATTTTATTTTACATATTTTACAGTTTTTGATTTATTTAAACAGTGGTCATTGCGATTTGTTGTTGCTGACTGCAGACATCCTAGGATATCTGTGGCTACAATTTGTTTGCAGTCTAAATATATTTTACAAAAAACGAATTCAGAAAATGTTATTTTCTCGGTGGTGGTTGTATTTTCATACTTCGCAGACTGGTATTATGAAGAACATGTGGTGATTTTTAGGGAGCCGGTCATTCCAAAATCAACAATTATACCTTACGCTGACGTTTCAGCTACTGTTGACAGCGACATTGTACTTTATAATCAGACGGAAACAAGCAATCTAACACAATTTGAAAACAACATATTAATTGAAAATCTTCCAAAAAACGGTATGGTAAAATTTAAATAAGAGTCCCAAAAAATTATTATGACCAATGAAGAGTTAGCATTTATGAACATCAATCACAGAGCGTTATTTCATAAATTATTTAAAAAATTGGATAGATGCATATAATGTTGAAATTGATTAATGCATCGCAATCCTGAAAAAATAACATCGTCCATAAACTTTTCAAAGAAATCGTATTATTGGAACTATGGAAACTGGTAATATGGGTACTAAACCGGTAATTACCGGTCACATGATACCTCTTCAAAAACATATACAGGGGGGGGGAATATCGCCGAAAGATTTTTGTCAAAAAATTTCGGCGATATTTGCAAATTCGGCGATATTGGCACATTCGGCGATATGGGGACAAAAATAATTTTTTTTTGTTAAAAAAATGAAAAACACGTAGGCGTTCGAAATGACGTTATATGTTAAACAGACGATTTGAAATAAAGAATTTCAAAAATAAAAAATCGGTTTTAATGTGTTCAAGCTATCTTGTAGAGATTTTTTTTCTGTCTTTTAAGACCCAGGTTTTTTTTATGTAAAATTTTCAAAAAAATCGATTTTAAGGTCAATTTTTTGTGATTTACAGGTAGTATGTGATCCAGTTCTAGCGAAGCCCGTATGAAGTGCTAGAGGCTGATTTTTTGGCACGTGAAAATAAGCGTTTTTTGGTTACCCATTTTTGATTGAGGGTACGGCGACCAATATTTGACCTCTAATGACGGTCAACAGTTCAAGGTCAATCTCTAGTTCATCGTTAGACTGTAAGTACCCCCAAAAGAATCGGAAGGTCGACTTTTTGATCAACGTATTAGCAACTATGGGTCAATAATGTACTGAAAGGTCGCTAGAGAGAAAAACTGGTCAATGCCTTTTTGCCAGTTTTTTGCTTCTACGACCTTTCAGTACATTATTGCACCATATGTTGCTAATACGTTCATTAGAAAGTCGACCGATTCGCATTCTTTTGGGGATACTTCCAAGTCTATATGATGAACTTGAGATTGACCTTGAACTTTGACCGGTCATTAGAGGTCAAATATTGGTCGCGCGACCCTCAATCAAAAAAGGGTAACCGAAAACGCTTAATTTTCACTGGCAAAAAATCAGCCTCTAGCACTTCATACGGCTTCGCAGAACTGGATCACATACTACTTGTAAAATCAAAAAAATTGACCTAAATCGTTTTTTTTTGGAAAATTGTACATAAAAAAAAATCCTACGTCTTAAAATGACCAGAAAAAACTTCTACAAGATAGCTTGAACACATTAAAAACTATTTTTTAATTTTTGAAATTCCTTATTTCAAATCGTCAACAATTTTTGCATTTTTTTAAGAATTTCACAATAGATTCGTATGGCGTAGATCACCAAAATGCGTAGAATTAAATACTCTACCAAAAACAATCGAATAAAAGTTAAAAAATTAAGTCTTGGGAAACTCAATCCTAAAAATGACGTCATTCATGACGCTCAAAAAGTAATTTGAGATATAAATCTCAACAAAATTCGGCGATATTGGCAAATTCGGCGATATTGGCACATTCGGCAATATTGGCACTGGAGGTATTTTAGCTAAAAATAGTGAAATTGTGTAGGTTTTTTTCGGCGATTTCGGCAGATTCGGCGATATTGCCCCCCCTGTATCAAAGATTATCCCTTTTCTAGCTTTCTCACTCCGCGGCATAACTGTGATGTAAGAAAAAGTTAGTGACCAATCAAAACACACGATTCTTAAAATAAGTTGACAATCGTAATACGATTATAAATACGATCGTAATACGATTATAGTATACTTTTATTATATTTCAGAGCCGTTGATAAATGAATGGTTTTAATGATAAAATTATTATTATGGATTTATAAAAGTAAGGGGGGTGAATCAACATCGGAAGCACATTATGTCCGAGGGAAATTTTTTGAATCCTGCTCGTTGATTAGTTCTAGATGCATTTTTTTTCCCCTTTCAAGACATTAGAAAAGCCACGGCTGTAAGTGCGGACGCGTTTAAACAGCAAAATTTATTCATGTATAGCCTAAAAAATTTGAAAAAAAAATATTTCCAATCCAAAATGATTAAAAGGACCTTTTTCTGTGACGTCATGCAATTGACCTTTTTTGAGACAATTTTATCTTATCCATTGCTACGAGCGTGTCCCTGGGAAATTTCCCAAAAGAGCATTTAAATAAGATGCATTTCCTACTGAGAGTCATGATAAGAGGTCCACTCTCGGTCAAACGAAAAGTGAGACTGCACTCATCAAAATAGTCCCAACAAATTTTTTCGAAGTAAATTTCACCATTAATCCACTTTTATATTGAGAGCATTCTCACATGAGATTCAGTGTTTAGTCCTACTTCCGGTAAAACCGGAAGTGATGACTCATCATTAAATATGCCAAAATTTTTTGAAATAATTTATACCATATAACCACTTTAAATAAGAGAGCATTTCCACTTACAGTCAATGTTGGTCCCACTTCCGGTAAAACCGGAAGTGTGACTCATCCAAAAGCTTCTACACGAAAAAAAATTCATCGTCAAATTTACCCTAACGAAACATGTTCAGGTTCCTCTGTTTCTCGT
>SCLH01000524.1:471614-514702 GCA_004367855.1 Oikopleura vanhoeffeni | reverse complement strand
AACAAATACACGAACGCTGCTGTGCTATCCTCCTTAATTGGAGCTGCTATATCAGCAGTGATTCGTCGACAATTACGACCTCAAGCAGGTAATATATATGTTTTTAACTATTTTTTTATTTCTAAATAAAAATTATACAGGGGGCAATATCTAGCCGAATTTTTTCCCCAAAAATTTTGACGATATTGCGCAACTTTCGAGATATTAGCACTTTAGCGATATGGCACGGTGCTTCATTTAGGGGTATGTATTAGAAACGCCACAATAGTAGATCGCCACACTTTCGAAAACACTGTGGCGATCTATCTTTTTTGTTTAAATGGTAGATCGCCAACACTTGCAAAGTTTAATTAGAACGCCACAAATATTAGAACGCCATAAAGAAAAAAAAATGGGAAAAAGAAATTGGTAAATCGCCACAATTTGAAATTTCTAGAAATACTAAGAAATGAACTTGAATGTATTTTTTCGAAACAAATTATTTATTTGGAGAGAAAGAAAAATGCTTAAATAAAAGAAAATATGGACAGTACCATTGGACACAAGGTCGTTTTAAAGGTTAGATTGGCAACTAATAAAAAGTGCTCTTTTTCGCCCCGTATCTATTTTAGATCTTCTATCCGACAGTATGACTATTTTGAAAAAATTATCCAAATTCGTACTTTTATTTAATTATAATGCCAGAATTGAACTCTCCGAGAAAAAATTATCACACATTAAAATTATCATTAAATTACAAAATTATCACCTTAAGGGTGTGGGGTCGCTGATTTGACCTTTACGAAGCTAATTTTTTTGGTAAACTAGCAAGAGCTGATATCCTCGAAAAACTTTCGCATCTTGAAGAACATTCACGGTATTTCTAATTTACAGTTATGAATACACTCCTCTACGCGACACCTACGCTTTTTAAAAAAGCCTCCTAAAAAAAAAACAACCTCACTACGTTATTTTCTCCTTCAATTTTCACCATTATACTATCTTTTTTGTGCCAGGCTCCAGAGAAGCCTTCACGCAATAATGCAATAGCGTCTTTCCTTGGAATTTTGCTTTGCACGGACAAAAACGTGAAAAAACTAAAAGTAAAAATTTTGGAATGATCATTTGGGAGAACCAGGCAAAAGGTATCTCCTCCACCAAACGTTTGACAGACTATAGTTTCGACTCAAAATACTGCATATAAAAGCAAGGGAGTTTTCTTGTTTACAATAAAACTAAAGAGTTTTTGAAAATTTTGCTTCGGCGTCCTCTTGAAGCCATGTCAACTTTTCATTTTTAGCCCCAAATTGTTTTGAAAATGGTCAGTTTGGGAGCTCAGGCAAAAAGGTATCTTCCTCCACCAGTTTTGAAAGATATCAGTTTTCGCTTATATGCAATCTGAAAGCCACAAAACCTTGTTTCACAATGAAACTAGAGAGTTTTCTTCGTAAATTTTAATTTTGAGCCTAAATTTTTCTGACAAAAATTTGGAACCTGAAAAAAAATGCTTCAAAATGATTTTTCCCGTAAAATACAAACACTTTTAAGGATTTTGGTGCAATTTTTTAACTCGTAACGTCAAAAGAAAACAAATTAGCGACTTTCAACATTTAAAATCATAAATAAATCACTAATGTTTGTTTTCGTTTTTTTGGCTTTTTTGCGCCGCCATAAAGCAAAATTAACGAGTACACGAACAATAATGCATTATGTGGTATGGCTTTTTTGAAGCCTGACACAGAAAATAAATGAAAAATGATGAAAATTGAAGGGGAACATACGGCGTAGATGGACATTGTATCAGATTATTGTTAAATCTAGAAATCAACCGCTGGAAGATGTTCAAGATGCATAAGTTTTTGAGAATCAAGCTCTGGCTACTTTATCCAACAAATCAGTTTGTAAAAGGTCCAAAATCTGCGCGACACCACCAGATAGTAGAAGCAAAAAAATATTTTGGGAGGCAAACCAGAAGGTTCAGGACGCCTAACTTGCAGGGGTTGGTGTGATAAACCACCGGTTCAACCGGTAATTAATACCGTAAATAGAATTACCGTTTTAAATCTTAAAAACTCTTTATCTACACCTATGGGGTCAATTACATATCAAATATAAAAGGAAATTTTATGACGATTCAAAAATGTAAAAAAAATTTTTTTTGATGTTATATGACCCCAGAAGGACAATACTTTGAGCATTTCGGGCCCTACCCATTAAAAAACCTCTATATTTTTGAGAAATCGCAGGCTACTAGAACTTGATTTCAGCACCATAGACCCAGTTAAATTTTTTCAAGCGAATATTTTCACAGGTCAAATTTGTGAATATGACCTCAAAAGGTCAATTAACCAAAAATGACACCAAGCGGGGTCATATCAACATATCATATGAAAGGACACTTATCGAGTGCTACAGCCGAGTGTTCAAAAATTTCATCCATAGTTTAAAAACTATAACAGTTTCGATCTTTCCGAGTATGGATAAATCGCTAACGGATTGGTGAATTATAGCTTCGGAGACGCCTCGTTGAATCTGAAAGATGATGAGGACATCATTTTAGGGAAGAGCACGAGCCTTAACCGTAACTTGATAAAACCCTTTTTTAATCTCTGGAAATGAACGGAAAATTTGTTCCAAATTTTTTTTAAATAAAGTTTTGTCTCTGAGGAATTTTTCTGGATTTCAAAAAAATTGTGGCGCCCTTTACCAATAAATATTATATGTGGCGATTTAATACTGTGGCGATCAACGATCGCGCGATCTTACTAAAGTCGTGGCGTTCTTAATACAATTATTTCTCAACTGTGCGTTTTTTACTAAACCAAATTGTGGCGATCTACTATTGTGGCGTTTAAATACATACCCTCATTTAAAGGGGGTGTATGGTTTTTATAAAATTATATTATGGATCTTATAAAAGTAAGGGGGGTGAATCAACATCGGAAGCACATTTTTATGTCCGAGGGAAATTTTTTGAATCCTGCTCGTTGATTAGTTTCAGATACATTTTTTCCCCTTTGAAGACATTTTTAGAAAGAAACTGTTAAGTGGAGCCGTTTTAAACAGCAAAATTTATTCATGTATAGCCTTCAAAAAATTTGAAACAAAAAAAATATTTTTCCAATCCAAAATGAAATAAAAGGACCTTTTTCTGTGACTCATGCAATTTGACCTTTTTTGAGACATTTTATCGTTTATCCATTGCTACGAGCGTGTTCCTCTGGAAATTTCCCAAAAGAGCATTTAAATAAGATGCATTTCACCTATGAGAGTGAGTGTTTAGTCCGCATTCCGGTCAACCGGAAGTGATGACTCATCAAAAATGCCCAACAAATTTTTTCGAAGTAATTTCTACCATTAATCCACTTTTATATTGAGAGCATTCTCCATGAGATTCAGTGTTTAGTCCTACTTCCGGTAAAACCGGAAGTGATGACTCATCATAATATGCCAAAATTTTTGAAATAATTTTACCATATAATCCACTTTAAATAAGATAGCATTTCTCACTTACAGTCAATGTTTGTCCCACTTCCGGTAAAACCGGAAGTGATGACTCATCATAAATGTCACCGAAAAAAATTTCGTCAAATTTACCCTAAGAAACATGTCTGAGGGTCTCTTTCCGTGAAAGTTTTCCAAATGTATTGCAGTTCCTTGAATTTGCAATTATTTGAATAATTCCCAGATACAAAAATAAATATAATTTGTCACTCTGAAAAAATATATTGTCTTATTGGTTTAAATATAAACACCCACTTGTATAAAAGGGGCGCGAGAACGAATATTAACTCAGTCGAAGAATTTATCTCAGTCTAAAGGTTAAAAAATTAGAAAATACTACTTTTTACTACTTTCTACTTTTTCGTTACCCAGCCCTGTGTTGAAAACCCCCCCTATTACTTCGGAGTTGAAGGTTTTTAGAATGCCCAGCAGTCTGAACCTTCATTATATCCATCTTCGTTGAACGCTACCCGACTTAATAAATGTGTTTATGTGACATTACAAGTCTCCTTAGGGGTTAACTTTTATGACGTCAGAAATTCCTTAGAAAAAGGTCCTTTTTATCATTTGGATGGAAAATTTTTTTTTTTTTCAAAAATTTTTTAAAGGCCATACATGATTAAAAGTTCGCTGGTGTAACCGCCCACTTAACAGTCTTTCTGAAAAATGTCTAGAAAGGGAACAATTGTCTAAACCCATCACCGAGCAGGATTCAATAAAATTCCTCGGACATAAAAATGTGCTTCTGAGTTGATTTCACCCCCCCCACTTACTTTATTAAGATCCATAATAATAATTATAATAAAAAACCATACACCCCTAAATGAAGGCACCGTGTATGGTGATAGAAAGAAAATTTTGTGCAAAAATGAAAAACGCGTTGGCGTTCGAAATAACGTCCATAATTTGAAAAAGTTTTTCATTTTTATAAGAAGTTTTACGATAGGTTCAAATAAAGTAGATCTGGAAAAATTAATCTTGGAATATGAGTCATATTATATGACGCACTTAAAAGAAATTATGATAAAACCTCAAACGCCACGAAAATTTTGGCCAATAATTGGCCTGTTGGCAGGCTTGTAGATTTTACAAGTTTGTAAAAGGGATGGCTTTGCGTGGGTTTTCCATCCCTCGTTTGCGGTAGGTTTACGCTAAAGAATAGGGGGAAAATGGGATAGAAAATCCGGTCGGGGGTCATCCCTTTAATAACGCCTGCGTCGGCCATATTGATACGGCAAATATAGCTAAAAAATCGTGAAAAGCGTTTTCACGGATATTGGGAGGGCCGATATGGTGCTGCTCCCAGTATCTTGTACAATAAATGTTTCAACTCATATCTTTGATCAAACCTTGGCGGGGATGGCGATAACGAATTCTAAATTGTTAGACACGGGGAGCAATATGTGCGTTGACTGGTAACAAAAAGCACACACGGATCGTGCACGTAACTAACAAGGAGGCTATGTAAAGGACCTGTATAAGTTCCTTGAATTTGCAATTATTTGAATAATTCCCAGAACAAAAATAAAATATAATTTGTCACTTGAAAAAATATATTGTCTTATTGGTTTAAATATAAACACCCACTTGTATAAAAGGGGGCGCGAGAACGAATATTAACTCAGTCGAAGAATTTATCTCAGTCTAAAGGTTAAAATAATTAGAAAATACTACTTTTTACTACTTTCTACTTTTTCGTTACCCAGCCCTGTGTTGAAACACCCCACCCTATTAGTTCGGAGTTGAAGGTTTTTAGAATGCCCAGCAGTCTGAAAACCTTCATTATATCCATCTCGTTAGAAAGCTATAATTTATCCCGACTTAAAAATGTGTTTAGTGACATTATCAACAAGTCTCCTTAGGTTAGACATTTTTATGACGTCAGGAATTCCTTAGAATCAAAGGTCCTTTTATCAAATTTGGATGGAAAACTATTTTTTTTTTCAATTCATTAAGGCCATAATGACATTGGATTTTCCAAATTCGTCGCGTAAAGTAATCGCTCCTACTTAACAGTCCTCCTGAAAAAATGGTCTAGAAACGGGTAAAAAAATTGTGCGTACACCCAATCACGAAGGCAGGACAATAAGAGATTCCCCACGGTATCATATATAAAGAATGTGCTTCTGCGATATTATTTAGAAGCACCCACACGCACCCCTTTAAGTCCCCCTACTTCCTTAGTTTATAGATCTCATAGTATAAGTCAATTATAATTTTATAAAAAACCATACACCCCTAAATGAAGCACCGTGTATGGTGATAGAAAGAAAATTTTGTGCAAAAATGAAAAACGCGTTGGCGTTCGAAATAACGTCATAATTTGAAAAGTTTTTCATTTTTATAAGAAGTTTTACGATAGGTTCAAATAAAGTAGATCTGGGAAATTAAATCTTGGAATATGAGTCATATTATATGACGCACTTAAAGAAATTTGTGATAAAAACCTCAAACGCCCACGAAATTTTGGCAATATTGGCTCTTTCGGCCAGGCTTGTAATTTACAAGTTGTAAAAGGGATGGCTTTTTGCGTGGGTTTTCCATCCCCTGTTTGCGTAGGTTTACGCTAAAGATAGGGGGAAAATGGGGATAGAAAATCCGGTCGGGGGTCATCCCTTTTATAACCCTGCTTTCGGCCATATTGATACTGGCAGAAATTTAGCTAAAAATCGTGAAAATGCGTTTTTTCGGCGATATTGGGCGGGCGATATGGGGTCTCTCCCAGTATTTTTGTAAATAAATGTTTTCAACTCATATCTTTGATCAAACCTTGGCGGGGATGCGTAACGAATTCTAATTTGTTAGACACGGGGAGCAATATGTGCGTTGACTGTAACAAAAAGCACCACGGATCGTGGTCCACGGTACAAGTAAGGAGGCTATAAAGGACCTGTATGACAGGTTCGAGTCAATTTTCAAAAAAATATGTTAAAAATTTTTAAGACTGATTGGGAAGTTTAAAAGGCAACAAGCAAAATACCGAGGTAAGAAAACTGCTTAAAATTTTCACTTCTAAAAAAATAGCACTCGAATTTACAAAAACATTATGACGACGATTTGACTCTTATCAGACATTTTGAAAGTTAATTTTTCAACTAGCTAAAGCAGCTAATGTAACTGACGATTTAAAATAAAAAATTCGAAAGTTAAAAATCAGTATCAATTTCAACTCATCTTGTAGATCTTAAAATGACTCAAAAGATTTTATACAAGATAAGGGAATAAATCGACTCTAATTTTTTTTGTTAAAATCATTTCAAATATCCTTGACTAAATTTTCATTATTTCAGAAGTCTATCTGAAAATTGATCCTACTATTATATCGTTGCCGAATTCCGTCCGAGGTAGTACATGCAATCGTCACCAAAATCAGCCTGAATCTGAAATTAAGATTATTAATTGAACTGTACTTGATATTTGTTTCACAGCTTATACAGTCATCGCTCCCTAACTGGAACATCCCTAACTGGAACACCCCTAACTGGAACACATCGCCCTAACTGGAACACTTTTTTAGGGTCGGTCAATGTGTCCCTAACTGGAACAGTAAAAAAAAGTGCTTTTTGAACTCATGGATATATTTTTAAAAGGCCCTAAAGAGCAGAATTTTTTTTTAACGAATTTTTTTATTTGTTTCCTAGAATTGCTTCCAATTATGATAGCGTTTGAAACGGGTGTGCTTTAAGGGGGTAGCGGTCCCATAAATGTACTTTTGTACTCCAATTTACCAGAATACAAAACTGCTTGGAAACTTTTGAGAATAGCCATATGGTAGATCTATCCTTGATCCACAAAAAAAAATTATCAGAATAATTTTTGGTCGACCCTGGTGGCCACCATGCGGCGAGTTCTAGAGCACCTAACCGAATTTTCAAATTACTACTCCTCCTAGAGCTTGCATAAGATCTCACTCAAACTTGTCATCAACCACGGAAACACTTATGGTTATCATTACATGAAGCGGATTTTCGAATTTCCAACTAGTTTTTTTAGAACTGCGAAAAACCGCCTAATTTCAAGATTTTCGCTCTTCAAAGTACTACTCCTCATTGGTTACATTTCAGAAATTCTGAATCAGAATGCAGTATTAATTTGAGCAAAGATGGAGGAATATGTTTTTGTCAATTTATTGTAGCCGAATTTTGAAAATGTTTCGTGAATTCAGAAATATCATTTAGTAACAGCAGGTGAAATCTTGGAAAAGTTGGATCGTCGGATTTAGTCGAATACCACCAAAATAAAGCTTGATTTCACTGATCAAAACATCTGCTACAGCTTTTTGATATTTTAGTTTTCTGGTCAAAAAGTGGGTTTCAATGTTTTCCAAAAAAAATATCTCAGAAAAATTCGAAAAAAAATAAAAATTTCGAACTTTTTTTGGATTTTTTTCTTATAAGTTTATGCTTTCTGAGTGTTCCCTAGCATAACGTGCTATTTTACACCCACAGTACCCTAAAAAGAGTGCGACCGCTACCCCTTAACGTAGACTCGAATAATGCCACTAGCGTTGCCATTCACTGTTAAATGGCAGTTTTCGATGCCTTAATACATTAATGCACAAGTCAGTTATTAAGCTTATCGATGAAACTTGAAACAAATGACGTTTTCGCGTTTTTTTTTTGAATCTTACTCGATACATTATCTTATTTGCAAAAATTTTTAATCACACAAATTAAACCTTTCATCGTGATTCCAGAAAAAATTACTAAGACTTTTTCCCATTATAGCCCATAAATGATCACGTGACCGTATTATTCAAGAATAAGGTTGTTAAAATGTAGTACTGTTTTTTTCCAAAATTGCTTAATCAATTTTTGAAAGAGTGATAGTATTCCTTAGAGTTTTTTAAGACTTTTTTGCTCATACGCACAAAGTCAAAAGCGATCACGTGAACCTTCAATGAGAAAATAAGGTTTGTGAAAGTAAACAAATTAGTTGATCAATTACGCCGAAATATTTTTGAGGCGATTAGAACATTTATTAAAGTTTTGAACATGTTATATTTTCACAAACACGTCACGTATCTTATTTTTCGAGAAATAGGATTCTATTTATGGACCATTTTCAAACCTTATTTTGTGAATTATTTCGTCACCTTTTTTATTCGGACATTAGTGTATGAGAGAAATCTTAAAAGTCGTTGAGATTATCCCAATGTTTTTTATGTATTGAGAACTTTCTAATTACCTTTATCGGTACAAGGTGGTTTTTGATATCATAATTACCGATGATTTGTTTAATTTCAGATTTCTGTTTGTATTATTTGTGAGTAAATTGGCTCCGTTTAGGACTAGGCATTTCTAGAAGTCAAACTTCCGAAAAATTTTACAGTGTCACATTGGAGCCGCAGTAGGCGTGAGTAGTCTCACTTTCTTATCCACAATAATATGATATTGAATAAAATTTTGCGTTCAGTTCACTAGTTTTTGGGCAAATATAATAATTATTTGAGACACATGCTAGAAATCATTGAAGTTTTATGATTGAGGTATTGCAAATACATAATTAGTATTAATTTAATCTTATTATGTGCACTTTATTAGTCGGTCATAGTGATATTCGCAACTTTTTGCTTTCTATCCTTATAACTGCCTATAATTCGTTTAAAATTTATATTTTGTTTTTCTTTGGTATAGAAAATTGTCGATATTTAGCTTAGCTATTGAAAATGGAATGTTGTATAATGAAACTCTTGCTCATTGGCCGATTTAAAAGCTGCAACTAGTTGCTAGAATCGGATCTGGGTACGATCATGTCTAAAGTCTACAGTTAATGACCCAAACTTTTCAAAAAAAAAACCAATCAAAAGCTCTCAATTCAATATAATTCATTTTGATTGGTTGCATTTTGGTTTAAGTGAACAAAATTTTGAAACATATTAAAATTGAATATGAGATGAGAGTTGTTTGCTAATTTCATTTTTTAATTCTAGATATGGCACTATACTGTACATAATATTTCGAAAAACCTGACGTGATTAAAATTTCACTGATAACTCATATCAGCATATGAGCGCTTGAAAACTACGAGATAAAATCCTAAACATCCCGCCGCACTTTTCCCAAAAGCGTTTTTGAAGAAAAAATAAAATTTTGGACACTTAAACACTGGTTTGAGCGGTTTTAGAAATTCGAAACAAGAAAAAAAACAATGGCAAACTCAATGACAAGTTTCAAAAAAATGATACAAAACTGCTCGCTGTATCGTGGTGGACTGTGGGGTGTAACATAAATTATGTTATACACAAAACTTTTTACAATTACTTTCGAATTTAACCAAAAAATAAAGCAATTTTAATCTGTAATGTAGCTTTCTAAGCAAAAGTATAGGGGTGCGCCCTAACTGGAACATTTTTTTTAGGTCAGTAAGTGTTCCTGTTAAGGAGCGATGACTGTACTGCAGTAAATTTTTCACAAAATTTAGGATTATTTTTTTCGTGCTCACTGTATTCGCCATTGGCAAAAACCTAGATTATGAGAAATATTTTTTTTATATAAGCTGAATTTTTTTTGCATGTGATTTTCTTAAAATTCTCAAATTTATTATATTTGCTCTCTAGCGCCATGGCGCGCCCCGTGTGGGTAGTTTAAAAAATCCGTGGGCATTGTGGGTGACTATTGGCATCCGAGTTCCAATACCTATGGAAAATTAATCATCTTATCAGACTATGAACTCACTGAGCACAACAAAAGGTATTCCGGTCTTGCCAAATTACAAATACACATTTTCGCTTCAGCAACATTTCCAAAAATAAATACAAAAAAATTCCTACATTGAGAAAACGGATTTACATTTTTTTGATCGAAATTTAATCAGAAAAAAAATATTGCGTTTTTGCAGCACAACGAGCATCTGCAGCCGCAAACTCTCTACTGATCGGATAATATGAATCTTAATATTCAGTAGTTGTTGGCAATGGGCAACACACTAGCTTTTGGCCATTTTCCTCACTTTTGCCCACTACCAATACTTACTGTATAATATATTATATACCCCCTGTTCACACTGATGTAAATCTAGGCAGCTAGCCAATCACACTCGCCAATTACTACACTTTAAGCCTGGCCGATTATTTTTGCTGCCTAGATTTACATTAGTGTGAACAAGGGATATAATATATAATTGTTTTGTTTAAACTGTAGCCCGATGATGCGTAAACTAAACGTTCCATAAAAATAAATAAATAAGTATAATACAAGTTTAACGCACTTAATAGTTGAAGTAAAAGCGCCTGCGAACATTTCTCAAACCTTCAGAAGAATTTCATCAACGAAAAGTTGTACTAAACGTGCGCACTCTTTTTTTTTGCTATTAAATTGCTGTAGAGTTGTATCATTGCCCCCGAAATATCAGATCTTTTTTCATAAGATTCATGTACTTCAATTTTTAAATGCTTTTTTTAGTAAAACTAATTTATTTGTAGAGCTTTCGATTTATTATAATCATTTTCGATACAGGTTTTTTTTCGAATGAGAATATTTCGCAAAATTTGCACGAGAGTAATTTTGCATACTCTCGTGCAAATTTTGCGAAATATTCTCATTCGAAAAAAACCTGTATCGAAAATGATTATAATAAATCGAAAGCTCTACAAATAAATTAGTTTTACTTAAAAAACATTTATATCATGTCTCACAAAACAACGCACACTTCAATTTTTATCTATAAAAATACCACGTCTCTTGAAAATTATTTAAAAACATATTTATCTAACGTTTAGATTTATTTCTCATCATCAAAGATGTAAATTTTCGAATAATACCACATTTTTCTATTAGTTTCGATTTATTATCATTTTCAAGATTAAACAGAAATAAGCTTAAAAATGTAAAGTAGACTTTTTTGTGAATTTTCATATAAGTTTCAAGTTTCAAGTCTGAAAATTATAAGAAATACCTAGGATTACGATTAATAATAATTTATTTTTGAACAAAGAAACTTTATGGATAATTTTGAAAAAGAAAAAGCTACCAGTCTAAAATTATACTAAAATTGTTTTCTCATTGTCTCATAATTACTGAGTTTATTACTATTTTCTAATAACTTATGGAACTTTAATTAGCCTTATCTTTCAAACGAGCATTTATTTCATTCCTTTTCTCGCCGGAGATAAGATTAAAAAACCGAGAAAATTTTACATTTTAATTCATCGTTGCTGTTTCTCCCGGCTAAGAGGGTTAAATTTCTTGATTTAATAATAGCATTATTCCCTATTTATGCTAGATGAAGGCCAAAAGGCCTGACTAAATAAACGAGAGGAGAGAAATAAATAAACATAAAAATAAATTTCTGATGGGCTACTTCTGGCTAGTTTTCTTTATTAAAATTGCCCAGGTTATGGTACTCAAAGTTGAACTTTACATTTTTTCAATATATAATAAAAAAAATTGAATCATTTTTTTATTTAAGAGAAATATATTCAGAAAATTGTGTTTGAATAGATTTGGCTTATAATCGGAAAAAACTGGGCCGCTGGGGCATTTATCCGACAAATTGCGTAGGTTTTATAGTGATAAGGCAAACAATAGGCCACTCAGTATTTTTAACTGTAAAACTACATATCTCATAATTTTGAAGCCTCAATAAAATTCTAATTCAAAAAATATCCGTATAACTTTTTCATCTTTGAACACCCTTAAAGGTCCATGCTGCGACAGACAAATGGCGTGTTTGGGGTCCGGGAATAGATGGAAAAGCCACGATTCCTGGACGATATTTTTACGCAATTATCCAAGATCCCAACGGGGTTCAAATTGACGCTAGGACCCTTAAAAAAGATGACATAAAATTTGAGTTATTGGCACCTAGTGGGAAGCCAGTCTACTGCGACAAAGAATTTGGCTTCAAATATGACGGATCGATTATTTTTCGATATAGATTACGATTCACATTGACGAAAGGAGCAAAGATTCAAATAAAACACAAAAATGATATAGTATTTGAAGGTGAGAAAATAAAGTACCATGCAGTTGAGGAAAAATGGTAGTTGGTATTATTTTTCTTAATACCAACTACCATTTAAAAATAAAATTTTCACCAATGAGCGCCCGCTTGATAAATATTGAATATTTTTATCACGAAATTTAATCATTTATATCAAATTTCACCATACCTTCAATTCCCACGGTATATCAATATAGTACCGTACTATAAACTAGTTTCGAATTTATTCAACTCATTTTTAAGATATTTTCAGAAACATGATTATTAAAGGATAATAAAGGAGAAAAGTTGCGCTAGTCACTTCCATAATTGCTCTCAACTACGGTTAAGAAAATAATTTTCAGAATCTGAGCGCTTAGATAAAAGCTAGGATTCCATCAAAGCTAAGACTATCAGTACCACAAAAATGTTTGATAATCATATTATATCATATAATTTATATAATATACTCGGAAATTTCATATAAGAAACAGCTTCGACAAATCCGACCACAATTTCGGCGCAGAATTTATGAACTAACGAATTAGGCTGATCTTACAAAAATTCAGACCAATTCTGACACTACATTAAGGTAGGAACGGCAAAACTTTTTTGCTAAACATTTTTTCAAATTATTATTAAAATGAAGCCCTTTAAAACATATCTCAGATTATACTTACGTGTCCCGTAAATCTTTGACGTCAGAGATCCAAAGAATCACGTGGTTTGTTTTATCAATACACAAGATTCTATGCGTATTGACCAATCACATCACACTATTCTTTAGGTCTTTGACGTCAAAGTTCTACGAGACACGTAAGTATAATTTAAGATGTAACCTTCTGACCAAACAATTTTCGAAAAAATTGTCAGTAATTGATGTGAAATGAAAATCCGTTTTTGAAATTGTCTATCTTTATCCTTGAAATTAATTACGATATTATTAAAAATTATCGAAAGCAATTGCTGAAAAAAATTTTTGAAAAAATTTTTATCAGAAGATAATGTTTTTTGACGGGTTACAATTTAATAATAATTTGAAAAAAATTTATCTACTACAAATTGCTGTTCCCACCTTATTCTACATCTCTAAATAAAATTCTACCAGCAAAGTTCGAAAAAAATGTCTGTCACAGACAGAACTTTTAGTTTCAAATTTTGAAAATTTCAGACTTATATCTTAACTTATCATATTGAATTACTACAGTCCTCGCTTTCTAGGTGGTACACTTATCGATAGGTACAATTCCCTGAGATTTGTGTCCCAGAATCAACTTCATAAAAATTTGACGACCTGTTCAGATATGTACCAATTGACTGGTCCGCTGACCCTGGTGGCAATTTTCGGCCGATTTTGGGCTCATTTGTCAACAAAATTCAATAAAAAACTTAAAATCCCCTTTTATCGGCCTTCGGGGCTCATTTTTCAACAAAATTCAATTAAAAACATAAAATCCCCTTTTATCGGCCTTCGGCGGATTTCGGGCTCATTTCTCAACAAAATTAAATAAAAAACTTTAAATTCCCTTTTATCGGCCTTCGGCTAATTTGGGGCTCATTTTTAAAGGAAATTAGATTTAAACATAAAATCTCCTTTTATCGGCCTTTGGCCGATTTGGGGCTCATTTTTCAACAAAATTAAATTAAAAACATAAAATCCCCTTTTATCGGCCTTTGACCGATTTGGGGCTCATTTTTCAACAAAATTAAATTAAAAACATAAAATCCCCTTTTATCGGCCTTCGGCCGATTTGGGGCTCAAATTTCAACCAATCACAATGCAGCTTTATCTTATTTTTTTGGAAAAAGTATTCTATTTTCGTTATCAGCACAAAATTTCACGTTTATAAGCTTGATTATAATTTTCAATTATTGCAATTTATAGGACTTAGGACCTGTTTTATATTTCACCTACAGTAGTAATATACACTAAAAATAATTTTTTTACAAAAAATTGTTAAACCCTCAAATAGTGTAATATGACTCCATTTTTTTTCCCATAAATAATCTGTGCAAACTCCAACTTTCCTCGAAATATAAGGACACTGCAGTCTATTTTGTCTTTATAAGCGCTATTTCGTAGATTTTAATATATTACTCTTTTACGCCACCTTCATGAAATTTTTTCAAAAGTTGAATAATATTCTTGTTAACTTTCGTCAAATAAATCAGTAGCATTGATCATTTTTATCATGTTGCTGCATTTTTTATTTAATATTCAACTTTCTATTCCAGTAATTTTTCTCAAATTTCCACTAAATTTGTCCCAAGAAAAATTTCAAAGTAATTCTCGAAATTGATAGAATAATCTTTCAAAAAACTAACACGTAGTCAAATAGCTCCTGAAAAAATATAAAAAATGGGTTAAAACTTCGAAAAGTACCAAAAGAAAAAACCGGTAAATCTGTTATATTTTTCTAATTTTTTTGATGAAAAAATTTTTTTTTCCAAATTATTTTTCAATAATCCTCAAGAACAAATATTTTTCTAAAATACCTATCGAAATGATAGTAAGGTGTTTGCTGGTTATTTTTAAATAATGCAAAATATACAATTTGGCCGAAAATCGTATGAATTGACTTAGCACCACCAAAAAACCTCAAAATTTGTTTTTAATTTTTTTCTGTGCTTAAATGACCTAAACTCACCAGGTCGTGAAATATGGATATCACTGGTCCAAAACTACGCGAAAAAAATCCCAGGGAATTGTACCTACCTATCGACCTAAAAACAGTGTACCAGTTAGGGCGTGGAGTACCAGTTAGGGCGCATTCCTATATTTTTTCTAAAAAAGCTCCATTGTAGATTAAAATTGCTTTATTTTGTAGTCAAATTAGGGTGTACGCAGTCAGCCGAAAAATTCACAATGAATAATTATAGAGAAAAACAAAAACTGTAAAACACGTAAAATTTTGTAAAAATTTCGAATTTTTTTCTGTTTTTTCGAAATTGTGAAGTTTTAGCCTTAGTTTTACTGTACCAGTTAGGGACACATTTACCGAGTCGGTAATACCGACCCCAAAGTACCAGTTAGGGCGTTGTGTACCAGTTAGAAAGCGAGGACTGTAATTGAAATATTCAATTCAGAAAAAACTGGTCCATATCTTTATGACGAGGCTTGTAACTGTCCCTCGAAGCTTGTCGATTTTTACGAAGAATTTTCATGTCCAGTCGAATATCGTCAGCTAGACAAAGATATGGCTAATTTTGATAAAGTTGATCTCGACGATCTTCAAGAAGCAGGAACGACCAAACGGTGAGTTTTTTCTTTTGACTTTTATACAAGGACTGTGGAAACTTTTAGTTCCAAAATTATTTTTCCAGAGGTTAAATCTAAGCAAAATAAGGCGATTCAATCAACTATACGGACCGCTTTTGTTTGAATTGATCAAACGTAAAAATAAAACAAAAGTATTGTTGATTTGAATTGAATTTTTTTAACTAATAGTAATAACTAATCTTGATGAGCTTTTGATTTATTACAATCATTTTAAAATCTGAACAAAAAGACAGAAAATATTTCGATGGTTCACACAAAAGTAATTTGGCAATAGAAGGCCTCGAAATTGCTAAAAGTATTGTTGGAACGGCAAAAATCGACCAGCTCAGATTTTAATTATTTTCGGAGCAAATAAGTAACCAGTTCGTAAAATATTTACGAAAACGATTTTGGAAACCCTCAATTTTTCTCCAGCAACACAAAAATCGCACAGTTGATTTTATAATTAATTAAAACTTTCAAAATAAAACAGAAACAAAGTTGTCAACAATTTGTTTAACAGAAAATTATCAATTAACGTAACGGGTCATTCGTCAAACTAAACAAACTGATTTGCGTTAAGTGCAAAAAACTGTTTTATTTAACTCGGGTACGACCGCAGTAAAAGATGACCCAGCCGCCCGTGAGGCGCTGCAGCGCCTCATGTTTTAAATGTCAACTATCTATAGTTTTCAAGGACCTATTCAATTAAGCCGTTTATGATCTAATTAAGACAATTATCTCGCTGATGGATCAAAAACTTTTATTTTATTTTGATTATAAATGCATTCAATTGCAGTTCAAAAAAATCAGCGTTAATTAAGGGTGGTTTTTTTTAGGAACTACGCACAAATGACGGCTTTCTTCTATTTTTAAACCCCATAAAACTATATATTGACAGATAGAGAATTAACTGGCCGCAGTCTTGCGGCTGATTTTTCAAATTTCTGACCGGTAAATGGCGGATTTCCGGTCGGTCTCCAAATTTCAAATTGGTTCAATCAGGCCAAAATTCGGTCTGTAGACTAAAACGGGCACAAAGGAGTTCAATCTTGATATCAATTTTTTTTTCGATGACGTCATTATGAGTCTTTGGGTCACTTGGAACATTCATTAAATATCACTTTTATAGATCTAAAACAAAACAACATGAGTAAATTGAGTACCAGGAATTCAAATTTAGATATCAGATTTTCACTTGTGACGTCATTATGAGTCATTTTGAGGTCACTTTAGAACATTCATTTAAAAAAAACCTTAATAGATATAAAAGCAAAACAACATGGGTAATTCAGTACCAGGAATTCAAAGCTGGTATCAGATTTCACTTATGACGTCATTATGAGTCATTTTTGGGTACTGATAGAACATTTATTTCGAAATAGTATTTATAGATATGAAATCGCGGCCCTATACGTAATTGAGAACTAGGAATCTAAATCTGTTATCAGATATCACTTGTGACGCCATGAAAAGTCCGACGAAATAAAGAGGAGTTTGAAATGCATTTAATTGGCGCAAAATTGTCTTTTCAATTTTTTTAAATAGCAAAATATAAATTTAATAGAGAATCGAGCCTTTTAAAGTCGAATAAAACATCTTCTTTCATTTTCTCTTATAATCTGGACATTTTTTCAAACAAAAAATAGTTTTTTTAATTTCGAAAGTAAAATTATCAGTCCAAATAATCACGATTAATCAAGATGCACTTGAATTTTTTGATTTGCTGCAATTATGCGTGCGTCTAGTAAAAAACTATCAGGAGCCCCCGTAATCGATATATGAATCTTTTTCATATAAATTTTAGTAAGTGACGATAAAACGTATATATCATAATGACGTCACGAGTGAAATCTAATGTCAGATTGGGATTCCTGGTACTCAATTACTAATAGAGACTATCTCTATAATGTCAAATATAATTGTCAAGATTTCATATCTATAACTTATAGACTATAAGGGCTATTTCTAAATTGATGCTCTAAAGTTACCCAAAAATAAGTCATTATGACGTCACAAGTGAAATCTGATATCAGATTTAAATTCCTGGTACTCAATTACCCATGTTGTTTAGTTTTTATATCTATAAAGGTTCCTTTTCAATGAATGTTCTAAAGTGACCCCAAAATAAGTCATAATGACGTCATCGATAAAATCTGATATCAGATTCAAACTCCTTGTGCCCGTTTTAGTCTACAGACCGAATTTTAGCCTGATTGAACCAAAAAATTTGGAGCGACCGGAAATCTGCCATTACCGGTCAACCGGTCAGAAATTTGAAAACAAAATCAGCTGCAAGATGCGGAATTTAATTCTCTATCTGTCAATATATAGTTTCATGGGGTTTCAAAATATGAGAAAGCCGTCATTTGTGCGTAGTTCCTAAAAAAAACCACCTAAATCAAGAAAAAAGTACTAAAAAAAACTATTTTTATACTGGTATTCTATTTCAGAATTGAGCTTAATTTTCACTGTTTAAAAATTATAACGACATCAACGTTATCAGCAGTGAATATGACATAGAAAGCTTGTTCAAATGAGTTCCATCTTCATATTTTCTAAATTTCTCGAAATATCTTATTTCTCATTTACAGGGTCACGTGATTGTTTTTCGACTATACCGTAATGGAAAAAAGTCTTAGAATTTTCTGTAGAGTAGTCATATATGTTTCAGACAGATTTGAGATTTTTTTGCAAAAAAAAGTACTGTAATTCCACAAAAAAAACGCACAGAAAATTTTTTGTAAAAAAGTTCAGCGTTCACTTGGTCGACGTTTCACTGCAGCGCCTCACGGGCGGCCGAGATTTAATTCAAACATTTTTTTGTTTAGTTAGATAATCTTTAGCGCATAAAATGCCAACAAACGTTCGACTGGGATTTTTGACATTGTGTGTTGATCCCTCTTGATCAAATTTATCGCTTAATTATGAAAAGGGGTCGTGGTGGATAATCCACCGTGGATTGATATAACCCAACTAGATTTTATTGTCTTCGTAGCTCTCAGAGCTTAGTAAGCTTACTTTGGCAAACAAATAATAGGTGAAATAAATTATTGAATTTTTTACGCGAAAGATTATTATTTTTCCTATTTTTCTCAGTGCTATTATTATTTATTCGTTCTGAGATTTAGGAATAGGACAATTATTAAGTGTTTTTTAATCGTAATTGTATTTATATAAGAAATAAATTTCATTTTATTTATTTTAAAAAATCTTATTAATTTTCGAAATTGATTGTATTTTCATTTATTCACGAAAGCAATTGTTTAATATTTATTTTGAAAATTCAAAATTATCTTTTTAATTTACGAAGTTAATCGTTCTTAACTCTCACAATAGCAAACTACTTCTGGACTCACAAAATCCCATAGTCACGCGTGACCATGGTGTTTAAATCAAGCGTATAACCTTAGATTTATTAGCAACATATATTTTGGTGAACAGGTCGGCTTACCAATTGAGCAAGTCTCGGTGAAATAATTTTTTTTTTAATTCTTGATTTAAGAGGGCTTCGATGGATTACTCCCAAACCGTAGTTTCATTCAAAAAATTATGATTAAGAGTATGAACAAGAGCCAAGAAACAAAACGAGGACATATTTGAATAAAGTTAAAGTAGCCATTTGAACAAGAAATGAGGAAAATTTTCAAAATATTTGGAAATATTTTTGACCAAAAATCACAAAACCATTTCATATGATTTTTCAGATAGCATATAAAAAGTATGTGGTCACCTACGCGAAAAGTTTAAGTAGCCATTTTGAAGATTTTTTTCGATGATTTGAAAAAATTATTGAAAAAAATTTGAACAAAAAATAAAGCATTTTTTTATATTGTTCGGAACTTTTTTCTAAAATTTCGCATAATTTGTCGAATTCGAAAAGTTTAATTTGAACTCAAAATTTTCTTAAAAAGCAATAATTCGAAAATTCAGTAGTTACAAAAGTTGCCTGGATTATGAAACATAACTTTGATGGTATATTGAGAAGAATACAATGTATACAATGTATATAAACCCAGTGACAAGTTTTTCATCAAGAGCCCATATCCGTATCTGTCAAAATGCACCGAGGCCCTTAAATTGAAAATGTCGGGTTAAATTTAACCACAAGAGTGACCATCTGGTTGCTCTATCTTATTATCACTCGATTTATATTTAAACAGTTAAACAGTTTAACTTAAACTGTTACAGTTTATCATTTTCAGGTCAAAGTTCGGAAATTTAGTTCAGCGATAAATGTTGCTGTATCTATTTTTTACTTGAGATTTGTTTGCACAATTTTAGTATTACGCGTCAAAAGTTCGGACATTTGTTTCACCTGTTTTTTTTATTTGTGAAGATTAGCTAAAGGGCTTCAGAATACAATAGAACCTAGTTGGGTTATATCAATCCACCGGTACCCATTTCTGTGATATATCCTTAATCCAACCGAAGTCCATGGTAAAAACGTTTCTGACCTCAGGGCGGGAGTTCGAATCCTAGTGGACCCCAATGATTTTGTTTTAGTGATTGTGTGAGGAATACTAATAGGGGTGTTGTTTCTTGGCCTGTGTTGTCTCTTGTCCCGCTTCATATAACGAGACGAGTCGTGCGATTGGATGGGTCCACTGGAATTCGAACTCCAGCCCTGAGGTCATAAACGTTTTCACCATGAACTTCGGTTGGATAAAGGATATGCGAATTTCGTTTTGGTCTAAGAAAATATATTTTTGAATCGCAGCTGAGGGGGTGGTCAACTCTACTCGAGCTCGAAATATGAAAATTTCAAAATGTGTTTAATTAAACTTTAATACAGTTCTTAATGGAAATTCAGACACTTCTAAGATTTCCAAAAAAAATTTCAACTCCGACTCGGAGTCTTCGAGGCTAAAAAAAAGTCATGGCATTTTTAAAAAATATATTAATTTTTAGAAATTGTGAAAGTTTCAAAAATGTTTCCGACTCTTGGATAAAATTGAGACAAAAATTACAAAACCGCGGCGTACAAAGTTTTTCTCCTCGCCTTTGAAAAAATGTATGTTTAATCCTAATTGTATGAACGTTTTAGAAATCGATCTCGATTTCTCGCCCAACATTTCTAGTCGGATTTCTGGGCGCGAATTATGGCGCAAATTTGTTGCTCGATGTAATCGTACCTGACATTTTCCCGAGAGTCTCATAATCATTTCTTATGGGTTTATCCAATTTTCTTGCATTTGAAGCATAATTTAAAAAAAAAGGAGTCTACAGATTTGACGGCATTCCCTGGCGGCGAAGAACTAGATACAAATCATGGCAATAGCATATAGCTTCAACAGATGCATCTCCTTTTAAATATTTTTGGGACCTTTTTTAAATCGGTCATAATATGCGTAGATTGAGATATTTGAACTAAATAATATCTCAAAAAGGTCTTATTGGCTAGAGGTATCGATATCGTTGGTCTGTTAAGGGAAGACTCTGGAATTTCTCGCTGACCTTCATGTCGAATAAATCATTTGTGTTCACAAAAATCGGGCCCAAAAAACTGCGTCAAAATGACCATAACGTCAGTGATGTTAGATAAAAAAAAATTGGACAATTTTTTTAGGCAAATTTAAGGTGGTCGTTTTTTTCATTTACATAAATTAACTTGTTTTTAAGTCGTTGGCTAAATTGGGGTCATGGTGAAGCTACTGCAAACGTCATTATTAAAAACAATGAGCTTTATATACGTGATTTGGGTACAATTATGGGATTCCGAGGATTCTTAGAATCTATGCTATTGTCACTTTTGCGCAAAGTGCGTCTACCAGATGTCGAGTTTGTCTTCAATCTAGGCGATTGGCCTCTTGAAGAAAATTTGGAAAATCCATTGCCTGTGTTTTCATGGTGTGGTTCGCAAAATACATCAGATATTGCTTTGCCAACATGGGAGCAGACAAAAACCACCAGGTTAGGGTAGGAAATACTTTGTGATATCGCCGATAACATATCGGGGATTTACGACGAGGTTGGCATTCTAAATAACGTTATAATTTGAAAAGTGTTTTCAATTTTATAAGGAGTCTAACATTTGTTTCAAATGAAGTACATGATGTACTGTACATCGCCAGAATGCGTAAAATGAAGTTCTCACCTCAACACAAATAAATACAAATTTTAAAAAGTAGATTTCGGAGAAATTCAATTTTTAAAAATGAGTCATTCATGACGCACCAAAAGAAATCTGTAAGAAAAACCTCAAACGCCCACGCAATTTGGCGATATTGGCACATTCGACGATATGGGCACTGGAAGTATGTAAGCTAATAATCATGAAATTGCGTAGGTTTTTTTGGTGATATTGGCCAATTCGGTAATATTGGGCCGGCGATATGGGGCCTCCCTCTGTATTTTATACCCTTTTCTAAACCAAAGTGTCTCTCAGTAGTTAACGGGGTGTTCACATTTCGACTTTTGAAAACGACTAATCCGATTGAGTTCTTAGATAGCTCAAAATGACAACACATACATTTATGTCTGACATCTTTATCCAATTGTTGCGTTTTACACTCTGAACAGGATATATCCCTTTATGATCCCTTTTGTTAAGATCCCGGCCCTGTGTGGTAACTAACTGGCCGAACTAGCTCACTCACATACTATTTTGCACTACGTTACCACACAGGGCCGGGATATTCACAAAAATGTGATAAAGGGATACGTGGAAAAATAAAACGAAAAATTTGTCCAAATCGGACCATTTTCCATCTTTTTTCAAATTTATAATGAAAAAATCTATCATATCAAAACTTTTTTGAAGGAATGAGAAAAATGGTTATATTCTTTGAATATGTTTGATCATTTTATTAACCCAAGAATTCAATGGATTAAGGCATTTTCACAAGCTGAAATATAATTGGTGTGGACACCATATCTACTATACAGAGTCACTTTGATTCAGAAAAGGATTCACATTCTGATAAAAATCACGCTTTTTTAGGAAAATGATGTTATCAGCATGCAATAAAATTACACTTTTAGAAGTATCTTAAAGTCACCCGTTTTCGTTTAAATGTAACGGAGCTCGGGTTATCTTGGGAAACGTCAAAAACATATTTCCTCGATTTATATATTAACTCGTAGACTCGATTTCCGGCAAGTTAGTGACCATTCACCATTTAATCGCATTTTACGACGCTTAAACATTAATGACAATATCAGTTATAAAGTTATCGATTAACTTTAAGACAAAATGACGTTTGTGCGTTTTTTTTTTGAATTTTTTACTGTATTACAGTACTTATTTTCTGCAAAAATAATTTCAAATCACCAAATAAAACCTTTCATCGTAATCAAAACAAATTCTAAGACTTTTTTTCCATTACACCAAGCCAAAAATGATCACGTGACCGTATATTTATGAAATAAATCGGTCAAAATAGTACTGTTTTTTTCAAAAATGCTTAAATCACTTTTTGAAATAAGCGAAAGTGTTCTTAAAGTTTTTAAGACTTTTTCTCCATTACACCAAAGTTCAAAAACGACACTGACCTTCAATTAAAAATAAGATTTTGGTTCAAGTACACAAATAGTACTCAAATTAGCCCGAAAAAATTTGTGGGCAAATAACACTTAATTGAAGAGTTTTGAACATAATGATATTTTCCAAAAAGGTCACTTGATGTATTTTTCAAGAAATAGGATTTATTTATGACACATTTCAAACCTTATTTTTGATTATTCGTCACGTGATTTTATTCGGACTTGATGTAATGAGAAAAAAGTCTTAAAAACATTTGAAGTTCATCAATAAATGTTTTTGACGTAATTGAGTACTTTTTCAAATTACCGTATTTGGTGTATCGTATATCAAATTACCTTCAATTTCAAGTTCATCTTAGAGACTTGTAAGTACCCTCAAAAGAATCGGAAGGGTCAACTTTTTGATGAAATTATTAGCAACTATGGGTCAATATGTACTGAAAAGACGCCAGAAGCAAAACAAACCCTGAAATGTTCATTTTTGATCTTTGATAACCTTTAAGTCATAATTGACCATAGTTGCTAATATTTTCATGAAAGTCGACCTTCCCGATTATTTTGGTGGTACTTCAAGTTTATCGATGAACTTGAAATTGACCTTGACCTTGAACGAGAAATAAATATTCTACAACAATTTAAGATCATTTTACTAGGAGAATTTTGTGAAAACATATAATTATATTTAAACAAAGCAATAGCATTATTTGAAGTTTATATAGGTAGTTTCAAATATAATAAGGTTTAATTTCATCTTATATATGCACTTTTGTGTGTAACTAGAGCTAATTTTCGCAACTTTTTGCTTTCTTATCCTCATTAAATGCCTTTTAATTCGTTTAATTTGTTTTTTGTTTTTCTCTTGTATAGCAAATTGGCTGAATATTTTTTAAGCAATTGAAAATGTATGTTGATAATGAAACTTTGCTTATATGGCTCGATTATAAGAATGGTCACTAGTATGCCCGGAAATCGTAGTTCTGCGGTACAGATTCATGTCTAAAGTCTACGAGTTAAATCGCATTTCCCACCCTACACAAGGTGGGCTCTATTCCGAGAAAGAACTGATATTCAGTACATTGATCAAATTTCAGGAGAATTGCCACCATGGGAGAAAAAAATCGAAAAAGGTTACTTTAGAGGTAGAGATTCAAACCCAGCTCGATTGGACCTTTGTGAGATGTCAGTGAAAAATCCTGAAGATTTCGATGCGAGGCTAACCTGGAATTTGCATAATAAAGGAGCGGTTATTTAGTTAGAGATTGAAAATATAGTTGAGATCAGGGATCGGTATAATTGGATCGTATCGTTTGTTTGGCGACCTAATTTGACCTCTTCTAGATACGATACGATCTAGTCTTGGTTTGGAAAACGCCGATCTCTGGTTGGGATAGGCAACAAATAAATTGAGTAGAAGTATCACAATAAAAAGCCAATAAGTGTCAAGTGGCGTTGAGACCGAAGGTGATACGTTGACAATTTGAAATAAGGAGTTTCAAAAATTTTAAAAAAATCGGTTTAATGTTCAAAGCTATCCTGTAAGCGAATTTTTTTTCTGGTCATTTTAAGACGTTTAAAAAATTCGATTTTAAGGAATGTGGGTCGACGATATTTGAGATTTCTCAGAAAACTTTTTTGATAGCCTCATTGTTGTAGAGAATTTCTCATGAGGTTTTTAAAGCTCTTAGGATTTTTTCTGGAAATTTGATTTTTTTTCAAAAAGTAATTTGAAATTTTTGTAAAATTTTTGAGAAATTGAAGTGAAGAGGTAACCGAATTTCGAATCTAGAATTTATTTGTCTACCTTCAAATATTGTGATAATGTAGACACTTAACTCGAAATACTGCCAAAAAACGTTAAAATTCTCAATTTTTGAATTTTTTTTTAATTTCAAAAAAGTTCAGAATTATTCAACAAAAACTAGAAATTCACAAGTCGTTCCTGAGACTTTGGAGAGGAAAATTGGAAAAAGAGAGACCGTTTAAAACCTTAATTCAGCTTTGCGGTGAATTTGATGTACAAATTGAAAATTTT
Organism: Oikopleura vanhoeffeni; assembly: GCA_004367855.1. Classification (NCBI taxonomy): domain Eukaryota; kingdom Metazoa; phylum Chordata; class Appendicularia; order Copelata; family Oikopleuridae; genus Oikopleura; species Oikopleura vanhoeffeni. Next base: position 489,521 of record SCLH01000524.1, on the reverse strand, counting down.
CCATATATGATTAAGGAGGAGTAGGGTTTGCGCGAGGCTCCACATAAAGCTGTTTTGACCACTTAGAGGCAAAATTTTGAAAAAGGGCGACCGTTTGGTGAATGAGTATTTATATCTACATTCTAAATTGCAAATATCAATAAAAAGTGATGAGAAGATGAATGAGGAGTAGGCTTTTTAGTGTGCTTTAGGGACGCCTACTAAAAACCATTTTCTGAGCGTAGGTTGAGGTATTCAGATGCTCTGAATACAGCGGGGTGCGGCGTATAGTTTGTACGCGTATAAGTTGGAACCTGAGATAAAACCTACGTAAGCCTCCGCAAAAACCTACGCTTTTGAAAAAAATAAATTTATTCGTTCCTGGCGTGCGGCGTATAGTTATAGGAAAAAGATAGGGCTTTTTTTCAAACGTTCCTGGCAAAAGTTCAACTTAACGGTTCGTAGTTCACATTGTGAACACGCTTCTTATTACTGATAGGCCTAGGGTTTAAAATTAGGTTAAAGAATGTATATTCGTAGATTTTTGTCAAGACGTTTGAGTAACTGTCAGGACGTTTTTAGAAGGTAGCTAGTAATTAACATAGTAATTAATCTGAAGTATTTATTTCGGCGTTATTACCTTTCCTTAGAAGCAATAATATTTTTTTTCATTTTTAATTATTCTTGCAAGCGTTCGAAGTTTGATATAATCCGCTGAGTTTCGAGAAAAAATGCTGTGATGATATCCACCAAGGTAGCTTCAGGATTTTTCGTGACTTTCTTTGCGGACTTCAAGAGCCTTTAATTTCTCTTCGACTGATAAATGATAGTTTTTAGCAGTGGTCTTTTTTCTTGATAAAATCAAAGTACACTAGAAATTCTAGTCTAGAATATATGTAAAGTTACCCTTAATCCACTAAAAATTCCTTCTTTGGCCATATTTTAACGCAATTTTTAACTCTAGATATTGTACAAATTGACCAATTCAGAGCAACATTTTCCCAGAAGTACGCGTATAGTCCGAATGTACGCGGTATAGTCCGGATTACGCGTAATAGTCCGGGGGTTTTGGGGACGAACTTTCTAACTATACGCCGCACCCCGCTGTAGTACTGGCACCTTCCTTACGAGTTGTACTACGTATTTGGAAAAAAATTAATTTATTTCCGAAGCCAGGTTTCTCAGAAACTTCACTTGAAAATGTGTAAAAAGAGCCCAATATTATCGACGCCCACATCCCTTAAGGTCAATTTTTCGTGATTTTACAGGTAGTATGTGATCCAGTTCTAGCGAAGCCGTATAGAGTGCTAGAAGGCTGATTTTTTGGCCAGTGAAAAATTAAGCGTTTTTCGGTTACCCGTTTTTTTGATTGAGGTCGACGCGACCTAATATTTGACCTCTAATGACCGGTCAAAGTTCAAAGGTCAATCTAAGTTCATTGTATAGACTTGGAAAGTACTCCCAAAAGAATCGGAAGGGTCGCTCTTCTCATGAACGTATTAGCAATATGGGCAATAATGTACTGAAAGGTCGCTGGAGAGCAAAAAGTTCGCTTGAGGTTGACTTTGGGTGTTGACCAGTTTTTGCTGTCTAGCGACTTTTCAGTACATTATTGACCCATAGTTGCTAATACGTTCATGGGAAAGTCTACCCTTCCGATTCGTTTGGGGGTACTTACAAGTCTATACGATGAAGTGATTGACCTTGAACTTTGACCGGTCATTAGAGGTCAAATATAACGTTGTACTAAATCTGGCATAGCCCTAATGAACTGTACCTGGTTAATTGAAAAATATGAAGAATTTTATACGAGATCCAATGATACTATTCTTCAGAAAATCGGATAAATAATTAAATATCAGCTGGGGGTTCCTAAATTGACATATTCCCGATTAAAAATTAGCCGAACAGAGCTTTTAGGATGATATTTTGATTAGCAGATTTTTAGAACAAGCTTTTTGCTTGCAAAAAAAATATGTCAAATGTTTTTTGTATGAATACACTTCTTAATACGCAACCTTGACTAGACGACCTAATCAAAACGGTAAAGCTATCTCCTCCTAGGTTTTATTTGAAAATGATCCTAAATTTTAACATAACCAGAAGAATTAGTAGGCCTAACTCAACGGTAGGCGTTTTGTCGATAAGAGTAATTTTTTCAGAATATGCGGTGAACCACCTTTTGAGCATTGTTCATCGTAAAATCTATCTCCTTCTAGGTTAAATTTCAAAATTCACTCAAATTTTTACAAAAAGTAGTCCAAAACAAAAAGAAACTCAAGGGGAGCCGTTTTTCAATTTCGACCCCAAACTCAAAATATATTTCAAGGTCACGTGAAAAATTTCTGAAACAAATGTGCTTCGATTTTTTGAGGGTAGGCTCAAAAGAAAGCAAGAAACATACATCTATCATTTTTTAACTTCATTTTGAAAAAAAGCAAAGATTTCGAATTTTTTTCTGGTGTTATTTCGGTTGTTTTGCGCTTTTCAAACGTTAACAATTTATTTTGTGCATTTTTATGTCATAATTGGTGCACAAAATGGGGACGGACCCATTTGCACTATTTTCTATTGAACTCGCGGCAAACTTGCTGCGAGGCAGTAAAAAGTACACTTTTGCCCTGTTTTTTTGATATCGCTGGGATATCTGCAGTGACCGTTTTTAAGGACCGCGACATTTTGCACTACGGCGCGATGAATTGTTTTTTGAAAGAAGCAATTAAGGTACTATCGAATTAAACAGGTGCCGTGCGACGCCTAGTCATCACCCACAGAAGTTTTCCTTTCAGAAGTTTGTGTATTGTTAACACACTCAAATCGGTCAAATCTGCCCGATGTACCGCGCTCTTTAGTGCCTCGAAAAAAAACCCACCCCTTANTTTTGCCCTGTTTTTTTGATATCGCTGGGATATCTGCAGTGACCGTTTTTAAGGACCGCGACATTTTGCACTACGGCGCGATGAATTGTTTTTTGAAAGCGGCCTTTCGCACAGCGGCGACTGACCTTAGCAAACAAATGGTACAAAACATTTTAATTGCATCAGATTGTAAAATATTTTGCAGATAATCTGACTCTGATAATTTAATAAGTTCGAGCAAAATCTTCCGATATTATCAATTATAAATTAATCCTTAGAATTTATTGAAATTAAATAAAGATGACATTTATTTCGAGAAATAAAAAAATAACTATTCGCAAATAAATAAATTACAATTAAAATAAGAATATTTTAACATATATATGTTTGTAAATTTGTAAAGTTATCAGAATATGCAGATAACTTTTAAACATCTGTGGTTAAATATTAATTTTGGAAACTAAACTCATACAATGAAATCATAATACTTTTCATTTCGAAAAAAATGAATATACTGTGGTTTTTGTCTAACCATTAGACAAAAATCACAGTACTTCTTTATCTATCAATTAAAATAGAGATTAATTTTTAAGATACAATAAATATAATGAAAAAAAATACTATTGTTTAAATTGTAACAATAAATCAAATAACAATCAATTTTCGAAAATAAATAAGGTTTACGAAATTTAAATTTTTTTCATTTATTTTGAAATTAATTATAAATTATTATATTGTTTTTTTTTAAATATTTTTAACTTTAATTGGAAATTAGAATTTAAGTCATTCATTTTCGAAATAAAATGCATTTTTCATTTAATTGCATTTAATTAAATTCAAAATTATTGTTAAAAACTTAGCCGGCAATATTCTGATAAATTAATTAAAAATAATCTCGGATACTTCGTCCAAATTTTTGAGTTATAAGATTGAGATTATCTGCAAAATGTTTAACTAGTCTGGCGCGATAAAAATCTTTTGTATCATTTCTTTGCTAGGGTCAGTCGCCGCTGTGCGTAAAACCTCTGTCAAAAGAACAATTCACCGCCGCCGTAGTGCAAAAATGTCGCGGTCTCAAAAAACGGTCTTGCAAATGGGTTGACGTCTGAGTTTACTGTATATGACCCAAAATGGAACGTTTAAACTCATTATCATTTGAAATGAAACCAATTGGCTATTTATATTAAAAAAAAATGCACTGTAGTAGACGAACGGAACAAAGGTTTTGCTAAATTTCGCAGAATTAATTTCGATACCACCGACTAACGAAAAAAGTGAAATTTAAATTTTCCTCAAATTCGCAGAATCAATTAAGGTACTATCGAATTAAACAGGTGCCAGGCTGCACGCCTAGTCATCACCCACAGAAGTTTTCCGTTTCAGAAGTTGTGTTATTGTTAACACACTCAAAATCGGTCAAAATCTGCCCGATGTACCGCGCTCTTTAGTGCCTCGAAAAAAAACCCACCCCTTAACCCACATACTCAGAAGTTATGAACAGTGACGTAACTCAGCGGTGGCCAAATCTGGCCACCTGACTTTAAAAAATCATATTTTTATCCAAGTTAACGTTACGAAAAAATATAAACTATTTATTCCAACAGCTTCAACAAATTAGTTTGATAGAAAAAAAATTAAAATTATATTTTCTCGGTTTATTTTACGATAATTTTTTTCTTTGAGACAATATCGTAAAAATAGAAAATATTTGACTAAAACCTCAATGAGAAAAACGGTAAGGGAAATGTTTTTGTCATATAAATATAAAAAAAATAACGCACGATTAATTTGCCACCAGGTACGACCTTTCGCAGATATTTTTTGGCTTTCTTAATAACAACATCATAAGTACTTTTTATCAAAGTTTGTGCGTCAAAAAGAAATAACAAAGAAATTTAGTTCGCGCACGCATGAGTTGTCCGATTTTTACCAGGTGTTGAAAAGTAAACAGTAATCAATTTTCAATATATTGGTTAGAGGGACAACATGAGTTGTTGTTTGCACAAAATAACTTATAATCATATTTATTTTTGCAAGAAATTACCTTTTTCGAGAGAAAATCGCAACAATTTGATGTGTGTAAATCAAAAAGAAGAAAAAATTTGATTTATGAATATTTATTTTCATTTTTGACCACATAAAATAAATCCTAAATCACGGTGGCAAAGTTCATAAAATCTATTTTTTTAATTTTTTTCAAGTTCAAATTCTCATTTGAATTTTTTTCAGGGCCCGATTCCGGTCGACAACATTGCATTTATCTCAAGAACTACAAAAGAATAGAGAAAGATAAATAAGCCAAAAGATAGAGAATTTTCAAAAAACACGATCATTTTAAATATAAATGTTTTCGGAAAAGTTAACCTGATTAAAAATAGAGATCGCAAGTCACTTGGCCAGATATGGCGCAGCGCTGAGTATTGTGGGCGTTAAGAGTTTAAGGTATCATTTTGTCTCGACGCCACTTGAAACTCACGGGTACTTTTCGGCAAAGGATAAACTTCAAAAATAGTTCAACTTTATTAATTCTACAAAATGGCCTGCATTTTTTAAAATACTTGATCCTAAAACAGATGGTCAAGATCCAAAGAAATATGGTCCAAGAGTAAAAAAAGTACCTTACCACGAAATGGGAAAGTTCAAAATACCAACTACTTATAGACGGACAGTAGCTCCCGTATCGCACAGCACTTTTAATTATTGATGGACAGCGTGAGTTTTCAAACAAGATTCGGGTGAGTCGTTATAAGAGGGGGGTATGGACCATAACATATAGGGACTACCAAAAATTCATTAAATTCGCAAGACAGTTAACTCGTAAGACTCGATTTCCGGCAAGTAGTGACCATTCACCATTTAATAGTACTCAAAATCACGTGGCAGACCTCTTAAAATAATCTTAAACGAATTTCTAAGACTTGTATTGCATTACAGTATGGCTCCGTTTAAATATAGCATTTCTGTAGAAGTTCAAAACTTCCGAAATACGATTACATAAGAAGCGTAGGCGAAAGAAGAAGAGAAGTATTTACTATGCTTTTTAACTCATGAGAAATCAGAAACCCCAAAATTTAAGAGTTCATTTACTAGTGAATTTTGTTGGGAAAACATATAATTATTTTTTGACAGACGATAGAATAGAGCGACTCATTTGATGTTTCGGTCAAATCTGCCCGATGTACCGCGCTCTTTAGTGCCTCGAAAAAAACCCACCCCTTAAGACTGGTTAAGGTATCACTTTTGGTCTCGACGCCACTTGAAACTCACGGGTACTTTCGGCAAAGATAAACTTCAAAAATAGTTCAACTTCTAATTCTACAAAATGGCCTGCATTTTTTAAAATACTTGATCCTAAAAACAGATGGTCAAGATCCAAAGAAATATGGTCCAAGAGTAAAAAAAGTACCTTACACTGAAATGGGAAAGTTCAAATACCAACTACTTATAGACGGGACAGTAGCTCCGTATCGCACAGCACTTTTAATTATGATGGACAGCGTAGTTTTCAAACAAGATTCGGGTGAGTCGTTATAAGAGGGGGGTATGGACCATAACATATAGGGACTCAAAAAATTCTAAATTCGCAAGGACAGTTAACTCGTAGACTCGATTTCCGGCAAGTAGTGACCATTCACCATTTAATAGTACTCAAATCACGTGGCAGACCTCTTAAAATAATTTTAACGAATTTCTAAGACTTGTATTGCATTACAGTATGGCCTCCGGTTTATATATATAGCATTTCTGTAGAAGTCAAAACTTCCGAAATACTGATTACATAAGAATGCGTAGGCGAAAGAAAGAAGAGAGTATTTACTATAGCTTTTTAATCATGAGAAATAGAAATCCCCAAAAATTTAAGAGTCATTTTACTAGTGAATTTTGTGGAAAACATATAATTATTTTTTGACAGAGCGATAGAATAGAGCGATCATTTGATGTTTTATATGAGTTAGTTTCAAATATAAATTAAGGATTGATTTCATCTTATTATTGGACTTTTGTGTGTAACTGGAGGTAATTTTCGCAACTTTTTGTTTTCTTATCCTCATTAAATCTTTTAATTCGTTTAAATTTTTTTTGTTTTTTCAATTGTATGCCAATTGGCTTATTATTAATTCTTTTAAGTTATTGAAAAATGTATGCTGTAAATGAACTTTGCTAATATATGGCTGATTTAATAAGAATGGTAGCTCAGTTGCCGGAAATCGAGTCTGGGTACAGATTCATGTCTAAAGTCTACGAGTTAAAGTTGCTTTAACCTGTTACATTATTCATTTAGGAGGTTGAAGGGTCTCCAACTTATACGTAGTTAGTTCAATAGCAAATAACAGCATTATTCACATAAAAAATTTCTTAATTTTTTTTTTAATTTTTCAAATAATCATTTAATATTGATTACTTAAGTAATAATTTAATATGTATCAAATAGTTACTTAAAAAATTTTGAAAAAAAATAAAGTGATTTCGTATCAGAAAATGATGCACGAAAATTCAAAATTTTAATTTTTTCTTAAATCGAGCTCAGGGGTGCCCCTTCTCTAAGTATAAAGTGATCCAGGCAAGTGTTTGAATATTTACTTGTAAAGATAAGGTCGGATCGGTTTTCCCTGATCTGATCTGATTCAACCGATTCGATCACATTGTGCCAACCTCTGGTTAGAGTCAGGGTTGTAAAAGGGATGACTTTTGCGTTAGGTTTTCCATCTCTCTTTGTCGTAGGTTCATGTCATGAAAAAGATTTTCAGAAAAAGATAGGCAAAAATGGGGATGGGGATCTTTTGACCAAAAACTTTTGTCAAAAGATTGAAATCGAGACGATTTGATTACGAATCGTAAGTAATTATTGTTAGAATGTAAGTTGACAGAAACGCTTTAATTTCAGCTTACTGTCGAATTCAGATGACGAAAAAATCTGCTAAAGTGGCGAGCTAGAATCTAGAATTCGTAATCAAATCTTCTCGATTTCCATATTTGGCAACAGTTTTTGATCAAGATTACAATTTGACGCAATGAAGTTATTTTGTTTCTTTCTGAAAGTTCGTCCTGTTGCATAACAAATTTCAAAGCACAGCCGTACGAAAAAATGGAAATCGAGAAGATTTGATTACCATTGTTAGAATCGTAGTTGATAAAGTTTTTAAATTCAACTTTAGATTTCAGATGACAACAAAATCTAATCCCCTTTTACTAAAGTGGCAAATTATAATCTAACATTCGTAATCAAATCTTCTCAATTTCCATATTTTGGCCAATGTTTTCAAAACCAATGGTCGAAATCATAATTTGACTCGATAAAGCCATTTAGTTTCTTTCTGAAAGTTTGTCTTGCTGTATAATAAATATGAAATCACAGCCGTTCGAATCATGACTAGAGTCACCATAGTAGGGTTGCCACGGACTTTCAAAAAATTTTGCCAGTCTCAATGAAACATGAATCATGTTACATGATCTGATAAATCAAAGATTGGTATATCTAGGCCTTTACTTTCGCGTTCGCGTGAAAGTGGGAACTGGGAGCGTCTTTTTTAGATAACTAAAGGTTACCCCTAAAACGGTCGAGAGTTCATTCAATAAACTACATTGCCAATAAAATTTATCATTTCGAATTTTGGGACCGTAGCTTATGGACGGTGATTTCTGAAAAAATCAGCGAAAAATCTTTTTTTTTGAAGCAATAAAAACCATAAATAATTTTCAACGAAAATTTTTGGTGGCCAACCTATTTATAACCTAGATATCTTATGCCACGAACGTTCTTATTTGTAACATTCATCCAGTATCTAAGATACTGTATCCATGACATCAGGTTTCAAGTTTAAAATCTTTTGGATTTAAAACATCGTTTTTCCTAAAGCAACGAATATATCGTGAAGCTTAAATTTAACTCCCACTAGTGCAAAATCAGTACTATTGTCGCATAATTTGAGACGGTGAGTTTGATTATGAATCGAAAGTAAGCTCAAATTCAACCTATTTGTCAACTGAGTTCAAAACTATTTCGTATTCAGTCCAAAAAATACGATTGAAATTAAACGACCAAGGAGATTTTAAAAATGTTTTCTAAAATTGTATACAAGCTTGTCAAGCGTTGGAAAGCCAAAATTCAAATTTCGTAATTTGTCCACATCGAGCGCAAGAGCACCTCTAGTCAAAATTGAATAAAAATGTCATAATTTCTTTGTCTACTCAGACCGCCATTTATCTTCCAAAAACCGGTTGTGAAATAAATTTAAGCATGAGAATAATTTTAAGTAGGTCAATAGCAGGCTTGTAAAGGGATGCATTTCCCTTTTTACAAGCCTGGTCAATAGGAACTTAGTTAAGATTATAATACATGTAAGGAAGAAAGTTATCTCTAGGCCTTCCGTTGCACGTTCGTGTTTGACCAATGAGGACGCTAGAAATAACGATGTTGACCGATAAAGTCTTTAGGTAAAGGGTCAAACACGAACGCGCATCGCTGGGTCTAGAGATCTTCTTCCCAAAAGTACCTCGTGAACTATTTTTAGCTGAAGAATTTGAATTGAACACGTTAATTTTAATAGGTTATATAATATAACTTATATTTAAATAGCTAAGGGGTTGGGTGTCGTAATTTGGTACCTTTCAATCACGCCGCAGAATAATTTTAGGGCAGTTGTGAAAAATCCGAAGAAACCCGTTTGTGGGTCTAGCCTTCGACTAACGATTCCATATCCCCTATTCACACTTTTGTGAATATCCCGGCCCTGATTAGGAAACGTAGTGTGTTTTTAAGTAGTAGGGCCGGGATATTCACAAAAGTGTGAATAGGGGATATCTAATACTCTAAATTCCAACACCACACCACCAGGTGCTAGGTGTATTCTAGAACACCTAAGTGTTTTTTCAACACCTATCTTCTTTTAGACCCCACATAGTACGTGTGGCACATACAACGCGTCTGAAAATTCACTCAGAGTACGGGATGAATGGGTGAACAAATATGAACGCCGATTTTAACGATTTTGTGGACAAATATAATGTTGTCAATATGTTTGGCCCGGATTTTTATATTTGTATCTAGATTTCTAAAAATTTGATTTTTAGTAAACTAGACATGAAGGGCCGAATAAAATCGTATGATCGAGTTAACTGGTCAAAAAATCTAATTACAGCCAATCGACATTTTCATCCAATCAGCGTCAAATTCTATAATTAGGTTGAACATTTTTGCTNTACCACCTTATGTTCTATATTTGATCGATTTGTCTGTGTTGGCTCTATTTGAGTTAAATTGCCGTTCAATTCTTTCGAAAAATAATTCCTTGAAAAATATTTTTTTTTCATTATTTTGAGTTTCATAAAAATCACTTGTGAAAAAATTTTTCTTTGTATAGAGACTGCAGATGAAATAAACTTATATCAAAAGAATCCTCAAATACTTTCCTAAAAACTAGCTTCCTCAGAATTTCGATATTATGTATCGTTTTCACACAATTAATTTTTTAAGAAATTTCGACGAAAATCCTAAAAAAAAGAAGGAAAAAATAACTTTCGAACGGCTCATCGTATAAAATTTTCAACAATATTTTTGGAAATAAAATTGCAAACTCTATGATATATGTGAATTGTAGGTCTGTGACGACGTTATTTCTGCGCCGTTTTGGCTCCCGAAAATTTTTTTGCCTTTAGATAGTCAAAGGGTGTGAGGGGGTTAAACAAAATTAAAATTACAAATTTTTAGCCCCAAAGTTTGTCACCTGATTGAGTTATTTACAATTTTTCTTTCTCAAATATTTTCGCTGAATTGCGTAGGTAACTTTCTCTAAGAAAAATACCCAAAAATCAGATAAAAAATGACCATCTGCGAGAAAACAAAACAAAAATGGTAAACTGCGAATAAAAACGTGTGAAATTATCAAATTTGAATATTCGGCAACCAGGCACCAATTTGAGCTTACTTTCGAGTGTTTGGTCTTTCACCGCCCTAAAGGGCTTCGGTGATTAGAGACAGATTTGCAGTTTTTCAATTTTTCTTCTCTTGATGGTAAACTTTTGGGAGCGTGCTTTCCGTACCCAAATTGGCCAATCGATTTTTATTGTCCTCCCTATACTTTGCTTAGCTGGGTACGGAAAGCACGGGCGTGCTTAGCGTACCCAAATTGGTCTGAATGAAAAATATGTTGTGAAAAACGCAACGTCATGATTATGTGTAATTAGAGTGGTTGAGGAATTTCACCGACTGCAGTACACTAGACACCGACTCAAACTTTTACCAATTCGGAATTTTCAAATACAATATTTTTAAATAAAAGGCGCCACCTTTGATCTTACTTCGTTTAATCTGATTTAGTTCNTAATTTATAAATATGTCAAAAAATTTGATGGAAAAATCATGATTTTTGATGAAAAATGTTTATTTTTCCCAATAAAAGCAGATTATTACACTTTTCCTTTTATTTTCAAGTAAATATGGTAATAAAGTACAACTGTGGACATTTTTTGATTGCTTAAATTCACTTTTATGATAACTAAATTTTAAGTCCGATTTTAGACATTTTGGAATGTGTACATTTGAATAATCAAAAATATAACAATAAATGAGTGAATATAGATTATCATACCCTGGAGAATACTAAGTTATTTCTGTACATCTGTTTATCTGATTATGTAAATGTACACAGAATATATTTGAAACCTTTATGTTGAAATGTATTTTGTGAGTCTACCAAATTTACAAATTGAATATCTGGTAGGCTAAGAACATAAATTTAACATAGGGATTTCCATGAATTACCAATCCGTTATGCGGATAAATATCACGTACAATGTAGTTGAGGTGAACTGGCTTTAAAAAAGGGTGTTTTTCTTATCAACCAATGCCCGCATCTGATTTTTCTAGCCTTTTGATGAAGTTAGAAATGATGAATTTTTGACTTAATTTATTTGTCGTTAATTTTCTTTGATTTTTCGAACCATAATCTACCATTAGAAATCAAATCTAATTTTTACGCGCGTTTTTCAGTAATTGAAAATTTTCAAAATTGTCATTCTAAGCTCAAGGTTTCTCTCTTGAGGGGGTAGGTGTCGGTTTTTTTTAGCCCTTTATAGAATTAATTTATGATAAATTAACTCGTGGACTCGATTTCCGGCAAGTAGTGACCATTCACCATTAAATCGAATTTTACGACGCATAAGCATTAATGACAAGATAAATTATAAAGGTATCGATTAACTTGAAGACAAAATGACGTTTGTGCGTTTTTTTTGGAAAATTTTTACTGTATTACAGTACTTATTTTTTGCAAATTTATTTTGAATCACCAAATAAAATCTTTCATTGTAATCAGAAAAAAAATCTAAGACTTTTTTTCCATTACACCAAAGCCCAAAAATGATCACGTGACCGTATATTCAAGAAATAAGGTCGGTAAAAATAGTAGTGTTTTTTTCAAAAAATTCTTAAATTACGTTTTGAAATAAGTGAAGATGTTCCTTAGGAGTTTTTAAGACTTTTTTCCAATTACACTAGAGTCCAAAAACGATCACGTGACCTTCAAATTGAGAAATAAGGTTTTGGCTCAAGTACACAAATAGTACTCAAATTACGCAGAAAAAATTTGTGGGATAATAAACACCTAATTTTAGAGTTTCGAACATAATGATATTTTCCAAAAAGGTCACGTGATCTTATTTTTCAAGAAATAANTCTAGGAGAAGTATCACTTTGAAGACGAAAAATTGTAAAAATCGGCGTTCAAAAGTGATTCTAGAAAATTCAAAAAAATGGCTCCAACATATTAGTAACCTCACTCTTCCCGTACTCTGTGTAAATTTTCAGACGCTTTGTATGTGGGGTCTAAAAGAAGATCGATTTTGAAAAAACCGTTTAGTGCTCTAGAATAGACTCACCACCTGGTGGTGTGATGTAACAAGATTGACTTTGAGATGTGTAATCGTTAGACGAAGGCTAGATCTACAAACTAGTATCCTCAGAATTTTCACAACTGCCCTAGATTTGTTCTGAGGCGTGATTGAAAGGTACCAGATTACGACACCTACCCCCTTAATTCAAGAATCCCGCGATTTCATTGGTCACTTTCTCAAAGTTATGACGCGTGCTGAGAAAGACTCATTAGGGATAATTGTCGATATATTCTTGTGTAACAAAGCAAATCGGAACAATTAACTTCAATCAAATTAATTTCGAATATACAATTTGGTTCTAATTTGAATTTTTAGAGTTTTACTCTTATGTTATTTCAATTTTCTTTAAAAAAAGGTTTTGTATTTTCTGTATATTTTTGCTTAATTCGATTTTTTGCGCTTTAAAAAATCGAAATTAAAGCAAAAAATTTAAGCCAAATTAAGTTTTGGTACGCAAAAATACCGTCGCTCAAAAAATGACTTTTCCACTTTTTTTATACAAAGTCTGCCAAGGTATGAAAACTTTTATATTCCGTTATATTGAAAAGATATAAAGAACTATAATTCGTATTATTTTATTTTTGTACCCAACAAAAACCTGTACTTAAATTTTTTATCTTAGCAAAAATTCTCGATCCATATCAACAATTAAAAAGGAGTGCTTCAACCAAAAGTGTCGTGAACGCAAATACCGAAAGTACCAAAACCGGCCCAGATGTGACTCGACATGACACAGACTTGACCGCGATTGTCGAGGCGGAAAAAGATGAAGTTTTCGAAAATCCAGAAATTTTTGAAGATTCGAAAAATAAGTTCGAAAGTGATGAACATTTTGAAAAAGTTGAATATTTAAGCAGATCTCCAACAAAGTCGGATTTACGCGCGGGATTATCAGTGGAGGGGGTGAAATCGGCAGTACTGAAAGTTACAGAAATAATGCCCTTGAAAAATACAAATGAAGATGATGGATTTCCACCAAGGATTCAATAGTTAAAATTTATCTACTCTGTGCAAAGTGCGAGGCAGAAAATTTGAGAAAATATAGAAAATTAAATACTACTCTACTAGTAAATTCAAATTCCGAAAAACGTCAGAAATTATTAATTTGTGAAAAAAAATTAATTTATAAAATTTGAAGATAAGCCTCGGTAACGTTTAAAATGAAATATATTAACAGATATTTATTTTACGAATAAAATATCGACTTTTTAACTGACAAATAAAAAAAAATTCAAAAACCACCAATGCTGCACTTTTTGAAATAAATGAACCGAATATAAATGTTATGTAACACGTTCATAAAAACCATTTTCAAGTAAAATATTGTCAAATTTATATATTTTTCTTAAATTTTCTGTTTGCTTTACAACTTGTTAAAACCATTTTATAAGCAATTTAATTCATTCTGTTTCTCAAAAATGATTCTAGTTCCAATTATTTTTGCATTTAAAAGGAATATCGATTAAAAAAGGAATTATCAAATTTCATGACAAAACAATTTCGTCAAGTACCAGGATTTTAAGCCAGCTTATTATTAATATATATCATATATAATATATGTCTATATCGTTTACAGCAGGTTAGGGCCAGGAAACAGGGTGGTGGTATTTTTCGCCTAAGCGTAGCCTTTTTAGGTCTAAAGATCGGTCTTTTTTTAAGATTGTCCAATTTAATGGGTATCTGTTCTGAGAGAACCAGACTAGATAGCGACAAACGGTTTTTTGTATCTAAATCTTGACCGAATTTGTAGTGGTGAAGTTTTTTCTTTTTTTCCGGTGATTACCGGTTCACAGGTAATTCGCAAAAAATCGTTTTTTCGGTCATTTTGAGCAATTTCGATGACTGATTTCCGGTCACGTGATCAACCTTTGAAGCCAAAAATTTTTCTACCGTATATTTTTTCAAATGTTTCACATCAGAAAACCATTTGTCGCTATCTTGTCTAGTTCTCCTAGTCGAAATCACATTTGGACAACCTTAAAAAAGGACCTTAAGGTAAACCGTTTTTTTAAATAATAGTTTTCATAAAATGGTAAGTTAGTTTTTTGTATAGGTAACCACTACTTCCGCGACTATTACGGGAAAACCATAGTCGATATCGGCTAAAAAATTCATAATTTTATTTTATATGACAAATAAACCGGAATGTAGTTTTGGTAGGTTCGAATCTCGGAAGGCCGATGTTTTTTCTTTAAATCAGGCGGAAACTTAATTTTCATGTTTTTGTATCTTAAGGGGGTTGTGGGTGTAAAATCTAGCTTATTGCAAGCAAATTAAAATCGCTAAAACTTTGTAAACATCATCGGAGTGGGTACATTTGTGAATGCATATATGTAAATACATTACATATGTAAATTCAAACCCTGAGGATAATTGGTAGGAAAAATAATATTTTTTTGTAATATTTTTCATGAATTTTAAAATGTGCTAAATTTCAGCTTGTTCAAACTCTCAAATTCGGAACAAAATTCTCATTTTTCAACAAAATTTTCTAGGATTGTGAAAAAACCACAAACTATTTGAATGTTGTTCCCGGATTATTCGTTTTTGATTTTAATCGGCTGAAAAATCAGTAATTTTATTTCTTACAACAATGGAGAATTCCTGTTTTTATCATTTTTCGAGAGAGCTTGACCGAAAATTGAAAATATCAAAAAGCCAAATTTTTGGCGTTCAACTGGACAACAACCCCTGAAAATTGCATCACATTTGTATTCAGCATGTAAAAGATTTTCGTTGATGGAGAACAAAAATAAAGCACTTATAAACAAGCACCTGATTTCCTTGACCGTCAACAATTTAACAACTGTTTTGTGTTTAATCGTACCGTGAAGAGCAGGCCGACCACATATATTGCTAATTATTTCGAAAAANGGCCATTTTGAAGAGTGTTTTTCGTTGATTTGAAACGAATAATGAAAAAAAAATTGAACAAAAAATAAGGATAATGAAACATTACTTTGATGGTATATTGAGAAGAATATATCAACCCAGTGAAAAGTTTCTCATCAAGATCCCATATCCGTATCTGTCAAAATTCACCGAGGCCCTTAAGGGGGTTGTGGGTGTAAAATCTAGCTTATTGCAAGCAAATTAAAATCGCTAAAACTTTGTAAATATTACCGGAGTGGGTACATTTGTGAATGCATATGTAAATTCAAACCCTGAGGATAATTGGTAGGTGAAATAATATTTTTTTGTAATAATTTTCATGACCAGAGGGCAATTTCAAAATATGCTAAATTTTAGTTTGTTGGAACTCTCAAATTCGGAATAAAATTCTCATTTTTCAACATATTTCAATAAAATTTTCTAGGATTTTGAAAAAACCACAAACTATTTGAATGTTGTTTCCGGATTATTCGTTTTTATCATTTTTTGAGAGAGCTTGACCGAAAATTGAAAATATCAAAAAATCAAATTGTTGGCGTTCAACTGGACAACAACCCCTGAAAATTGCATCACATTTGTATTCAGCATGTAAAAATTTTTCGTTGATGGAGAACAATAATAAAGCACTTATAACCAAGCACCTGATTTCCTTGACCGTAAACAATTTAACAACTGTTTTGTGTTTAATCGAACCGTGAATAGTAGGCGGACCAAATATATTGCTAATTATTTCGAAAAATTTGTCATGTGATGAATAAAAGCCACTTTAATTGCTTGCATATTTCAAACATTTAGCACCCACAACCCCCTTAAGGGCCTCGGTGCATTTTGACAGATACTGATATGGGCTCTTGATAAAAAACTTTTCACTGGATTATTATATTCTTCTCAATATACCATCAAAGTTATGTTACATAATCAAGGCAACTTTTGTAACTAGCAAATTTTTGCATTATGGCTTTTTAAGAAAATTTTGAGTTCTAATTAAACTTTTCGAATTCGACAAGTTATGAGAAATTTTTGATAAAAGTTCCGGACATTATGAAAAAATGCTTTATTTTTCGTTCAAAATTTTTTTTTTCAATATATGTTTCAAATCAACGAAAAAACTTTACAAAATGGCTACTTTTACTTTTCGACTAGGTGACCACATATTTTATATATGCTCTTTGAAAAACCATATGACATGGTTTAGTGATTGTTGGTCAAAAATAATTAGAAATATTTTGAAAGTTTTTCTCATTTCTTGTTCAAAAATTTTCACACTAATTATTTTGGAATCCTTAGCAAAAAATATTGGGAATAGCTACTTGCACTATATTTAAATATGCTTTCGTTTTTTTTCTTCGCTTTTGTTTATACTCTGAATTATTCTTTTTTGAATGAAAATAAGGTTTGCCCGAAATCTAGTTAAGCCCTCTTTAATCAAGAATTAAAAAAAAATTATTTCACTGAGGCTTGCTCAATTGGTAAGCCGACCTGTCGACCGTTTAAAATTTATTTTATTTAACTCATGAAAAAAATTATTTTTTTCGATGTGCTAAAATTTCGGTTTTTTTCGACTTTTTTCGAAAATTTTTATTTTAGATTTTGACTTATAAATCGTATGAATTTAAACTAAATAAATTTTCAACGTTGGACAGAACCGTATTTTAAAGCTCCTAATTAATAAAAAATGGAAAATAAATTTTACTGTAATTTAGACACCTTCGATAGCAAACGCGCGTTTTTTGAGTGTTTTTTCAAAAGACGATTTATAAAGTAAAAAAAATCAATCTGAAGAAATTCAAATTCGACAAAGTAAGCGGAAAAGTGGCAACTTGTGTTTGAGAAAGTTTTTATTCGAAAATTTTGAAGTGGCAAAAAGTTTCTCATCAAGACAAAAAAAAATGAAAAAGTGCAAATCTGTCAAAATGCACCGAGGCTCTCAAAGGACCTACCCAATTAAGTCTCTGGTGTAAAAATTCAAAAAATTATCTCGCTAATGGTAAAAACAAATTGTTCAGAAGCTCAAAATTAAGTTTATTATTTGATAGATGAAAACAAATGAGTTTTTAAGCCTGTGATTTGTGTGACCAATCAGGGCGAAGATACTGAAGCTTCAATAATATTAATTTCGTTTACTTCCATATTAAATATTATACGTTCCGGAGCAGATAAATTCCACTTTTAAATACATACTTTACCATTCTTTATCGAAGAAATTTTTCTCATAATTTTTTCTAGAGAATTTGAGATGTTTTTGCAAAAATAAGTACCAAATTAATAATTCGAAGCATATTTTTTT
>SCLH01000524.1:447995-470393 GCA_004367855.1 Oikopleura vanhoeffeni | reverse complement strand
AATTTAGACATTCGGAATTCTCGTACAATTTTCAGTTCTCCCTGATATTACCGATACAAAATATTTGCACACTTAAATGTGAGAGGGGTTTGTTTGAGTCGTTTCCTGACTCAAAGAGCAGCACTCAAAATATATTTTTGTTTTGTCTTTCGAGAGGTATAACTCAGAGGGTATTAATGCAATCCAGTTTTTAATTTGATATTTGAAAATTTCCGGCAATTTTGTGTAATCATGGTGAATCTCAAAAATAAATATTCAGCGTTAAAATTCTACAGACACTTCGTGGGTCGAAAAAGGTCAATCTCGTACAATAGTGTACGATGAGTGCGTACAAGTTAACCAGTTTAATTTCAAAAAATAATTTTTTGAGAACTATGACAAAGTTGTCGTTCTCAGAGGTCAATTTCTAAACTAACAATTAAAATACAATTTTTCATTTTTTTCTGATAAAAAGTATGGCAATTAAAATTATAAATGGGTTTTTATCTGATTTTTTGCAAAAATAACTACTGTAATTTCTCAACAAACGCACAAAAAAATTTTGGCAAAAATTTCAGCGTTCACTTGGTCGACGATGATCCCATCATGTATAAGGGTTGAAAACCGTGTGAAGTCGTTACGGCTGAGAGTTAAACCAAATCATGAAATTTTAAGGAGAATTTTTTGAAAATAAAATAAAAATTCGAAAAAAATTTATTTGGTAGAATGGCATTTTATGCTTTAAATTGACTATGAAAGTAGTTTCTCATGCCTGCTCAATCATAAGATTATGCTTATCGAATAGCAAATTAAATTTTACGTCGATGAAGACAAAAAAATGCGTTTTCAGTCGTTCCGCGTATGCATTTTTTTCATCAAAATGACTGAAAAAAATTTTGTATTTTCTTTTGCAATTTATAGCTAAATGTTTTTGTAACGCGATCCGTGTAATAACAATATAAAATGAATAATAAATCAACCTGTAAAGCGCCTTTCAAACCCCAAAATGTTGTTTCAAAATACTGAAATTGTGACCATGAGGTGGCTCTAAAAAATGTCATGATCGCAATCATTTTTATTTTGAGAAAGTTAAACCCTATAAACTAAAAGAATCAGTACTGAGGGGTTCGGTTTTGCAGATAAATCTCTCGGTACTGACCCTATCCATGATGATTTTTGCCTTAAATTTTTTTATCGTTACCTTCGTCAAATTTTACGGACTTTCTTATGGTCAAGTTTTACGTTTGCAGAAGAATGCGGGCGGACCTGGGCGTACTTTTACCGCAATTTTGAATTTAAAGGGCTATTTCGGGCGAGAAAATTTTTCCGAAAAATTTTTGTTTTCAATTTTTTTTTAATTCTGTATTAGTCACCTATTATCCATATACAACATGGTTAACTTACTTGGTAACACTGACGATTTGAAATAAGGAATTTCAAAAGTAAAACTTTTCGAGATTTTACAACCTTGAGGTTTGACCAATTTTTTGCTCTCTAGCGACCTTTCAGTACATAATTGACCCATAGTTGGTGATATTTTCATCAGAAAGTCGACCCTTCCGATTCTTTTGAGGGTACTTTCAAGTCTCTACGATGAAATTCACCTTGAACTTTGAGCGGTTATTTGAGGCCGACCACAATGGTCGCGGACTCTAATTCAAAGGGAAACCTTTTCTTGACCCCAAATTGGCCAATCGTTTTTTTTGTCCTTAGTATATCTAAAATTAGCCCTAGGTAGGTCTAAGAACCCCATTTTTCTTGTGTCTGTAGAAAAGATAGAAATGTCACGTCGCGGAAGTGACTGAACTACATTCTGTTGATTCGATCGGCTGAACAATGATTTTCAAGGCATTTGGTGAAAATATCAAAGGCACCTAAATCCAGTTCTCGAGAAATAGGCGATAACTGCTCCAAAAGCAATTACTCTTGCTTTGTTCTTAATTGGGTCATATTACACCAAATTTTTCTCAATTTTATTCTTGGAATCGCGTGGTTGAGGAGTTTCACCGACTGCACTGGAGCACAGTGATAGGCATAACTTATGTAAACCTTTTTTGACCCCAAATTGGTCTGAATAAATAATTTGGATTTAGGCCAATTTGGGGTCAAGAGAAGGTTAAGCTTTTATTGACCCCATTTGGGGTCAAAAGATACCGACTCAATTCAAATAAACGGTTTACTAAAAACGCTTAATTTTCACCTGCCAAAAAATAAGCGCTCTAGCTCTTCATACGGAGTCGCTAGAACGGGCTTCATGACCCCCTGTAAAATCTCGAAAATTTAACCGAAAAATGGATTTTTTTGACAATTTTTTCGAAAACAAAAAAAATCCTACGTCTTAAAATGACCAAAAAAACTTATCTACAAGATAGCTTAAAAACATTGATACCCATTTTTTACTTATGAAATTCCTTATTTCAAATCGTCACTGAAGTCACGGGACTAATAGAGACTGTTCGAGGGCGTGAAAATTTTGAAGATCGAAATATTTTCGAATAAACTTTCAGCCTGAAATTTTTCCAGCTTAAATTAAGCTGCTTAATTCAATAAACTTATTTTCCATAATAGGGCAATGGCTTCCGAAACTATGGATGTGCTGGTGTTGGAAACATGAAAGCAAATGAAAAAACAGCTGGATTCCCAATCGATGCTGTTGATAAAGCAATTAATACATGGAAAAGTTGCATAAGATGTGCTGAAAATAAAATTGATCATCATGCTGTTAGCTATGATTTTAATGAAGAATTTAACTTTTGTGGTAAGAATAGTGCATTATTCAAATGTTCAAATCGCAAAAATGTGTATAAAAAAACAGTCTTTTTAGGCACAAAAAGAAAATATGTGTTTTATGTTTTTTGTACATTGAAAAGATATGTATTAATTTAAACTTTGAATAACATAAATTTCAATAGTAATTTATGTAATTACACTTCTTACCTAAAATTAAAGATTTTTTGTTTACTGACCTTTTGTGTATTAAGACATTATCTAAGACATTACCTAAAGGTAATTTACCTATGAATAGGGTGCGCTGCGGGAACTCTACAGACTAAACTAAACCGTAGATGAAAATTCCTCTGCGTTCCAGGTTTATCGCCAAAAAACAACGATTCCAAGCAAAACAAAATTTTTGGCCATCTGGTTGTCAGAAAATGAGTTCTAAAAACTTGATTTTCAGCACTAACTTGTATTTTGAGCATAAAAATTTGGGTCATTTTCACAAAAAAATGCGTAGACGGAAAACTCTGTAAGCTGAATATTTTTTTATACCACATTCTCTAACATGTTTTTTTAATTATGTCTATGCAGAACTTGCAATGCTTTCCAATGCGCATGCCAAAAGCAGCGCGGAAGGGTGCGTGATGAATGTAAATCCCGATTTTGAATTTGAACTGTTTTTTTATGGTCAATATATATATATGCCGAAAAAATATTTTTTTTGTATTTTATATTTTTCGTCCTTGTTTTAAGTCCTGGTCGTTTTTTACGTTTTTGATTTTTTTTCATTTAAAAATTAGAATTTTGAGTCTCATTGAAATTATTTAGTTGATTAGTGAGTTGAGAATTTTCATGCCGCGGCACCGCATAATTTCACGCCAAAAATTGTCAGATTATTTTTTTCTAGGATGTCATTTTCTAAAATGATGTCATGCATTGTTAGCTCAAACAAATTTCCGACTTGATTTACTAGTTACAAATCCGACCAGGGGTCGGCACATTCTAATTTTTTTTGGATGGGTAGACCATCCGGAAAAATTAGATCAGAGGCTGATGAAATCAAATTTCAATTGGGTAACCCAATTTGGGTTGTCTTAATCAACATTAAAAGTCAGATAAAAAACTTATAAATTATTAAAGAAACTCCCCGATGGCGGTTAAAAGCAAAATGATATTTTTTTGAAAAATGAGTCTTATCAGCCAAATGCTCATAAAATTGTATGTTATATCCCCTTATTGCCCTGTCGTAAAGATTTGAGCCCTCAAAAACGCGGGGAGTGAGAAACAACACGGCGTTCAATAACAACGCATCCGATTTTTTCTTAGATAGCTCAAACTGACCACAATTATTTTTTATATTTTTTTCAAGATTACTTTAATTGTTTAATTATTAGTTTTTGTTAGAAAATAAAAACAATGGCCTAAGAAAAAATAAAAACAACGGTCTGCTTCGAACGAATTTTTATATTATATTATCAACTAGATATTTGTGCACAGTTTGAGCTATCAAAGAACTAAATCGACTTAGTCGTTATTGAACGCCGCGTTGTTTTCTCACTCCCCGCGTTTTTGAGGGCTCAAATCTTTACGACAGGGCAATAAAGGGATATTAATCATTTAAATTAAAAATACATGAATTTCGAAAATTAATAAAATATTAAATTCTCTATTATCGGCATAAGGCCAATTTGAGGCTCATTTTCTCCAAAATTTCGAAAATAAATATTATATTTACTATCGTAAAATCCGATCCAACCGATCCTATTCAATCGAATTGTGTCGACGGTTGGCAGCCGACCCCTGAATCCGATCCAAGATATTATTTTTGTCGAATAAATAATGCAATTTTTTTGCGTGAAATTAAGCGTTGTGTAAATGTGTATTATTCATGAAAAACCTGTCTTAACCTTGTTTATCAGAAAATTCAATTGGTTCTATGGAGAGGTCTATTTGTGAATGCGACAAAGAATTTGCATCTACTGTAGATCGACCCGATGTAAATTTTCAAAATTTCAACCTTGATGCCTGCGTCCCATTTCCCACTTCCCATTCCCGTTTATTAAAATCGGGAGGCTGTTGCTTTAATGACAGTAGTGGGCTATTTACTTGGTACAATCAAGAACTGAGAGATTGTTGTGCGACTGGTGACGTGAGAACTATTGGAGAATGCTAAATTTAAAATTTATTGTAATTGTACATAATTTACACATTGTTCTTTGCAAATAATAAAAACACAACATACAACTTGCTTGTTTCTTAAAACCCGTTATGAAAAGGCGATTTTGTGATTTTTGAAGCCAAATATCTGGAATACTACACATTTCAGCTCTCAATAGTAAATTATAATGTGATATTTGAACAAAAATCTCACATCCTAAAATATAATTGAAGATCCTAATTGCTCAACAAATTAAAAACGAGCTTGAAAATAGAGTCATATTTTGTCTTAAAAGGCCTACTCCTTCGTGAGTTCTCAGGATAGGAAAATAATTTTAAGATTTAATTAACCACAAAATACGTACGCAGGTCTGTTTCTATCGTTTTCAAAAATTTGTAATTGACTCGCTCCAGAATCGGCAAAAAAAGTTTTTTTGAGCTTATTTTAAGAGACGCGAAAGCCTACTCCTTCCTGAATTTTTCAGTTACAAATTTAAAACATATATCATTAAATAGCTGATGAGTTTGCAGAGAGTTGTTACTATCAAAGCATTAATTTTTGCATTTTTTGTCTCTGAAAATGGTACTTTGAATTTATTAAATCCATAAATTTTGATTCAAATGCGAAAAACCAAAACGATATATTTTCAAAATAAAGAAAAAATATTCTCCTGACAGAGTATGGAGATAAAAATAACACTAGTTTGTTTCAAATTGTACATATTTTCAAACAAAACATGAAAATAAGAATGTGACCCCCTTAAATTTCGACCGATCAGAATTGAGTGAGGATTCAGAAGTAGAAATTATATTGTAGGATTTAATAAATATGTTTTTAAAAATAATGTTTATCTTCTTCATCAGCGGCCCAAATTATACAGTTTACATTTGAGTGAAATCTCAGTTTTCTGCGAATTACTAGCCATTCAACATTATCGTGTTTTTACCTTGTTGATTATTATTTTTGCAACGCCTGTTGTCATAAAATAAATATATTCGAAAAAAATACATTTTCAAAACTAAGAATGACCCTTCCTTCGAAAAAAATTAAAGATATTGAATTAAAAGAAACCGGTCGGCTAAATAGTGCATATATTTAAAGCCATGAAAAACGAAATGGATGATATGATGTCTTCAGTTAGAGATATATCATTAAACGATTTTAAAAAGCCCCAAAATGTGTCGCCCGGAAAAAAAATGGAGCCTATCGAAATCGAGCTTGATAGCAAATAAAATTCAACCGAAAATGTGGAAAATTTAGCAGGGAATATATTCTGGCAATGATCAAGTTTTTGGAAACACCAAGTTTTGTTTCCGAAATTGAAGAAATGATAAAAACTTCAGTTCACTCAACACCACCACTGATGGTCCACCAGTTCACAAAAAATTTAATACAAATTAAAGCTTGCTAAATCCCTTTATGTAAGGTAATCCCGGTCCATAATTTGACATATTCTCGATGAAATATTAGCCAAACACGGCGTCAAGGATATTATTCAGATGAGCCAGTTTGTAAAACTAGCCTTCATCTTGCGTGAAACATGTGTTAAATTTTTAGCGAATGAAAAAATTTCTCTTTAGACCAATAATTGGACATCAATTAAGAATATCGGAAATTCTATTATTGATTTGATGCATGAATGCAGTACCATGGTACCCCATGGTCGACGCCATGCAGTACCATGGTATACCATTAGGATGGGTGAACCTGAAAAAAGAGGATTTTGAAGGTCTTCAAATGACCCAAACGACCTATGGGATCGATAGATAAGTGAATTTGGGAAAAAAAACCTTCTTACAGTTTTTTCCAAAAATGACCAAAAATCGTGATTTTCGGTAAAAAAAAGTTTCAATCGAAAATTATTTTAAAAATTTGAGACCATGTACACCCTAGCATTGAGAGGTGTTTTAGCCCTAACACTGAANTAGCTAGTCGAAAAAAAATTAAGTTCCAGTTGCATCAGGAAAAAAAGTAATCTTGATTTGTCTAGGTTGAGCAGGACTGATTTTCACAATATCATTATTACATGACGACAGGTGGTGCTACAGGCGATTCTTTGATTTGGTGGTGTAAACAGAAACACGGTATTTACGATTTACAACTTATAAAAATTAATGAAAGTAACTATTAGAAAGAAAATTTTCTGAAAGTTTATTTTTATCTATTTTTTTAGGAAAATTTTGCCGATCGCTGATTGGTTGAAAGATAAAAATGCTCAAACGAAGTGAACTTTGACTTCGGGGAATGAACCACATCATCAAATTGACTAGAAAACAATATTTATAAAACTTTTTTCAAATCCGGAAATCTGGTTGTGAAGAAGTAATCAAAAGACGAAAATTGCAATTTTTAGCCATAAAACAAAACTTTTTTATGACGAATTTGAAGGAATCATGTCCATATGAAGAAATAAAATGTAAAGCCACATAGATTAGGTAAATTTCTGACAAGGTTAATTTCTATCTATTTATTTCAGGAAAAATTTTGCCGCAGCCGCTGGGAACTGGTGGAAAAATAAAATGCTCAAAAGTCACTTTTGAACCCGGAAATAGAACCCGCATGGATTAAATAATACTAGAAGGAAACTCTTTAAATTGCGTTGGCAAGCAAATCACGCAAAATGGTTGTTTAAGAGGGGTACTCAAGAATGACAAAAATTAACAATTAAGAGTGGTAAGTGCGACTCTGATCTGTGATCATATTTCCTTGTGAATATATACTGAAAACTGAGAGGCTCATGATGAAAAAACCGAAATTGCTTATTTGTAGAATCTTTCTTTAATCTTGCAAAAAAAGTGCATTCAACATAAACTTATTTTGCGAAGCAATCACACAACCAAATAGGACAGTATGCTTTACCAATAAAACACTTTCAAATAGCTGAAAAATCTATCTCCATTACCAGACGGTAAGTCAAATTGAGCGCTCCAATTTGTCACAGGATCAATACAGACGTAACGATTGTATGTCAATCTGAAAGGCGAGCTTAAATTGATCCGGCGACTGACCAATTTTAGAACGTCCTAATAACCGACGAGTTTATACACATTGCCAGACTTCAAAATCTATCTCCTCCGAGGATAATATTGCAAAATGACTTAAATTTTTATCAAGTATCTTCAAGAACATTTGTAAGGGATTAACACGGTTCACGACCCGGTGTGATTTAAAAAAAATTATTTAATTTTGTTGAAAAATGACCCAAAATCAACCGAGGGCCGATAAAAAGGGATTTTTTATTTAATTTTGTTGAAAGTAAGCCCCTAATCGGCCGATTAAGGGTGATTTTAAATTTTTATTATATTTTGTTGACAAATGAGCCCCCAATCGACCGATTAAGGGTGATTTTATATTTTGTATTAAATTTTGTTGTAAAATGAGCCTCAAATCGCCCGAAGGCCGATAACAGGGGATTTCGTATTTTGCATTTAATTTTGTTGAAAAATGAGCCCCCAATCGGCCGGAGGGGATTTTATATTTTTAATCTAATTTTGTTGATAAATAAGTCTTCAATCGGCCGAAGGCCGATAACAGGGGATTTCGTATTTTGCATTTAATTATGTTGAAAAATAAGCCTTCAATCGGCCGGAGGCCGATAAAGGGAGATTTTAAATTAAATTTTGTGGTAAAATGGGCCCCAAATCGACCGAAGACCGATAAAAGAGGATTTTATATTCAATTTTGTTGTAAAATGAGCTCCAAATTCGCCGGATCAATTTAAGCTCGCCTTCAAAGATTGACATACTATCGTTACGTGATCTGTGACAATTGAAGCTCAATTTGATATACCGTCTGGAAGGAGATAGATTTTTCAGTTTTGAAAGTGTTTTATTGTAAACATACTGTACCTATTGGTGTGATGCTCAGGAATAATTTGTGATGCACTTGTTTGCAAGATTAAAGAAAGATCTACAAATAACCAATTTCGGTTTTTCTCATGAGCTCTTAGTTTTCAGTATATTTCACCGAGAATATGTCAAATCAAAGTTGCATTTGAGTGACTTTTGAGCATTTTTATTTTCCAACCAATCAGCGATCGGCAAAATTTTGAAAAATTTTCCTGAAAAAATAGATAAAAATAAACCTCCAGAAAATTTCCTATCTAATGGTGGCTTTCATTTATTTCTCATATTGACATGTTCCTCAAATTCTNTCCTATTTGCTACGCATTCTAAGCAAAGTGTGATAAAGGGATATGAAAGTATTTCAATATTATATTGTTAAAATTTTTGCATTTTTTTCAATATTTCAATTTTCAGCCTAATCAATGTAATAATGGCGCGCATTAAATCAGCATAAAAACTGATTGCGGGAAATCTGAAAAAAATATTAACATTTTGTCAGGCTCTAATTTTACTAAGATAATCGAGAATGATTTATGAAAAAGAGAAAAGAAATCGCATGTACCGTTTGTGAGTTAATTTTTTTTTGTAAAATAATGTACATTTTGCCTATATTTAACTATAGCAATGCATTTTCAAAATAAATTCTCGGCGAATTAAGATGAATTTAAAAAATTGTCTCAGGCTACATTGTAGAGAATTTTTTTGACAAATATATCGGCATTATGTTATTTTCGGATACGTGGATATGAAGTTAATTCAATGAGAGAAAAAGTAGCAATTAGGTTTTATGCATTTAGCGGTTGGTTTTTGAATATTTTCTAGAAATTTATCAATTTTATACATTTCAAGGTTACGAACTACAATGTGCAATTGAAAACATAGATGTCCACTTAATTCTCACAAAAGATATTTGAGTTTTAAAAAGGGCTTATTTCTCCCCAGCAATGTGCGATAAATTTCTAGAAAATATTTTAACATGAGCCGTTAAATGCATAAAACCTTATTGCTGGTATTTCTATCCATTGAAGTTTAACTTCATATCCACGTATCCGAAAATTACATAATGCCAATATTATTTGTCAGAAAATATTCTCTACAATATACACTGATGAAATTTTTTTAATTCATCTTAATTTGCCGGGAATTTTGGAAAATCATGCTATAGTAAATATAGGCAAAATGTACATTATTTTACAAAAAAGTTTAACTCACGAACGGTACATGCGATTTCTTTTCTATTTTTCATAAATCATTTTCGATTATCTTAGTAAAATTATAGACTGACAAAATTTTAATAATTTTGTCAAATTTTTCGCAATCACTATTTTATGCAGATTAACTGCGCGCCATTATTACATTGATTAGGCTAAAAATTGAAATATAAAAACAGGAGCAAAAATCTTAACAATTATAATATCGAAATACTTTTTTTTAGTGTAACTTTTCGCTGTGATTATTATTCTTCGTAATTTGAGACTATCCTATGGCTAGAATTTTGAATAAATAAATTATTTTCGCAAGCAAATCCGATATTCTAGAACTAGTTATTCGATAGTAAAATTTTTTGTAGAATTAGCCTTTAGCTTGCGTGCAAGATGTGCCAAAACTAATTTGCATGCATACACTCCCCCACACATAAGCGACACAAGAGGACCCAAGCCAAAACGGTGAAACTATCTCCTCCTAGGTTTTATGTTGCAATTGGCTGAAATTTTGACATAACTTGTAAAAGTGGTCGACCAAAAAAACCCGACCAGTTTTTCTAATTTCGCTCTAGTTTTTCTAGAATATGAGAAAAACCACCGTTTTTGGCAATTATTTGTCGGAAAAACTATCTCCTCCAAGAAAAAATTAAAAAATCATTCTATTTTTGCTAAGCTAGCTTATACAAATACCGAACAATAAACTCGAGCACTTTTTGCGATTTCGACCCTAAATTCGGAATATAATTTTTTTAAGGACACACGAGAAAATTTTCGAAAAAAAAGTGCTTCGATTTTTTTGTAAGTAGGCTCAAAAATAAGCTTCTGAAACACTGATCAGAAAGTTGGCTCACGTTACGGTGATATTTTGAAGTTTTATTGGTTAAATTAAAGCAAACGTTATTTTTGAACTTCATTTTAAAAAAATACCTAAAAAAATCGAAAAAAAAAGAAAATTTCGAAAAATTGTTTTTGATGATTTGGTCGGTAGTTCACTTGGTTATCACCCCGGGTGGTTTTGGGGCATTTATTTTGCCCCTCAGGCCTCATAAAACCAGCGACCAGTACCTTAAGCATGTGGCATTTGACATAATTGGGGTCTATTTTTATGACAAAGGATGCACCCAATCAATATTTGTGTCAATTGAGAGTCTCAATTTGAGACAGACAAAATTGACAAAGTACACGTGTTAATACAGTATGTGTTTTTTGAGGGGGAACAGAATAATAAGGGGAGAATTCTCCCGAATTGTTTACTTTTTGTTCTCACGAAAAAAAACTCATATGGGTATACTGTATACATTGATCGTTTTCGACGAAAACCCCCCCAAACAACAATTTAGTTCATTAGTTTTCACTAACCTTACTCTCGATTTTCTCGGTCGCGATGAAAAATTTTCTTTATAACTATCGTCCACTATGGGCCCCGTTTCTCTGACAATTCTCAATATTTTCTGGTCGTAGGGTATTAACCCTATTTTATTTTGACTCATACTTGGTAATGTTCACGCATATCTAACAAATGAACTAAATTTAATAAAACAAAAATAAAAGAAAGGAAGAGATCCAATCAGGTTTCAGAGTCTGTAACCTCCTTGAATTTGATGACGAAAACAAACAAGTTGTAAAAATTAAATAAAATGAGTAAAGAGGCTTAGCCTACTCATTATCGGTATATTCATGGCTGAGTGATTCACTCAGAGTGAAGTCAAATTTATAAGAAGCATGCGCGAAACCGACCAAATATCGACATTAATTGATGTCAAGCAGAAACAGCAAAATAGCTTGAAAATTTTCCAAAAAGTTTTTAAACCATTTTCGACTGTTGTGAATGAGTAGCTCCTACTTGAGACGATTATTAATCGTCGATTATGCATTTGAGACCAAATTACACTTTGTGTCACTACCGCACTGTAACTTGTATGGAAATTTGAAATTTTTGGTCCCAAGTGCTCGACAATCACTAGGACAACATTAATGGGATTCGAACACGCGCTATAACGATTACCTTCATTTTCAAGATTCACTTTGATTGAAAAAAAGATATTCGTCCAATACTGTTTTTAAATGTGATTTGGGCCCAAGTGTTTAATCGTTTTAAAAATCCCAATATTTTGAGGTCGGCCACAAGGACATTTTAACCAAACTGATATTCTAGGTCGGCCATGAGGACATTTTAACCAAACTGATATTTTAGGTCGGCCACGAGGACATTTTAACCGAATTGATATTAAAAGGCAGCCACAGGGGCAAAGGACCATTTTAAATTTAATTGCATAAATTGAAACTAATTTACTTTCAATGAATTATTCAATATATCGCTTTTACTGAAAAAGTACGAAAAAAATAAGTTATTGAGGTTCTCTAGATATTATTGGAAACATCATGAGACTTTATACTGAATTTAATACAACTGTATAAAAGACTCGTTGACTGTCCCTCTCTCATACGAGATTGAGGATGTGGGTGACTATAATTGGGCTCTTTTTTAAACATTTCCATGTGAAGTTTCTGATTTTTAGTAAGNTGATGGCGAATATCGTAAAGACTACTGTAGTCTGACTACACACTGTGGAACCCAATAATTAAATACAATGTGATATTTGAACAAAAATCTTACATCCTGAAACATAATTGAAGGTCACTGATTGCTCAAGCAATCAGGAACGACCTTCAAAATAGAGTAATATTTTTCAGCAAAAAGCCTACTCCTCCGTGACTTTTGAAGGTAGGAAATTGTTAACAAATTAAACAATTAATTGCAGCTTTTATAAACAACAAAATACGTAGGCAGGTCTGCCTGCGCAAAAGCCTACTCTTCACTGGATTTTTTAGTAACACATTTGAAACCTGTAATAATCAAAAGCTGATGAGTTCGTTGAGAGCTGTTACTATCGAAACCTAAATTTCGATGATTTTTCGTTTCCAAAACTGTACTTTTAATTTCTGAAAATCCATAAATTTTGATTAAAATGCTTAAAATCAAGACAATATATTTTCAAAATGATCAAAAAAATACTTTCCTGACACTGTATTGGGTTAAAAATACAACCAGCTTATTTCAAATTGTTCATTTTTTCAGAGAGAAACTATAAGAGTAAAATTCTGAATTTTTCTTCTTTGAGCCTCAATTCACGAGGAGTGCTTCTTTAATTTAATGGAGAAAAAAAATCAAGCGCTGATTAACAAGAACCGCATTTCTTGACAGTCAACAATTTAAGTTCTGTTTTGTGTTCAATGTAACAGTGAAAAGTAAGCTCACCAAATATATTGTTAATTATTCCGAAAAATGTGTTATGTTACAGTTATAGTCTATGCAACTCATGCTCGGCACTTCATGTACAATAATAATTAACTTTTTTTGCTTGCAATCAATTTCTCATGTGCTGGATGGTCGGATACAAGAAAAATAATACTGAATTTGAGACCGTGGTTGAAAATAACTACTGCACCCACAATCCCTTTAAGTGTGACGTTGTACAAAAAAAACGACACAATTTTTGGAGTGTACGATAATGTACGATTTTCCCTATAATAGGCGATGAGAAATTACGAGTTCAAAGTTTACTATTTTAGATATATTTCCTATTAACTAACTTTTCGATTATCCCTTTATTGTTATGACATTATTCTAACCACTATCTAACCTGCTCTGACCAAACGCAAAATTTACCGTGAAATTAACCAAATAAACAAATAAATTTCTAATTCATAATCGAGCCGAGCCCTCGGATCTCGTATTAAATAGGCAAAACCAAAAATTCAGCTTTAATAAACGCTAAACTAATTAATGACTGTAGTTCACACCGGAGTTATACCTCTAATCGGAATTATTAGTCATTACCAGTGATAAGGGCTACTGGTCATTATGAGGTTTTTAAAAAATATTCCCAGAAAATAACTTGGTGATAAGACAGTTTTCCGTCAAGGGTGTCCACGAAATAGATTTCTCGAATTATAATTTTATTTATTTGCTATCTAATCATACAGATTGGCTACAATGAACACTTCAGTATATATACTGAGTATAACCCTTGAAGAATGAACAACCGAGTAAAAAGGCAGAAACTTTGTCTAGTACTCTGTAAAGAACAGGATAGGCAATAAGCCGCCGCCCACGTTTACGAAATTGTTTATACTTTCCCTCACTGAGTACTTGGCAATGTTTCTGGGTTTTTTACCTGGTTGTTCATTTTTAAAGGCATATTTAATATTGCTAAACTTTATATATCCTTTATGTTTTAATATTTTGTATACACTTGATTTCTGCCAAATAGTTGCCAACTTATAAATCAAGCCATATAAGCAAAGTTTCGTCATCAACATACAATTTTTTTTGTTAATAATATAATTCAAGTAAATTGCTACAATTCCATAAAAAAAATTTGTGAAAAAAAAATATAAAAGCATCAAATGTGAATAAGAAAATAAAAATCTCTCATGGCCACGATCCACACAATTAAGGGCATTTGTAATACAAATAAAAGCTTAATTTGACATTTTGAAATTTTAAGTATTAAACCGCTAACACTTTGCTCTGTTTAAAAACAATCGTACTTTTTGAAAAAAACGTACTATTTTGGCCAACCTTATTTCTTGAATACAGTACTTACTCTGTTATAGTTACCCCTGAACTATTGAAAAACTATAAAAGATGAAAAATTTTCAATTTGAGAATTCTCTTTTTTTAACTTATACGTAGTATACTTGTAGTAAACTCATTTTAAAGCTCAAACAAATTTGTGCCCATAAAAAAATATAAATAACCTTTTCGTATTTACGAAAAATGTTTTTTTTCATCCAATTAACTTTCAAAAATGGGGTGGTCCAGGCGACCTTTTAAAGGGCTTTCGGATCGATAAATTTTAAAAATGAATATATTTTAGGAGTAAGTCGACCACGAGAAATTCAATGGCCTCAACCAAAATTCTCTATCTGCTCTAGAATTTTCAAAGTCAACCGCATTTTAGCTGTGTTGCTAACATTAAAAAACTAAAATAAATATGTTTTATTAGTAATTAACCTACGGGGAATTTTATGGTCAAAACAAAAAGTTTCAATCAGCTCTAGCTTATATAGGAAAGTTTTGGGATTTGGTGAGAATCCGGAAAATTGTCTAAATTTCAGTGAATGGGTTTTGTCTTTTTCGATTTTTGCCTCAGGGGTCAGCAATCTGGATGAATGTGCCAAAAAAAAAGTTTTTTTCGACGTTTTGATAAGACATTTTTTTAGTAAAACTCTTGATAAGCTTTCGATTTATTATATACATTAAATAGTTTTGCGAGTGAGAATTGAATTTTGCCAGAGTTGCAGTAAATTTTGAAATGAGGACCTCGAAATTGGTGAATTAAGGCCTAATTAGACTTCTCATAAGGATTATTTTACACGGGTATGAGCAACAATAATAAATAGACTATTTGAATTTGAGTTGTTTGTTTAGTGAAGGTTTAGTTGTGTGATAATATACTTTGTATGTCAGTTTTTCATATATTAGGTAAGTTTGGTAGAGAAGAGGTAGTGTTCTAAATGTAATCGTAGTTGAGTAGTGTTCGTGCAATCAGTATCTGGCTTCTAGATGTGTGTATTCAACAAGCCAAAAAATATGGTAAAAATGTGAGCTATCAATCGCCATGTTCTTGAGATCCGATTTTTAAGAATTCGGGAAGTGTGTCCTATGTAGGTCTCCGAACATACACATGAATAGGTAACGTGTGTTAGGGGTGAAAAAGTGGTTTAATTGGTTTAATTTGGGTAAATAATTTGGATAATGTAATTGTTTTAAAGAAACTTGAAGACGATAATTAGGATATTTAAGACAAAATATTTTTCAGTTAGATGCTAATTTTGCTACAACGAAAACGTATAGGAGGGAAAAATGAAAAAACTTAAGATTGGATTTTCTGGTCGTCCCTCATGAATTTATTAGGGTTGGGGGAATACTTAGGCTTTTATTCAGTTTTGTTTACTGCTAATAGTTTTTGGGATATTAAAAAAACTGCCTAAATCTTGAAATGCTAAATTTATGAGGGTTGTTTTACTAGTACAATTTTGTAGCTCTGTAATTTTACTATTTAACAGGAATTTTTTATAGTATGGACTCAGCTTGTTTGTAATCTATCATACATGTAGAATGAATATTGTTGTCTGTCTGTTTGGGTATCAGTGAATCGGATCTTCTGTTTAACTATTTAGTGGTCCAAATATGTGATATTATTTTCGGTCATGTTATACTCAGTGAAACTTTAAAAAGGGGTAAATGTTCATTTTTGAAAAATTTATTTTTGTAACGCTTTCTGACTAGTAAACAACATCATCTAAACGGTAAACTAAAAAGTAATTTGATCTAAAAGTTATTTTAATAACAATTGACTCATCATATTCAGAATAGTATGATAGCAGGGTATTTGGATCCATGCTGAAGACCTCCTTTGCCGGTAGTATCTTGGTAAGCGGTCGAAAATGCTGAAATTGAAAGAAACTCCGATCAAAAATTCTTTGAAAATGTTTTTTGTCGGAAAATTGAGCCCTGCTATCAGTAACATATTTCTGAATTCATTGATTTTACCATAATGTATATAAAATTTATTCACCCAGTACGATTTTATCAAAATCTATAAAATACATTCATGCTGAACTGATTGAGGTGAGACATTTTGGAAAGGTACATTTGAAAAGTCTTCTTATATATATCATACGATAACATATCTTACGATTCTATGTTTACTTTGTTACCACTCACACTGACCAGCTGTTTGACCACGGTTAATCACGAGTGCTAATCAGAAACTATTTTTGTTAATTTTGCCAGGGGCCAAGGCGCGAGCAGGTTTCCAAAAAAGCCATCCCTTTTGCGATTTTCCATCCCTATCCCCTAATTTTTCTTATCTTTTGCTATGATAGGGATAGAAGGGATAGAAAAAAGGATAAAACCCATCCCCTTTGGAAGCCTGGGCGCGAGGTTTTGTTTGAAATGTATCTTTAACTCCNGTAGTGGCCGACAATCTCTGGACCCGTAGTGTCTTCTGGACTTTCGTGACCAGACGTTTTAAATCAAGCATATAACCGAAGATTCATTATTAACATATATTTTTTCAATACTTATCATATTATTCAAAAAATTCTCTACAGTCTTATAGAAACAATTTGTGGAAAAATTTATAAAAAGTCATCAAATGTGAGTTAGAAAATTAAAAACTCTCATTTTCGCCGATTCTCAAAAACAAGTGCATAAGTAACACGAATTTAAGGTTAATTTGGCATTTTCAAATTTGAAATATTAAACCGTCACCAATTTGGGTATTAAATCTGCAAAAAAATTTAATATGTTTTTTTAAATTTTACAAAATCAGCTTCATAAAAATAAAAAAAGAACTATTTTTGATAGCAAAGTTCAAGATCACCGTAGAGGCTTGTGAGTACCCTCAAAAAATCGGAGAGGTCGACTTTCTAATGAAAATATTAGCAACTATGAAGCTATTATGTACTGAACGGTCAATAAAGGGCGAAAAATGGTCAAATTTTTGAGATTTCACAGGGGGATTGTTGCTCTCTGGTGACCTATCAGTAAATAATTGACCCATAGTTGCTAATATTTTCATCAAAAACTTGACTCTTCCGATTATTTTGAGGGTACTACGAGTCTCTACGATGAACTTTGAAATTTACGGTAATTTGATATACGGTACACAATATACGGTATTTTGAAAAAGTACTCAAATCACATAAAAAAAACTTTGGGGAGGAACTTCAAACGTTTTTAACCCCTGGAATCACAGAAAAAAAAGTTCCGTCAAGGCACCAGAGCCGATATATCGTCTCTACTTTGGACGTTGTTTACAGAAAGCTCAAGGTAGTTGAAGCTCCAATTACTTTTGCAATAGGAAGTTGAAAAGTTATATTTTTGCATCAATCATTTCAAATACTAGAATTTTGATTTTTAGTTCTAGAAAATATAGTTGGAAAACCAAGGTGTATTATATCACGTGATACGTGCTCATCGTAGTCTTCACAAATTTTATTTTATGGGTACCAACGCACAATTATCTGCCCTACCTCACACTTCAATCCGATTACATCTATATATCATCAATCAAAAGTTATTATTAAAAAAGTGAAAAAAAATGATGAAAAACTCACAAATTTCTATGAAAAATGGGTAATTTCCCAAATAAAAGCAGATTAAATAATTAATTAAAATTAAATTAATTAATTAAATAGTTAATGCACTTTTTTAATTTTATATAGTAATCAAGTGACAGTGTGGACAAATTTTGATTGATTTAATTCATTTTTATAATAANACGTTGCAATATAATACACCTTGGTTTTTCCAACTATATTTTCTAGAACTAAAAATCAAATTCTAGAATTTCGAAATGTTTGATGCTATTAAATAACTTTTCACGCTTCTTATTTCATGAAGTAATTGGAGCTTCAACTAATGTAACTTTCTGTAAACACGTCCAAAGTAGAGCATATATCGGTCTCTGGTGCCTTTGGGCGAACTTTTTCTGTGATTCCAGGGTGAAGGGGGTGTCGAGGCGAACATTTTTAGGCATTTCCGATGTATGAATTTGAAAAAATTAAATATTTAGGAGTAAGTCGGCCACGACAAATTTAATGGCGTTAACCAAAATTCTCTATCTCTCTAGAATTTTTATTTTGACCGTCATTTGAACTTGCTCCAAACCTAGGGTCACCACAATCTGAAAGAAATTTTTTGGATCGGATACGAGCGGTCGCCTTAATTTTTTTTTGGATCGGATCGGGACGGATCGGTGCCTCAATTTTTTTTTGGACGGTCGGTCGCCTCAAAATTTTTTGGATCGGGTCGGGATCGGATCGGTCCCGTCAATAATGTTTTGGATCGATCGGTTGGCTCAAAAAAAAATTGGATCGTACCCGGATTCGGAATTGGATCCTGGTTTTTTCCTGAAAGTCGACTTTCCGAACATGTTAACCGAGAAAATATGTTTTCAAAAAGGCTGAAATTTTGCATGGGTACGTTTTTGTTGGTCTAACTTTGGCACATTTATTAGTCAATAAAAGAATTTTCGATAAATTTTGACCCCTAACCACACGCAAAAGATTACTCAAAATCAGGGGACCCCAGCTGTAGAACTCATGCCAATACGGCGCAGGGGGCGAGCAGGCTTTTAAAGTCAATTTTTATAAAATTATTTGAAACCATATCCACGAACAAGTGCTTTTTTAGCAAAAAAAAAGTTTGTTTTTCAGTTACTATCAGAAATAATTTTCTCAAGTCAGTGATTCGTACTGGATTTGAAAATTGGCAGTCAGTCTCGTTTCGTTGATCAAAATAGAAGGTAAGAGAGATATACCAAATCGAAAGTAAGGGTTTCCCATTTATTTCTCAGCGAAAAACAAGAAAAAAATATTTTTTTCAAAATTTGAATAATTTTCGTCAGTTTTCAAAATTATAGATATTGATTGAAAAATTACTTCCAGGGACTGCAGGAAGTGGTTTTGAAATGAAACTTTCGGCAATTCTTTGGGCATCCCGTTGTTATTGTCACATACGGAGAACGACCAATAAACGCAATCTCAAAAGTTGGTTTTGATATTTTGTGAGTAAATTGAGCGGTTATACACGTGTTTAATGGATCCTGGGAAATAGTTTTCAAAAGCTTCTGTATAGAAAGAAAAGACACAGTTGAAGATTAATATGTTTTGATTAAGCATGTATTAGCACATTTTTGTTCCATTATTCTGCGTAACCACCGCCTCAATGAAGCACGTTGAAATATTGTGTGTTTGAAAAGGCTGTTTCAAAATAAAACCATAAAATTACCAAAGAAAGAGCGTAAGTCACAAAAAATTTACCATAATCCTAGTTAATTTTCGAAAAAAATAATCGGATCGGAGGCTTTGGGGATCGATCGGCCTCGTACAAAAATTTGATGGATCGGGATCGGATCGGTCGCCTTTGAAAAAATTGGGTCGGATTCGGGATCCCGGATCGTGTCGCTTTTTGAAAAGATGGATCAGGATGGCGGGATCGGATCGGTACGCCTTCTTGGAAAAGATTGGAATCGGATCGGGATCGGAATTGGAAACCGATCGCGATCTCGATTCACCGATCCGATTCCCGATCAATAGTGCCGACCCCTGCTCTCAACTGTCAAATCACAGGAAATAATATTTTTTGATTAAAAAAACTAAACGAAAAGAAAATTAAGTGACAGAAAATCGACGGGTGGGTATGTTAAAAATAGTTGATATTTTTTTCGAAATCGCGATCGCTCCCCTTTTTGGTCTTGTCCCGGAAGGGAAAGGGAACGATCTCGAGGGGTAAGGAGGGGATATAGGAGCTTGAGAAAATGAAGGGGAAGAAGTGGGGAGTCTGCTTTGGGGAAGTGGAAGAGGGAAAAGACAAAACGTGGGGACGTTCCCGTTTGGAAGTGACTAGAAAAAGCAATACCGAACTTTTTGACAATCATAATGGACTTTCATATCTATAATATTTTCGAATACAATTTTGTATTGATACACCTCTGAATCGGGCAATCACCTTTATTTTCTTTGAAAGTTTTGACTTTTAGCTATAATTTGCAATGGAACGATTCCGAAAACCACAACTTCAAATATCAGAAATTATTACTCGATTATTTAAATAATATTGGGTTAAGGGGTGGTGCATTGTGACAGATACGGATATGGGCTTCTTGATGAAAACTTTTTACTGGTGTTTATATATTTTTTCTCAAATACCCCGGAAGGTAAGATCAGTACTCAGGCAACTGTTGTACTGGAGAATTTTCGAATTATTGATTTTTAAAAAACTCTGACACAAACGCATTGGGGAGCGAGATTGTTATAAATTTAAACGGAGATGAAATAATAACGTAGCAGAACTTTAATTCAATGTGTATGTAAATTCGCAGATCTTTTCTAGTAATTTTTAAAAATTCGATAGAAGTAGTTCAATAGATTTTTTTCCTATTTTTTTAGGATTTTCGCAGATTTCGTAAAAATCTAGCGTAATACAACCTATAATTATTCTGAGGAGACTTAATTAGGGAATTTATTGATTGCTCTTTGTATATTATTTTCTTGGATTTATTGATAGTATTATTTTTCTCAAGTGATATCTATAAAAAATAAAAAAACACATAATTGGGAAATATTTTAAAATGGATCCGTTTGATTTTTAGTTAGAATTCGATGCCATAAGTCGAATAAGAACAGTTCGAAGATAAAATAATAGGAGAGAATGCAGTATAGGACTTAAGACCAAATACTCCAGGTTTGTCCTTTTTTAGTGCTGAAAACCTTGATCTAATAAATATTTATCTCAAAAAAAGTGGCTTACATTTTCGAAATATTTCGGCCAGGAAAAGGAGTAGATGTGTAGACAAGAAGGAGAAGATATTAAATCAGGAACAGATTTCAGAAGCAGTTTTAAGTTATTATAATCATTGCACTAAACACATGGAGAAATCGTTTTTGAAAAATAAAGTTCATTTAGCGCGTCTATCATGAAGATATAAATTTGGAATTTTTCTCATCGTAGTCTTCACAAATTTTATTTTATGGGTACCAACGCACAATTATCTGCCCTACCTCACACTTCAATCCGATTACATCTATATATCATCAATCAAAAGTTATTATTAAAAAAGTGAAAAAAAATGATGAAAAACTCACAAATTTCTATGAAAAATGGGTAATTTCCCAAATAAAAGCAGATTAAATAATTAATTAAAATTAAATTAATTAATTAAATAGTTAATGCACTTTTTTAATTTTATATAGTAATCAAGTGACAGTGTGGACAAATTTTGATTGATTTAATTCATTTTTATAATAAATAATTTTTTTCATGGAATACTTAAATTGAAAATTTTGAAATTTCACCTCCAAAAAATATCTGTCCCAAGTTACGAATAAATTGTAATGTTAAGTGTTTTGTATGCACAGAACACTTTCCTAAAAACTGGCTTATCTCACATTTGTATTTGATGTCTAGTTTCGAAATAATTTTTTCGGAAGTAAAACTTCGGCGAAAAATCAACTCCCCGTAGTATTCGAACCAAATATCCAAAAACAAAATGAGTGTTTTTTTCGGAATCACCGCAAAATTTTTTATAATGTATTTGAAAGAAACAATTCTGTGACATTTTTTTTGCCCTTTTTAGAAGGTTTTAGGCAGGCTTGAGCCGATATATCGGCTCTATGATTCCAAGGGTTAAGACTTTTTTCTCATTACACCAAAGTCCGAATAAAATTACGTGACGAAATAATTCAAAAATAAGGGTTGAAATATGTCATAAATTAATCCTTATTTCTTGCAAAATAAGATCACGTGACGTTTTTGGAAAATATTATTATGTTCAAAACTCTTAAATTAGGTGTTTATTGGCCCAAAAAATTTTTCGGCGTGATTTGATCACTATTTCTTTACTTGTATCAAAACTTTATTTCCGAATTTGAAGGTCATGTGATTGTTTTTGGACTTTGGTGTAATTTAAAAAAA
>SCLH01000524.1:418158-440884 GCA_004367855.1 Oikopleura vanhoeffeni | reverse complement strand
TGTTTACTAAAATGCGATTTTATAGAATTGAGCAAAAACTTTTAATATTTTGTTTCCGACAAAAACCCGAACATATTTCTCCGTCTTTTATCAAATTTATACTGCATTCTGAAATTTAACCTCGGATGCTTAGGCTTTTGAAGAGCGAAAATCTTGAAATCAGGCGGTTTTTGGCAGTTCTAGAAAATACCAGTCCGAAACTCAAAAATGTGTCCCCGACAAATAACGAGCATTGTTGTTTCTGTGGTTCATGCCAAGTTTGAGTAGAATGGTATACGAGCTCTAAAAGCCTTAGGTATTTGAAATTTGATTAGGTTGTTCTAGAACTCGCCGCATGGTGGTCAACAGGGTAAGCCAAAAATTATTCTGATAAATTATTTTGTAGATTAAAGATAGATCTACCAAATGGCTATTCTCAAAAGTTTCGAAGCAGTTTAGTATTCTGGTTAAGTGGAGTACAAAAGTACCATTTTGCGACCGCTACCCCCTTAAAGTCATTTTACTGTACCTCAAACAAAAAACTTTATGATTTGGCTTAAAAACGATGTTTTAGAGAAAATTTACATATTTCCAGTAACGTTAGAGATAAAAATTTCTATGTGAATATCCAATGAGGCTACAGTAGAAAGTTTATCATACACAAAATTGTTCGGGCTTTAAACTGAGTTGAATCATAACTTCATGGCATGGAAAGATAATTAAAAATGTTTTTTTTGAATTCGTAAGTGCCGATCGACACTTGTCTGAGTACAGGGTTGTTTTGAAATGCTGAATACACGGGTTAAGCGTGATGATCTATAATTAGGGAGCGAACCGGCAAACTTTCTGACTAAACATAACCGTTGACCTAAATTTTGACTTACAGGGTAAATATGACCCCCAAGAAAATCAGATCTGAGCATTAAAAAAAACTTTTTGAGTCCTCATAGTGGCCAGAAAATGGCTTACAAAATTCTTTTATACTAAATTGATATTAAAGCATACTTTTTATTTTACTTTATTTAAGATACTTTCATTTTAAACTTTATTTATGAACCAAAAATTCGGGAAACTTTTTGAAAAAAAAATTGTCCATTTTGACAAAATCTGACTTCGTGATAAAGTGATAGCCTGGCGCCCGAGCGCGGCTGATTTGGCATGGTAATGTAAATTATCATAGATTACACTAACATAATGGCTTAGCTTCGAGCTCGACGAGATATATGAAACCGCATATTAATTTTAAACCGGTATTCACCGCAAAAATAAAAAAATTCATTTTTTTCCTTTTCAATGTACGCTTAATGTTTTTCCCGTTTTTTGCTAAACCCCTAAAATCAAAGTTAGTTTTTTGCCCGTTCGTTCCCTACCTATAATAGAATACCTATATTTCGATAATATATGGCATTACTACCAGGGGGTGCGGATATAGTTAAGAAAAGTTTGTCGGCCAAAAAACTAAACTATACGGCGTCTATTCTATACTATTCTACTTTGGTATTGGGAAAATGTGCTCTGATTGGGTCATTTTTGGACATATATAGAGTTTAATTGCGTTAAAATAATGGTCAGTGAGATTTTTTGGTGATTTTAAAGTCTAATTTTTCGTTACAATTCTTCTAGATGTTAAATTTAATTTTAATTGAAAAAAATGAATAAAGTTAATTTTAAATAAACATGAGTTGCGGAGAAGATTTATCCTAAATTCGTTAAAATGTCAAAAAACAATGAAATTAAAAAAAAAAATATGCTCACAGTAATCACTCTCAGAAAACCAAAAAATAAATATTTTTATTGAATACTATTGCCCGTTTTCGAGCTAGCCGACATTGTTGCGAGACTTGAAACATTTTGTAAACTCCTTGAAATACCAGACACTTCATTGTCAATCTGAACATGTTTTTAAAAAGGTGTATTTTTCATTGTCGCGCCGCCGGAGAATTTGGTCGAAAATCTGGTTTAGAAACGCTATCCTTTCGCCTAGGAAGTTTGAAAACAGCCCTATCTTTTGCCTATAATTACGCCGCACGCCAGGAACGCATAAATTATTTTTCAAATGCGTAGGTTTTGCGAGGCTTACGTAGATGTTTGCGTGGAATCTACTATACGCGTATAACTATACGCCGCACCGCCTGTAATAGTAATTACTAGTTTCGATCTTCACGTTATAGGTCAATATTCATCATAGGTCCATATCATTCAACCTTAACGAAATTTAGACGTACTCACGATTTGGGACTATGTTTATGACCTATATAAGATAAAGGATGATCGAGCGTAGGAGTAAATAAAGGTGGGAAGTAGTTTAAACCCTTGTGAGCACAGAGCCACAATTGTGGCTCTAGCATACCTAAAATCATCAAAAACGGCAAAAACGAGATCGTAAATCTTTTGCATTCAAACACATATAAAGAATTTGATTCGTTCCGAAAAAATAATTGAAATTTTTTTCAAATGTTTTTTCTCAGAATTACGGTGTGTTGATTTATAAAGATTTTTCCCCTATGTTACACTTCTGAAAATTATTTCAGAAACTAGACATCAAATACAAGTGTGAGATAGCCAGTTTTTGGAAAGCGTTTTGTTGCATACATAAAGTTGAAATAAATAAATTTATTGGTATCTAGGGCAGATATTTTTTTTCGGAAGTGAAATTTCGAAATTTTCAACTTCAAGTATCCCATGAAAATTAAATTATTAAAAGTGAATTTAAGCAATCAAAAGCTGCAACAGTTGTACTTCATTAGCATATTAACTTGGAAATAATAAAAAAAGTTTAATAATCAGCTTTTATAGGGAAAAATAAACCATTTTAAATCGAAAATCATGATTTTCCCATCAAAATTTCGACTTATTAATAAATTACTTTTGATTATGAAAAAATATCAAAGCGGACAAAACGATACGTAGGCCAGATACTTTGGCTCGTTTCCGACAAAAGGTCACTTGTGAAGACAACTGG
Organism: Oikopleura vanhoeffeni; assembly: GCA_004367855.1. Lineage (NCBI taxonomy): Eukaryota > Metazoa > Chordata > Appendicularia > Copelata > Oikopleuridae > Oikopleura > Oikopleura vanhoeffeni. The sequence goes on along the minus strand of SCLH01000524.1, from coordinate 437,943 downwards.
ACTGTGTATCAACGTGATATGGTTAACCTTGCTTTTCTCACTAATTTTCTAGAAACTAAAAATTTAAATTCTAGATATAAAATTTCGGATGCGAAAATATTACCTCTCAACTTCCTTATGCAGAAAAATTTCAATTTCCAACTGCCTTAACCCGTGTGAGCAAGAAAAAAAGTTCCGCAAGGCACCCGACACACCTATATATAGGTGACTGTTCAGCGCGCCGATTTCAGAAAGCCGCAAGGAGTTAGAGGTTTTCATTTTTTTTTTGGCATAAGGAAGTTCAAACGATATGTTTTGCATCCGACATTTGATATCGTAGAATTTTGATTTTTAGTTCTAGAAATTACTGAATAAGAGAAGGTACAGGCCATATCAGGTGATACAACTCACAGTGGTGTTCACAAACTATTTTGGTATTGGAATGGATGCCACAAGGATTGACTTTGCCATCGTTTTTCTGATTTGATTTATATATAATCATCAAAAAATTATTTTAAGATAGGTTTAAAATTTTGATGAAAAAATCACAATTTTCATAAAAATGGTTTTTATTCCGCTACAAAAGCAGATATACGTGCACTTCTGATATTAATTTTTGGGTCGATATAACTAATCAAGTGACTTCTGTGGACAATATTTAATTGCTCGATTAATTTTTTAATAAATTAAAATATTTTCGTGAAATACTTAAAATTGAAAATATTGAATAGTCCAACTTTAAACAAGATTATCTGTTCCTGTATACCAATTAATCTTTGTTTTGGTGTCACCATGGACACAACACCTTTCCTAAAAACTGGCTATTATCACATTTTAATTGACCAATAGGTCGCATTTTAATTTTTTAGAGTAAAAAGAATTGGAAAACAAAACTCAACAAAATCAACCCTCCGTAAAATTTGAACAAAATTTCCAAAAAAAAATAAGTCAACTTTTTTGAAATCCTGCATCAAATTCTATTATATGTAATTCGTAAGGGACATTCTACGATGTTTTTTTGCATATTAGTGAATTTTAAATATGCAGTCACCTATATACTATGGTTTGTGCTCACAACGGTTAAGCTTTCTGTGAACAACATTAAAGTAGAGCCACATTGTGGCTCTGGTCCTTGGCGGAACTTTTTTTTATATGCTCACAAGGGTTAAGGGTATCCCTGCTCCTAATTTGACATATCTCGACAAAATATTGCGAAACACGGCTTCAAGGATATATTCAGATTAGCCAGTTTGTAGAACTAGCCTTCAACTTGCGAAAAAAATATGCCAATTTTTTTTGTATGACAACACTCCTTCACACGTAAGCGACACAAGAGGACCTAAATCAAAACGGTAAATCTATCTTCTCGCAGGTTTTATTTTGAAATACCTGTATAATTGACAAAAACCTGTATAATTAGGATTTAAAACTTTTGAGGAGCGTTTTGTCGATAAGTGCTAATTTTCCTTAGAATATGCGATAATCCACCGTTTTTTGAACTTTAGTCATCGAAAAATCTACTCCTCCTAGGTTAAATTTCAAAATTCACTCAAATTTTTTGCACAAGGTAGCTCGAAACAAAAAAAACTCTGAGGAGCCGTTTTTTTCAATTTCGATCCCAACTCAAAATATGATTTTTCAAGGTCACGTGAAAATTTTTCGAAAAAAATGTACTTCGATTTTTCGAAAGTAGCTCAACGAAAGCTGGCAAAACACTGAAGAGAAAGTTGGCTTACGTCAACTCAATATTTTAAAGTTTTAGTGGTCAAATTGACACAAACGTTATTTTTGAACATAATTTGAGAAAAATACTGAGAAAAAATCGAAAAAACGCAAAATTTTTTTGTTGTCATTGGGTTGGTTTATGCGTTCAAAACATAACATTGATTGGTGCAATTTTATGACATAATAACTGCAGAAAATGTAGGAGCAGGGATACCCTTAAGGAGTGGTAGTTCCTAATTTGAAAAATTCTCGACAAAAAAACTTGTTCAATTTTCATATTACCAAAATTTATGCAGAATTTAACATTATAAACTTCAAATTTATAATTAAGGAATTGAGCAAGATATCTGAATTTAACTTCGCACTTACATTACTATTTTTTGCATAAGAGTATTCTTTCATTTTTCTATACGTAATAATCTTATTCAATATTTTTTCATCCCAGATATCATCCCGCTATAATTAAAATATAGATGCTTCAGACGTTTTGCATTAATTAAATAATAGATAAACATTAAAAACAATGACAAAAATTTTGTAAATTGTTGCTTAAATCTGAGTGACAGAGCCATTTGAGTGGCTGAAGCATCCCTAAAATCAGCAAAACTATAGGCGATTTGAAATAAGAAATTTCAAGGGTTGAAAATGGGTATCGATTTTATTGGCTCATCTTGTAGGGAATTTTTTCTGGTCATTTCTAGTCACAGGATTTTTTTGTTTTTCAAAAAAAATCGATTTTCGGTCAAATTTTCGAGATTTCACAGTGGGTGCTGAAAGCAGTCCTAGCAAATCCGTATGAAGAGCTAGAGCGCTGATTTATTGGCAAGTAAAAGTTTAAGCGTTTTTAGTAAACCATTTTTTTTGGATCAGGGTCGGCGACCATGTGGTCGACCTCAATTAACCGGTCAAAGTTCAAGGTCATCGTATGAACTTGAGAGTACCACCAATTTTCAGGATCGACTTTCTAATGAACGAATGAGCAACTATGAATGAATTATATACTCTGTTATAGTGACCCCTGAACAATTGAAAAAAGGTAACGATAACAGATAAAAGGTAACTATAATAAACGATTGCTCGAGGTAACTTTAACAGATAATTACTCAGTATTTTTCCAATTTGAGAATTCTCTTTTTTTAAACTTATACCGTGCTAATTGTGGAGAGTGCGCCAGAATGATGACTCATCGGTCGCGGCGCTAGTGATTTAATACAAAATAAAATTCTTGTACACGCAGGACACATTCAATTTACACTGTAGCTGTTTTTTGTATTTTAAAAAACAGAAATAACTTAAATTTCATTATTAAGGGAGTACTGGTCGCATTTAGATACTCGGACATGAAATTTTCTAGATTATCTTTAAAATGTATATTTTTGAAAATATGGACAAAAATTAGTTGATAAGAAGTCTTTTCATTTTCATTTGTCATAAAAAAAGATATTTTTATTGCTATTTGAATATATTTTTTTATAATATTTTTCATTTTGTTCAAAATTTGAGATTTCTGAGAATTTGAATCGCTGTTTCCGAAAAAACGAGACACAAAAATGAAAATTGTGGACCTCGGGGCTCTGGGCATGCTCTTCAGTGTGTTATTTGTTTGACTTTCAAGTTTCTGTCGAGAAAATTTAGAGAGTTGATGAATTTTTTGTGAGACTCTCAAAATAACGGCAAAGACGGTTTTTCGTCGATTTTAGCGCTAGATGATTTTTTGTAGATAAACCGGACCTCTTGGCTATGCGCATGTCCTTTGTTGTCAACATCAACTATAAATTTTTAATCTATCTTTAAAACTTAGGTAGTTGATTGATTTTTAAGAAAAAATCTCATCACTTTTAAAAGGTCGTTTCTGATTGGTCGGCCAATCAGAGCTCGACAATATGTTTTTCGGAGCAAGTTTTTCTATAAGGAGTAACTATAACAGAGTAACTAATGTACTGAAAGGTTGCTAGAGAGCAAATAACTGATCAAACCTCAATGTGAATCTGAAGTTCATCATTATGACTTGAAAATACTATCAAAATAATCCTTGGGTCGACTTTTTATGAGCGTGTTATTAACTTTTGGTCAATAATCTACTGTGAGGTCGCTAAAGAGTAATTTCTAAAACTTGATCGTATTTTGCTCTCTAGCGACCTTTTAGAACATAATTGACTCAAAGTTGCTACAGTAGAGTGTATTTAGACGAACAGGTTTTACGAGTGGATTTGAGTTGAAAATTACTGCAAGTTTAAACGGGCATTTAGACCATTCAAATTATCCGTTTAAACGTGACGGACAGTTTGCATCCCACAACTGCATCTTTAAATGCACGCTTGCAGGACTTTTTAACTCAAATCCACTCGTAAAAATTGTCCGTTTAAATACACTCTAATGTAACACCTTAATTAGAAAGTTGACCTCAAGGATTCTTTTGGTAGTATTTTCAAGTTAAAATAAAACTGACCTTGAACTTTGACCGGTTATTTGAGGTTGACCACATGGTCGCCGACCATAACCCAAAAAACGGTTCACAAAAAATGCTTAATTTTCACTTGCCAAAACATAAAATAAATCTTTTTTGCTTTTTTATATTTTCGTTTTTTGACCTAAAATTGAAGATATTTTAACCCTCTCAGGCACAGAGCCATGAAAGTGGCTTTCATATTTTTGAAAAGACCGGAAATGATAAAAATAATTAAAATTTAAGACTTATATTATAAGTTCAAGGTTCAAATTGCTCATAGAGTATGCGATTAATTTTTAAAAAATAAAAAAAAATTTGATGAGTCGTTTGAAATATAATTTTTTTTACTTATTTTCTTGATTTTTTGCAAAAAATCTTAAAACACCTGGGAACACCTCGCTAACATTTTTATTTTTACCATAATTTGAGTTCAAAGTCGAGCCAAAAAAGTGGCTCTGGTGCCTGAGGGGAATATTAATAGTCAAATGAGTGAGGGGTTAACACGACTTTTTAATTAGAGAATATTGCGCAATTCTAAAAAAAAATATTAAACCTTAGATAATTTTAAAGAATATGTGAGAGAAAAAAAATTCGTAAAAAGTCAAGTTCAATCAGTAGACTTTGGTATCAAAACGGTTGTTTTTGACAGGCATTTTCTACCAATAAATTTAAATATTTTGAATTATTTCAAAATTTCGGGCCTACTGCTTTCACAACCATTTAATATGAATTTTCAATAATTTTTTTCTATAATTTTCACACAATTTATTTGGTAAAATAATCATCAGGCGCCTTCAATTTTGGCATAATTTAATAAACCTGTCTAGCCGTCTGGCTAAAAACAGAGAAGTCTAGGAGACTTAACATGTACAAAAATTCAAAATTACAACCGGTACACCCTTGAAATAACCCGACGATTTTTTCACATTTCATAAAAAGGTTGCATTACTTTTTTTCGCATAAGAGTGATCTATCATTTTTCTATGCGTAATAATCTTATTATTTACGCATCCTAGATATTCTGGAATGATTGAAATATATATGTTCCAGAACCAAATTATACGTTATGAAGTAATGAAATAGTGTAGGTACTCATACTATGACGAAGATTATACCGACGACAACAATTCTGCATTCCTCAGAATAATTTACTATAGACTATAGTTATTTTTGAAAATAATTGTGCGGAATTACAGTGGAGCGCGTTTAACCCTTGTAATCACCGAGCCGATATATCGGCTCAAGCCTACCTAAAACCTTCTAAAAGGGCAAAAAAATGTAACAGAATTGTTTCTTTCGATTACATTATAAAGAATTTTGCGGTGATTCCGAAAAAAACACTCATTTTTTTTTGGATATTTGGTTCGAATATTACGGGGAGTTGAGGTTTTGTTGAGCATTATGCGCCGAATGTACTCCGGAAAAATTATTTCGAACAAAACATCAAATACAAATGTGAGATAAGCCAGTTTATAGAGAACTGTTTTGTGCATGCAAAACACTTAACTCCCATGTCTTTGGACCATCCGGGCAAGATGGCCTTTAATCGCAATTTAGGACCCTTAATATGTATAATGACAATTTACAAGAGTGATCGATCGACATTTGGATAATTGACGTTGTACGTTTTTTTGAAAATTTTCACTGTATTACAGTACTTATTTTTTGCAAAAAAAATTAAATCATCAAAAAAAGCCTTTGAGCGGGATCAGAAAAAAATTGGTAAAGCTTGGTAAAAGTAGTACTGTTTTTTTTCAAAAATTACTTAAATTAATTTTAAAAAATTGAAGTGGTTCTTAGAAGTTTTTAAGACTTTTTTTCCATTACACACAAAGTCCAAAACGATCACGTGACCTTCAATAAGGAAAATAAGGTTTTGATTCATGTAACAAATAGTGATCAAATTACGCCGATAAAAATTTTTGGGCCAATTAACCTTATTTAAGAGTTTTGAACATAATAATATTTTCCGAAAACGTCACGTGATCTATTTTTCAAGAATAAGAGATTAATAGACATATGCCAAACCTTATTTTGGAATTATTTCGTCACGTGATTTTATCGGACGTTGTTGTAATGAGAAATCTAAAACGTTTGAAGTTGACCCTGAAATTTTTTGACGTAATTTGAGTACTTTTTCAAATTACTGTATATCGGTACTATGATTTTTTCAAAAAGGTACTCAATAACGTGGAAGACCCCTTAAAGAGATCGTAACCGATTTCTAAGACTTTTATTGCATTACAGTATGGCCCGTTTTAATAGGGTAACTTTTTTTTCCCCTCTCTGGAGCAAAAACCGTAGCAGGTCATCAAGAAACGGTTTTTTGCAAGGGTAGCCAAAAAAAATTTAACCTCAATTTTTTGTCGGTTTTTAGACCCCACCGGTTTACCGGTAATCAGCAAAAAAACACCGGTAATTGCGGTTTGAAGAGAACAACATTATCTAAACCTACAAATATACTGTAGGGGTAAATTTTAACCGAGAAAATTTTTGGCATATTATTTTTGACATCCGACACCACCTGGTGGAGTAAAGAGCACTTTTTGATCTCGGCACGTGGATATCATAGAGACCTCACTATACTTATATGGGTAAATTAACGAGAAAATTTTTTGGCATTATTTTTTTGACATCCGACACCACCTGGTGGAGTAAAGAGCACTTTTGATTCTCGGCACTGGATACTCATAGAGACCTGCAATTATACTTATGGGTAAATTTCACGAAAAATTTTGGCACTATTATTTTTGACATCCGACACCACCTGGTGGAGTAAAAGAGCACTTTTTGATTCTCGGCACTGGATTATCAAGAGACCTGCATTATAACTATATGGGTAATTTCACGAGAAAATTTGGCACTATTATTTTGACATCCGAACCACCTGGTGAAGTAAAGAGCACTTTTGATTCTCGGCACGGATATTCATAGACCTGCACTTAACTATATGGGTTAATTTAACGAGAAAATTTTAGCATTTTTTGACACCCCGACACCACCTGGTGGAGTAAAAAGCACTTTTTGATTCTCGGCACTGACGATCACATAGAGACCTGCAATTATACTAATAGGGTATTTTGAACGAGAAAATTTTGTGGCATGATATTTTGACACCCGACATCACCTGGGGGAAAAGAGCATTTTTTGAAGTTGGAATGGAGCATCATAAAGACCTGAAATTAACTTATGCGAAAAGTAAGAGAAAAATTCGGCATCATTTATTTCACATCCGACACCACCTGGTGCAAATTTTTTTTTGGTATATTGCATAAAACACTTATTTAAAAATGTATTGATTTTTACTTGATTTCGATAGGAGAACTTTTTGGACATGAACTCGATTCAGCGAACAATAAGTGAATACTTTCAATATTTTCTAAGCGACGATTCGCATCTCAAAAAACTTAGATGCCGACATCATTATTGTGTGAGACGATTCAAATTGATTTTTATGGGTTAAAAAGATTCAATCCAGAAATTTACCAGGTGTGTCGGTGTTCAAAATAATCATGCACAAAAATTTTCTCGTGAAAATTTACCAGTATATAGTAATATTGCAGGTCTCTATGATAATCCAGTGCCGAGAATCAAAAAGTGCTCTTTACTCCCCAGGTGGTGTCGGGTGTCAAAAAAAGTAGTTGCCAAAAATTTCTCGTTAAAATTAACCCATATAAGTAAAGTAAATTGTGCGCACCTGAGCCCGATTCTCACTCTAAAAAAACGCGTTAAACTATTTCAGCTAATTTAGCAATCTGCTCGACACAAAAGAATCTCCTATAATTTTTCCTTATTTTCTCACTTATGATTATGGAATAACCGAAACTCAAATAAATACATTTTTAAAATGAACCTATAATAAATAGTAAATGCAGGTCTCTAGATAATCCAGTGCCGAGAATCAAAAAGTGCTCTTTACTCACCAAGGTGGTGCGGATGTCAAAAATAATAGTGCCAAAAATTTCTCGTTAAAATTACCCCCTACAGTATATTGAGGTTAGATAATGTGTAGTCTCTTCTAACCGCAAATTACCGGTGTTTGTTGCGATTACCGGTAAACGCCGGGAGTCTGACCACCGACAAAAAAAGTTGAGGTTAAATTTTTTTGGCACCCACAAGCAAACCATTTTTGATACCTGCTACGGTTTTTGCTCCAGAGGGGGGGCACCTAATAAAAAGTTACCTAGAGCTTCTAGAATCAAAACTTCCGAAATACTGAGACATAAGAATGCGTAGGCGCGAAAGATGAGAATTGATCTTTCTTACTCACGAGAAAGTAAATATCCACAACAATAAGAGTCATTTTACTAAGAGAATTTGTAAAACATAAATTTTTTTTGCAGATTGTAATACCCAAATGGTGACGGTTTAATATTTTAAATTTGAAAATGATCAAATTAACCCAAAATCGTGTTACTTAGCACAGTTGTGAAGAACGGCAAAAATGAGAGTTTTGAATTTTCTTATTCACATTTGATGACTCTATAAACTTTTTCACAAATCGTTTAATGACTGTAGAGATCTTTGAATAATGATTACTTGATAAAATATAATGTTGATAATGAATCTTCGGTATAGTAGGGTGTCCGCCGGGACTTTCGGAGATGTTAAGCCCTACGCGTCAGGAAATATTTTGAAGGTGGTTTCCGAATGATTTTTGAAGAAAATGCGAAAAAATATTTTTTTTTCAATTTGTTCTAGAGTTGACCTCAACAAAGTGATTTTTACTCATCGGCCCATCCATTGACCACCCTCCAGCTAAAAAAAAATTTTTGAGATATTCAGAAATTTCAGACAATTTCGAGTTGGGGTTCAATATTCAGCTGAGGAATTCACATGGGACCGAAAAAAATTAATGAGTCGAAATTTAGGGGTTTTGAGATTTTGAGTTTATTATAAAATTAAGTTGTATACTAACAATATTCCCTAATGGAACTGTGGTGTTCTGCTATAGGACAGGATGAAAGATTTTCCAAATTGTCCTTAACAAACTTATTTAATTATATTATATTGTAAATTATTAGACATATTGTGAAATAATTATAAAATTATAGAATTTTATAAATTATAAATATTATTAATTATTATTCATTTTATAATATTATAATATTATTATATTATAATTATATATTATTATTAATTATTATTATATATTATATTAAATTAATATTAATTATATTAATTATTATTAATATTAATTAATTATTATAATATATTATTATATATTAATTATTATGTAATTATTATTAATTATTATTAATTATTATATATTATAATTATTATTAATATTATAATTATTATTAATTATTATATTAAATTATATAAATATATTAATTATTTAAATTATATAATTAAGTTATTAATTATTATTAATTATTATTAATTATTATTAATTATTATTAATTAATTAATTAATTATTATTAATATTATTAATTAGTTATAATATTATTAATTATATTAATTATTATAAATTATTATTAATTATTATTATATATTATTAATATTATAATATTATAATTACTTATTAATTATATATATATTATTATTAATTATTATTAATTATTATTATTAATTCATTATTAATTATATAATTACTATTAATATTATAATTATTATTAATGTATATTAATTATTATTAATTAATTAATTATTATTAATTATATAATATGATTAATTATATCTAATATTACTTAATTTTATTAATTAATAATTATAATATAATTATTATTAATATTATTAATATAAATATTATAATTATTATTATATGTTAATTTATTAATGTAATTATTAATTATTATAATTATTATTATTATTATTAATATATTAGTATATATATTATTAAGTTACTTATTAATTATTATAAATTATTATTAAATATTATTTATTTATATATTAATTACTATAATATTATTAATTATATTAATTATATAAGTATATAATTATTATTAATTATTATTAATTATTATTATTAATTATCAATAATTATTATTAACTTTTATTCATTTTGTTTGCCTGGTTGCCAACGGATAATGTCCATTTTAAATATCCGCACCCTCGATAGCGCACAGTGTTCAACATATCTACTTATAATTGAAAATGGCCTCAAAATCGCTGATTGGCCAAGCTGATTGGCATAATAAGACAAAAAATTTTTCCTAAGCGGACACACCTCTAAGCGGACAAAACAGGCAAAAACCTACGCATTTTTCATGAAAACCCGAAATCTCGTACCTCTAAGCGGACAAAACAGGATTTTTTCAAATTATTAAAAAAAAATTCAAGCGTCTATTTAAGCTTATATTTTAGAACGGCAGTGTGACGCAGTCTCGTAGTGCGTCCAGACAATGTTAATTCTTATCCAAAGATCTTGAGTTCGAGTCCAGCACTTGCAAGTTTTATGAATCACACTCAAACACTTATAACGTAGAATAATTTGTTATTTATCAGAAAAAATTTTCGTAAAATAATTGTAGTTATTTAAACTTAAATATATTATCTTAGAAATCGTGAGTTTTTTGTGAAACGATTTTGGTATTTAACAAATTTGACTCTTTTTTGTCCGCTTAAAGAGATTTTTTCAATTATAGTTTCTAAGATAACAATAAATAGAAAAAAAAACTTCTAATTTAACTTTTTTGGCAATAGTTCTCTTTTAATAAGGTTGACCCAGGGGTGGGCAGTGCCGACTCGGCACACGATTTGTAAATTTCTGTCTGTCCTAACTAGTCCTGTCCTGAGGGAGGAAATTTCAAATTTTTTTGTCCTTGTCCTGTCCTAGGATTGCCGACCCCTGGGTTGACCACTGTCTATAGGGCCCTCTAGGGATGATGTAGAGCAAAATAAGTCTAAGTGGACAAAACAAGATAATTTTTTTTGTCCGCTTAGAGGGATATTTTAATTTAAAAGTAACCAAAAATATTAACAAAAAATTCTAATTTAACTCATTTGGCAGTATTTATTAATTTATGATGNTTTTTTTGATCTTTTTCGGTCTTGTTTACTTATCTCCGGAAGTTTCAGAAAAATAGAATGTCAGGTTTTCGAGTTGATTTTTAGACTCAATCCCGGCGGACACCCTAGTTATATGCTTACAAACATTCATAGACGGAACGTTGTGAAGATTGAGCAAAAATTTAGTCGATGAATTAAGATATCTACCATTCAGTTTGAAAAAAATTTAGGCCATAAACACCCGCCCGAAAAACACACAAAACTTGATAATAATGATATATCGAAAATGATCCCTACTGGGCCTTTTCCATTACGCGTCATAACTTTGAGAAAGTGACCAATGAAATCGCGGGATTCTTGAATTAAGTTGACAATCGAGTTATGTGATTGGTCACTTTCTCAAAGTTATGACGCGTGATGTGAAAGGCCCACATATAAGGTCATTTTCGATATTAACATACATGTATTCATTTTCAAAATCATCAATATATATAGTCATGTAAATAAATGGTCAATTTCCTGGATTCTGATTGGTTTAAATTTGAACCAATCAGAATTCAGTGTCTATAATTTACATTTTTGTAGGGTTTTTTTGAGATATAATTATTTATTATAGGTTCATTTTAAAAAATGTATTTATTTGACGTCGTTTCGCGTTATATCCCAAAATCATAAAGTGACGAAAAAGGAGATAATTTATACAGGCGGAATTCTGTTTGTGTATCGAGGCAGATTGCTCACATTTGGCTGCGAAAATAGTTAACGCATTTTTTAGAGTTGAGAAGTCGGGCCTCAGTGCCCAGCAATCTCACTCGACTACAGAAAATGCTGCTTAACGTATGCTTCAGCATCGAATTTAGCATATCTTGCTCGACACAAAAAAAAATTATCTCTCATAAATTTATTCCTTACTTCTCTTCATTATGCTGATTATGGAATAACCGAAACGTCAAATAAATACATTTTCTAAAATAACCTAAAATAAATAATTATATCTCAAAAAAACCCTACAAAAATACATTATGACAGAGATGAACATTTACCGAGAAATAGAATACTTTATTTGGAAGATTCACAAGGAGCAACAACATTCGATTTTCCTTGATAAATGCGGAGAAGAAGAAAAATACAAACCAATGTTTTTAATTTCGAATACAAAAAACACTCTGATAATTTAATTATTTATAAGCATAGCCTAAATTCTCTTTTTCACCAATGTTCCAAATTTAACCCTCACGCTAACAAAACTTTCTCAATAATTAAATCTAAAGTACAATTTTCTGAAAATTTTAACGATAGAAACACAGACAAAAAATTTCAAAACCTTCTCAAATTAAAAATTAATGATCTCTCGTCCCCTACCGTTACAATTCACAATCTGACCGATAAAGTTTTACCAGAAAACATCGAACATATAGTTTTGAAGGGTTTGCACCAACCTGTGGGTAGTAGAACAAATAAAAACCTTATTTTGACAAAGTTTGAAGATTTTTTCGAGTCATGGCGAGCTCATGCAAAAAAACAGTTTTTGGACATTTTCAAAATAACAAAAGTGCGGTCCCAATTATATCTTGAGTTTGACAAACTGGTCAATTGTTCTACTAAAAACGATAGTGATGAACTGGCTAAGTTTCTTGATTGTAATACCGATATTTTAATTTGTCATTCCGAAAAAACAAAAAATGTTAACGTAATAAGTAGAGAATCTTATATTCAAAAATTAAATGAAGTTTTTAGCAGCGATAAATTTACTCGTTTGAAAATAAATCCGATAAATACGGATTTACAAAAACTGCGAAAATTAATTCACAATTTTAAGCCTTTTCTGACCCTTAAAAGAGGTTATGGACTTATAAAAAATCATAAAATAGTGGGCTCGCCCTTTGCGCCAAAATAAAGTAGTGTGTCTAAATGATTGACGTGACCAGGGTTGAAACAGGAGTATTGCTGCCAAAATTTAATATCGCTCCCTTATAATAAAGTGCAATGGGATATTCGGTCGATTCGACTTGACTCTTTAAAACTAGAAACTTGTTAGAGTTTAATTGAAACTGCCGGCGGAGTGCAGCAGGTCGTTTCCCTACCGATTGCCGAGTGCACTTTTTAACTGTATTAACATAAAACAATGTCCTTAAATATGTAATTAGACAACATTATGGGATGACACCTGNTTCAAAAATTAAATGAAGTTTTTAGCAGCCATAAATTTGCTCGTTTGAAAATAAATCCGATAAATACGGATTTACAAAAACTGCGAAAATTAATTCACAATTTTAAGCCTTTTCTGACCCTTAAAAGAGGTTATGGACTTATAAAAAATCATAAAATAGGGCTCCCCTTGCGGCCAATAATAAGTAGTTGTTCTACATTGACTACAGGGGTTGAAACATACCTCCAAAATTTAATCGCTCCTATTAATAAAAGTTGCAAATATTCGGTCGATTCGACTTTGACCTTTAAAACTAAACTTTTAGAGTTTATTGAAACTGCTCGGAGGTGCACAAGGTCGTTTCCTACGATTGCCAGTCCCTTTTTACTAGTATTAACATAAAAAATGTCCTTAAATATTTATAAGACATAATTTATGATGACACTGAAAAAATTTTCCCGAAAAAAACAAAAACGGTGAAAATTTTGAAAGAAGTTTTAACTACGGAGGTCTTAGTGCCCCGTAGACAAGATTTAGAAGACTTTTTTATGGCTATACTTACTAAATAAAGCACGTTCGAAGCCCTAAATGGCTTTTTAGGCAAATAAATGGTGTATCTATCGGTGGTAAAATGTCACCTTCGTTAGCAAACATTTTTTGTCACATGTTCGAGACAGAACTTATAGAGAGTAAAATTTAAGCGTATTATAGATATGTAGACGATTATATTAGTTGTATTAAAAAAAGATAAAAAATTGGGCTTTTAGAAAAGCTTAATCAATTTCACCCTAATCTAGGATTCACAATGGAAAATACAACTGATAATCGACTAAATTTATTGGACACTACACTCATTATCACCAATAATGATCTAAATTTGGAACATTTTCGAAAACCCTCAGCCACGGACTGCATGACTAATTATAAAACGGCAGTTTCCCCAAAAAACTATAAAATTGGTGCTTTTATTGGTGAACTTTACCGGTGTCACCATTCTACTACTAATGTTGAGGCAAGGGATCGGGCAATTCAAAAGTCTTATAATATTTTTCTAAAAAATCACTACCCCCTTAATTTGCTTAACCCTTGTGAGCACAGAGCCACAATTGTGGCTCAAGCATACCTTAAATCATCCAAAAAAGGCAAAAAACGGGATCGTAGAATCTTTTCTTTCAAACACATTATAAAGAATTTCAATTCGGTTCCAAAAAAATATTTGAATTTTTTTTCGAATGTTTGGTTCCAGTATTACGGGGAGTTGATTTGTTATGATTTTTCGCCTATGTTTCACTTCCGGAAAAATTATTTCGGAACTAGACATAAAATACAAATAAAAGATTAGCCAGTTTTTAGGAAAATATTTTGTGCATGCATAACAGTTAAAATAAAAATTTATTGGTATCTAGGAGCAGTTATTTTTTTTCGGAAGTGAAATTTCTAAATTTTTAACTTCAAGTATCCCATGAAAAAATTAAATAATTATAAATTTAAGCAATCAAAAAGTGTCCACAGTTGAACTTGATTACCATATTTACTTGAAAATAATATAATAAAGTGTAATAACCTGCTTTTATAGGGAAAAATAAACATTTTTTATCAAAAATCATGATTTTTCCATCAAAATTTTTGACTTATTTATAAAATATAAATCTTAGTGGACTAAACTGTGACGTAGGCCAGATACTTGTGCATCGTTTCCGACAAAAATTCAACTTGTGAAAACAACTATGCTCGTGTATCACGTGATATTGTATACCTTGCTTTTCTCACTAAATTTTCTAGAACAAAAAACTAAGATTCTAGAATATAAAATGTCGGATGAAAAAATATTACCTTCAACTTCCTTATGCAGAAAACATTGAAATTCCAACTGCCTCAAGCTTTCTGTAAACAACGTTCAAACTAGAGCCACAATTGTGGCTCTGGTGCCTTGGCGGAACTTTATATGCTCACAAGGGTGAATCAGAAAATAAAAGAAGTCCGTGATCGCAATTTTCAGAAATCGGAATATTCGAAAAAACGTCAAGAGGACCTCGAAAACCCAAATTTTGAAAATTACACTCTCTGCCTCACATACACTAGTTTGAGATGCTCACATGTAGCAACAAATTTACACAAAATTGTACGCCAATTCACCCCAAATTATAAACTGGAAATACTTTTTTCGAAGGTTAAACTCCATAATGTAATTCATCCACGGTTGAAACCACAAAAAAAATATTTTCAGAATTGCAATTTATGCTACAACAATACACGAAAAATTTTCGAGGGTATGTTAATCTGTCTTGAAAAACCTACTGTATTTCATTGAGGCGACGCTGAAAACCCTGTTTTTGGCCTTAAAATGCGACCAGTACTCCCTCAATCCTAAGCTAGTTTTGAGCTTTCAGATAACCAATAAACCGAAAATTTATCTTGAAAATTGGCGGAGGAGTAGGTTTTTGAAAAACCCTCTAAATCTCGATTTCAAATTTCGTTTTGAAAATTCTTTTGAAGTTTCTGTCCGACAAAAAACAAATTTCGAAAAAAACGCTCTAGATTATTCTTTGTATTGATGGTCTGGAGCCTGACACAAAAAAACAAATGAAAATAATGAAAACTGACGGAGGAGTAGGCTTTTTAGTGTTTTTTGTGAGGTTTACCATACGTTTATGTGAGTGCGTAGGTTGAGTTGTATCTCTGAATTTGTGGAATTGATTGCGAATTGTTGTTCTTTACGTTGAAAAAGTTTTTGGGATTCCACCATAGCTAGTTTAGCCAGAAACCGCATCTTAAAACATGCAAGTCAGCGACAACCACTCCCTTAAGGGAGTGGGCGTCGATAATTGGGCTATTTTTTACACATTTTCGAGTGAAGTTTCTGTGAAACCAGGCTTCAGAAATAATTGTTTTTCCAAATACGTAGTACAACTCTTAAGGAAGATGCCAGTAACTCATGTCAGAAGCATCTGATTACTTCAACCTACGCACAGAATGATTGAGTAGAGGCGTCCCCTAAAATCACTAAAAAGCACTACTCCTCATTGCATCTCATCCAAGGGGGATATTCATATTTTCATTTAACTTTTAATAAAAAAATGAGCCCCAAATTGGCCAAGGGCCGATTAAAGAGATTTATGTTTTTTTATTTAATTTTATTTAAAAATGAGCCCCAAAATCGGCGCGAAGGCCCCAATAAAGGGGAGATTTATGTCTTATATTTAAAAATGTTTTTTTTGAAAAAATGAGCCCCAAATCGGCCGAAGGCCGGATAAAGGAGATGTTTGAATTAAATTTTGTTGAAAATGGTGCCCACAAATCGGCAGAAAAATGAGTTTCCAAAAAAAGAGCCCAATTTGGAAAGGAGAGTTATTCAAACGAATTGAAGAACAAGTTACGTCATTGTTGAGGAAGAAAAATTACGAACAAAAATATCCAGTAGAAACATATTGATGATTTTTTCTCAAAATGATTAAAAATTTGTTCTCTTAAGCTTTGAGTTTTTTTTAAAATTTGACAGCAATTTTTTTTAGCTTAACCGCCTCCTAGGCATCAATGGCCTTTAAAGGCTGAAAGCCACTTTAAATCGGCCAAAAATATAAATTTTCCAAACCAAGAAATCCGAATAAAACACATAAAAATCTCGCGTTTATCAGGCCGTTACGGCCGATTTGGGGCTAATTTTTCAACAAAGATTAAATAAAAAACACTAAAATCATCCTTTTCGGTCTTCATCGCGGATTTGGGGCTCATTTATTTAACAAACTAAATAAAAAACATAAACATCTCCTTATCGGTCTTCCGGCCGATTTGGCGGGCTCATTTTTCATTAAAATTTAATTGGAAAAATATAAATGTCCCTCCTTAATTGGACCTTCGCCTAATTTTGGGCTCATTATTTCAAAAAATAAAATTCTAAATATAAATTATCCTCACGGGTGCAGGATGGGCGTCCGAGCTTAAATCATCTGCCTGGGAAATACGAGCAGGTCCGAGCGAAACGGCGAATCAAGTCTTTTTTATTTCCGATCCGATCCACATTTTTATTTTAAAATCTGTCGCCGATCGCGAATAGTTCAAAGAATTTTGAAAATGTGGCTCGAAGCAGATCCACGATCCACGATCACAAAATGTCCGATCTGAGTCGAGATTATGTGATCGATCGGAATACCTTTTTGCGGCGCCGTGAAGACCTAATCACGTCAAATAACCTCTTTAAAAAGCATGTTTTTTTTATCATTAAATTTGAGAAAGGAATTATATGTATTACTCGATTTCAAAACTTATTAAATGTTCGAGAAAATGACGGACTAATTTACTTTAAAATCAGACATTAACAATAGATTTAATTACGGTACTAGCACAAATACTTACAAATAAGGCGTTTTATTTGTATGCAACGGGAATTTGAAAAAATATTTTCTTCGATTTAATCGATAATCCAAAAAACGTTTTCTTGAAAACTTTCCCAATACAGGGGGAGCCCGATATCGTCCGAACAAAAAACTACGCGCATTCAAACGATTTCCAGCTAAATTACAATTCGAGTGTCCAACATCCGCTAGAATGTGGCCAAATTTTTCGAAGATTTATATTCTCAAAAACTAATGTTGTGGACGTCAATGGAATGACGACTTTTTCATAATACGAATTAACCCAAATTTACTCTTTCCCAACTTTTATAATGAAATGTAATTTGATATGAGTACTTACAATTTTAACGGATAATAGTGATAACACTATCATTTTCGAACTACTAAAAACCTTTAAAATAAAAATCGGGGCATATGACGTCAATTTAAGGCGGGCCCACCACCGCTCTTTAATTTATTTGAGGTAAAAATCTTAATTTTGCTGAATGTGCAATATCCGCCGAATTTGCCAATATTCGCCGAAATTTTAACGGCCTCGAAATATGTTGAGCCGAAAGGTTATTAGTTTTCATTCGCAATATTGTTTTCTGATTTTTTAAAAACAAAATAGAAAACAATACAAAGTGTCGACACATTGAGATTACTCAATCATGGTCAAACCAATTTGGGACCAACTAGAATCGACAATAAGGTCAATACCAAAAGAGTGCAGCATTAAGGCGCTGTTTTGGAAACGCATATTGTTAACTATAACTTAATAGTTCTTTAAAAGTCTTTTGTCACTACAAATCTGCTAGAGCGAAAATAAAAAGAGCGAAAATTTCATTTTATAGACATTTTTTTGTAATTTTGGGCGGATTTGACGGTAAATGCTTTTTAAAAGGGAAATTCTCATTGGTCAAAATTTGCGCGCACAATCAGAATCGACTGATTTTGCAAAACTGTCTTGAATCGTTATTATTTTTTGCTGGATTCCAAATATAATAATTTTATTTTAATATATTTATTAAGAAATGTCCTTTTTTGACTTTAAAAGCTTGTCAAACACGCCTAAAATTGGTCCGAAAAGCGGATATAAAGGGAATTTATTTCCAATACATTAATTTTGGAGTAAACTGAGGATTCTGTGAGAAATGTCAAGGCAATGTAGTGTAGTTGGTTAACAACGCTTGAATCATGATAAATAGAAGCCCCAGGTCGAGCCCCGGCTGTGTCTTTTCAATCATTGTTCGGGAATTAATGATACAATTACCACTTCAAACATCGGCCCGGGGAGGGCCGATAAAATACCCAATGTCTGTTAGCTTTTGGGGTGTCCGCCGAGGAGATATCACGCTTAACCAACTCAAAAGAGCGCGACTTGGTTAGTTAATTTAAAGGGGCGTTCAATATCCCTGGAGAAAACCCCAAAAAGCTAAAAAAACATTCGGTAAGCATTTTTTCTTTAATTTTTAAAGAAATTAACTTCTTGTTAAATTTATGAGAAAAAAATTCTCAAATTTAAAGAATTGGGCTGTGAAACTTTCTTAGAAATTCGTCAAATTTTCAAAAAAAGTTATTTGTCAAATTTTAAGAAAATTTGGTTTCTGAATGCTATAAGAAACCTTATAAAATTTTCAAAAAAACCAAATTGTTCAATTTTCAAGAAATATTTTAAATTTTGTGAAGAAATTTGTTTAATTTTAAAAGAAATTTGTCAAATTCTAAATAAATTTGTCAACTTTCCTAATAAATTTGTCAAACTTTCTAACGAAATTTGGCAAATTTTTTTGAAAACTTTCAAGTTTGAAAACAAATTTCAAATGTTAAAAAATGAATTTAAATAATGTTTAAAGTGAAAACACTCGTCCAAATAACGGAAACAACGCTAATTTTGAATATTTTTAGAATTTCAAAAAAATGGACCTTTATTAAACAATTAGCCAATTTTTCTTCAAAATTGAGGCAATTCTTATTTTAAAATTTCTATATTGTTTACGAGACGTATTGCGATTTTGTATTCCATCATTCCAAAGTATGATGATGATTTAACAGTGAAACTTTTTATCGAACTTAAGCAGGATCTAGAATAGATATTAAATCACTACAGGAAGGAGAAAACGGATTTTCAGGACTCTAAACATGATTTTAAAAAAATAAAAGTCCATTATTGCAGAATTAGGGCAACAGCCATTGACAT
>SCLH01000524.1:378567-401978 GCA_004367855.1 Oikopleura vanhoeffeni | reverse complement strand
TTTCTTGGTTTACCAGCTATACTTTCGAATTCACGTGTCTCTTTCTTTTATATGAGATTTTTTATTTGAGAGAAATAAGGCATCAAAATCAGTAAAACTGGGCTGACAATTCAGGGAAAGCGCTTTGATATTAACCTTGAATCATGAGAAGACGATTATTGGCTCAAGCTTACCTAAACCTCTTAAAGGCCAAGAAAATGTCACAGAGTTGTTTTCTTCCGAATACACTCTTAAAACAATTTGCCGTGATTCGAAGAAAATACTCATTTTTTATGGATACCTTTGGGTTTCGGAATATTACGGGAGCCTGAATTAAACCGGAGCTTGTAAAAAGTAACGTGTTAGTTATGTCTTTTAACCGCGTTGGTATAGATATATGATGTTGTTCATTTAGTTGCAGGATTATTTAAAGGTTTCCTTGTTCACATAAAATATTAAACTCTGTATATATTTCGGTATAAAACTTTTTTTTAATGAGTTTCACAATTCGTCTTAACCAAATCGCTGTATACACGGATACAACTGTGCACTACCCCCTCTATTTTTTGACTCGAACATAGTATTTGACAAGCTAAGCGACTTGCGCATCGGTGGTATTGAGCGCGCGAGTGGAGTGAAGCAGAAAGACGATTATCTGCGGGGGGTTGAACTAATAGAGTGTCAATTAAAAATACTGAGAATATCTTAATCATAATGCAGAGGATTGGAGAGGGCCCTAAACTGAAAAAATATTGGATTTTGAGTTTATCAAGTTCTTGAATTTCATAAGCGCTGTATTAAGCCTTCAAGAAATAGCTCTACTACAATAGTCTGACTTTATCACGTTGACCATAGTTTATCAGTTGTAAAGTGGAGTTCATAACTCTTCACCATGAAGAGTTTCATCTGCTAAAAACGAATTCGCAATTTTTTATTCCTTTCTGTAAATTTAAGGAGTTTCTAATTTTTTTAAGGGCGATGAAGTGCGCAAATTATTTTTTTTTTGGATTTTTTATTTTAACAGAAATACAAAAATATGTATCAAAAAACGTTTGCATTTCTTTTCCATTTTGAGATATTTCTCCAAAATCTGGACCGACGTTTTTTTTTATAAACACTGATTTTGCATTGAAATCTAAACTGCGAAATATCTGTAGACTCCCGATTTTGAAAATCGAGATAGAACAAAAGTATTAGAAACTCTAGGTTAGCGTATTTCTCGCGAGATGATTTTAAATTTTTATCTATTGAGTTCAAATATTATTTTACCTTTAACAACTCTTTGAATATCAACAAGCGATTAATTAATATTTAAATGTCTAATAGCTTTCACCTAAAAAACAGTTAGAAACAACATTTTTTGGACTATTTCTCACGAGGATTTGTTTGATGAACGTTGAACAAATGATTGACAAACAATTGCAGAGAACACAAAATCATAAAGGAAATCATTATTTTTTCTTATGAAGAACTACTACAGGGAGGGGCATTTTGCTTAAGTTTTATTCCAAAAAATCTTCGTGATTTTCGCACATTTCGGCGTATTTTCGTTCTGATGAGTCAGTGTCCAGATCTTTTTAAATTTTATACGAGTGTTTTACAAAGGTTCCAATAATGAGAATAATTAATTAACCGCAAACCGAGCAATTCAATTAAAAAATTGAAGAGTAAATTATGGAAATTTCAATCTTAAACATGACGTCATTACGTTGATCGCCACAACGAGTATCTGCAAGTAGAAGAATCTCAAACAAGATTCGGCGATATTGGGCACTATGATATTCAGGCCCCTAATAAGTTATTTTTTTGGCTCCCGATCTATTAAAACCTTATTTTGCTTATTTGCAAGTAACATAATCAAAGTTGCCAAATGTACGCACCTAAGAAGCTGTAAGTCGTGAGTATAGTCGTGAAAAGGTGTCCGTGAGAAGTATGTCAAGAAGAAGGTCGCTAAACTCTAGGTCGTGACGTAACACCGCTGACAGTAATATCGTTATAGGAATAGTCATGAAAGTAGATAGTCCAAAATATTCGATTGATATATATTTCAAAGTTTAAATCAGTGTACAAAAAATCTACGTTTTGAAGGAAATAAAAATATATTATTTCATCAAGACAAAAAATGTTTAGTTTAATGTCATTACTTTAACCTTCAACATTCGGCCGAATTCGAATTGAAAACTACTTTAAATTCATTAAGGCTGGAGTTTTGACGAGAGAGTAAATAGAAAGAAAGTTTATTATTGCCAAAATAAGTTTAATCAGAGGCTTATATCATTGAACAAAATTTAATTAATCTTTGGAACTACAGGTTTGTTTTTTTAGTTCCCGAAATGAGAACTTTGCTATGCTGAACGAAATATCACTCGCCACAAAAAATGGCAATAAGGCGCATTTTATTTTTATACGCTTTCGTATCGTCGATAGCTGAGGCTTTTCAAAATATATTCACCTTAGATATCACATATTGATTGACGGAAATTATTTTACCAAGATTACATCATGCACGGACCATTTCGAAATGAAAATTTCAAACTTAAAATGGAGTAATCAATGTTTATTTAACAATCTAGTAGAGAGATTTTTTGGGTACCTTTCAAAATTTATGTTAATAAAAAAAATTTAGAATTTTTTCAGTACAATTTTTCGAGAAGTTCACAGCGTACTCGGAATCACAGTTCTAAGCAGAAGCCGTATTACGTACAGAGAGAAGGCTGATTATTATAGCACAGTATAGAAAAAAAAGTTTTTAAGTTAAACTATTTTTATTGCTTAGAGCATCGGGACCAATTGACCTAATGCCAAGAATCAAGTCTTTCTTCATCTATACTAAGTTCTCGAATAAAATTAGCATCGATATCAATATAAAAATCATGAGTCAATTAATATACTGTATAGCTCGCTAGAGATGCCAAACCGAAAAACGCTTTATTTTTCACTAGTCAAAATATCAGTCTTGTAGACATTCCCATACAGGCTTCGTAGTTAGCTGGATTCTGACTACCTGTTTTTATAAAAAAAAATCTCGAAAAAAATTCTAGCCAGAAAAATCGCCTTTTTTAGAAACATTTGGGATAACAAAAGAAATCTCCTGTCGTTTAACATGACCAGAAAAAAATTTTACAGATGGGCCAATAAAATTTAACGGTACCCATTTTTGACGTCCAAATCTTTTGCTTTCGAATCTCATAAAACAATTTTCGGATTAATCTTCACTCAAACAATCCGGCTTTCATTTAAAAACAATACATTAATTAAATTGAAGTAATATTTTCTGTAATTTATTCGAACTAGTACTGCATAGTTTTGCCAAAGCACCTTTTTATACCAAAAAACAGCATTTAATAAAAGTATGACGGTAAACAGATGTATGCTCCTGATAGTGTGTCCTCTTGAACCGGATATAAGTAGCCCAGTCCACCAGCATAATATTACGATATATCAGTACCATTAAACCTTTTAGTGGACAGTTTATTATCAACAAAATTGAAGGTTGAAGCCATAACAAAATTAGGTATTTAGGCTTTCCTGGTGCTTAAGAAACTTTTTTGAGTCGTAATTCCGGATTCCTATACAATGAAGTAGGTTCATTCGTTGGAATGTTTTTGTGATCAACGAGTGGACACCAATCCAACCGAAAGATCACTTAGGCTCTTCTGATCCTCAAAGATCTTTGAGTATCACCAGTTTGTTATTTCGACACTAAAACCGTTATCCAATATGACTCTTCAAAGCTATTTTGTTCGATATCAGAACATAAAATTTTCAAATATCATTACAATCAGATTTATTTGGATTTGTCTATCAAATAGAACTCTAGTTCAAAACAAAACATACAAAAAAGAGAAGTGACATTTTTATATGTTAGAAAGGCTTTTATTTTTCGACGATTATGTTGAAATTTCTCATGTTTCCGATGCAGGAAAACTGTAAAATGCCTGAATTATGATCATGTTATAATGTGTCAATAAACAAAAAATTTCTTCACAGATTTCTTTGTTAACTTTAATCAACAATCGCATTGAAATTGGATCCATATTGTTAAATTTATATTCGCATTTTATTACGGCCGGTCTCCGAAGAAAACCTTTCAAAAAATATATTAAAAATTTCTGATCGTACAAGCCGCCTACGAAAGTCTCTTTTTACTATAATATCATACTCTGTTATTTGACTATAAAAATTTGAAAATTCTAAAAGATTGTTACAGACAAAAATCGATTTTGCGTTAATATATAAGCGACCGCATTCAAATCCCCGAGTATCAGTATCTATACACTAACGGATTATTATCTATTTTCGTGCATTTTTACAAAAAATGCATATCTCAAGAACCAAGAACAGAAAATTTTCTTTGAAAATTATTAATTTTTTAAATAGTCCATTAGTTAAAATCCCGCTCACCTTATTCACGTGCTTTGAAAGCAAATTCAATCTGATTACCAATTTACAGGAGATTTGCTGGAAAGTTGCACGCCTCTTATTGGCTGCTCTTTTCACGTTATTTCTCAACCTCACTATGACGCACCGTTTGCATGATAACTTCAAGGTCCGCGAATTTTATTGTATTAGAGTGAAAACACATATTTGGTTCATAACATTATATCGCGTCGCATGTTTATCTAATAGGCAATTCTTTTATTTATCACAAGCTCCTTTAGCGTAGCCAACTGTTTCTACAGTCTCCTTCTCGTAACTCCTATATCCTGCAGATTTCGGAATGTCTACCTGAGTTATTTCTGTTGATCTACATCTTCTCCTAATACATTACTGAACATATTCGCACGTCTTGTCAGTATAGCTGTTCGTCACTATATCTAATGGAAACAACCCATTACAGGAACATTCGAAAGGCGCATCTAATCCACTGGATAAAATGCTGTTTATTAAGTGAGTTCTATTGTTCCGGACCTCAGAGTCTACAATCCTAATTTTTGAATGTGCAAGAACGCAGTATATAGCATCATCAAAGTTGATTCGATATGCGTCATTGTAGGTTGAGAAAGGACCACATCAAAGCTAGATTTCGTCATTTTTCAATATAGGATTTTACTCTGATGTCCGGTAATCCATATCACTCCTTAATTTAAAACAGTCAATTTACTTGCTCAAGTGTCGATATTTTCGAGAGTGCGTTTTCCTCGAATTATTCTATATTTTTCTGTTTTCATTACTTCGATGACGAACCGATATGATACGAGAGTGATATTATCCAGTATCTTCTACTAAGTCGGAAATATGCTGACCACGTACACAAATTAAATTTTCATTTTCCAATCGACAAAAAGGATTCGGCGTAAAAGTGTGGGGTTAGGGGATGATTGTCATAAAAGACAAGAATTCGGGTCTTTAGATCGTAACCACAGGCCCGTACGATACTAATTGTTGATCCCAAATTGTGTTTTCCTCTCTGATACATGTACAATTCGCACTTCAAATTATGTTAATGCACGGTGTGCTATGTGAGGTTGAGCGAATAACTGTGAAAAGAGCAGCCATAAAGGTGAACTTTTCGCATTCTGTATATATGATTCAGAATTAATTTGCTTTTCAAAGACTGTGAATAATGGATGGTGATAGTCTGTAACTAATGGATTAATAATTAAATTCTTCTAAAGAATTTTATTCTTTTCTTGAGATATCATTTTTTCTCAAAAATGAACAAATACGTGCTCCTATTTTAATCCGTAGTGTACGTCTGATACTCGGGATTTGAATGCGTCGCTTTATATATTACGCAAAATCGTTTTTTCGTGTAAATTTTAGATTTTCAATTTTTTATATCATAACAGAGATATGAATATAAAAAAACTTGTAGCGGTTGCATCAGATTTTAATAATATTTTTTGAAGTTTTCTTCGAGACCGCCGTTAAAAATTGCGAAAATTAAATTTACAAAACTGATACAATTTCAATGCGATTTGTTAGATAAATTTTAACAAGAATCCCGAAAATTTGTTTATTGACCAACTTTATAACATTGATTCATATTCCAGGATTTTTTACTTTTCCTGCATGGAACATGAAATTCAACTAATTTCTGAAAAATAAAGAGCTGTGTTCTAAATAATATAAAAATCAACTTCTTTTTTTGTATGCTTTTGTTTAGATAAGTCTATTTGATAGACAAATCAAATAAAATTGATTGAATTGAATTTGAATTTTATGTCTGATTTCGACAAATACTTTGAAGAGTCATATTGAAAGTTTTTGTCGAAATAAACAAACTGGAGTATCAAAGTCTTTGATTCAAAGAGCAAGTGGTTTCGTTGGATGTGCCTTCGTGTAAAAAAACATCCACATGAACCTATCTCATGTATGGTCGTTGAATCTACGATCAAAAAAGTTTAACTCAGGAAAGCCTAATAGTACATAATCTGTTTGTTACAACCTCCAATTTTTAATAAATGTTCACTAGAAATTTTAATGTACTGATATTCGGATATATTATAGCTGGTGACTGGTGCATTATATCCGTTCAAGAGCCCCTTCAGGAGCTAACATTTTCGTCAATTTTTTAATTGCGTTTTTTCGTATAAAAATGCTTTGGCAAAGATGCAGTACTTAGTTGAATAAAATTACAGAAATATTTTACTTTTCAATTTAATTATGTTTTTTTCAAATGAAACCGGATTGTTGACGTGAGATTAATCCGAATTTTGTTTATGACGATTCGAAAAAGAAATTGGAAGTCAAAAATGGGTACAATTTATTGGCCATCCTGTGAATTTTTTTCTGTCTGTTAAGACACAAGTTTTTGTTATCCCAAATTTCTAAAAAAAGCGATTTTTCGGTAAATTTTTCAGATTTACAGTAGTCCAGAATCCAGTTACTAGCAAGTGCCGTATGGAATGCTAACAAGCTGATATTTTGATAGTGAATAAAGCGTTTCGTTATTGCACTCTAGCGAGCTAACAGTATAATTGACTCATAGTTTTTAATATGATTCATCAGAAAGTCAAATTTTGGTTTCCGATCCTAAAGCAATAAAATATGTAATAAAACTATTTTTAACTGCTATTAAATCAGCCTTCTCGCACGTAATACGGCTTCGCTAGAACTGGATTCCGAGCTACCTGTGAAATCTCGAAAAATTGACCAAAAATTCAATTTTTTTAAAAAAATTTGAAGACCAAAAAATCCTCTACTAGATTGTTAAAAACATTGATACCCATTTTAAGTTTCGAAATTTCTCATTTCAATCGTCGTATGTAACTGCTAAAATAATTTCCGTCAATCAAATATGGATACTAGGTGAAATTATTTTGAAGCCTAGCTATCGACGATACCGAAGCTAAAAAATAAAATGCGCCTTATCATTTTTATTGCGAGAATTTCATTCACAGCAGTTCTCATTTCGGAACTAAAAAACAACCTGTAGTTCAAAGATTAATTAATTTTTTCGATAAGCCCTCTGATTAATTTATTTTGCAATATAAACTTTCTTTATTTTACCCTCGATCCAAAACTCCAGCCTTTATGAATTTAATTAGTTTTAATTCGAATTCGGCGATGTTGAAGGTTAAATATGACATTAACTAAACATTTTTTGTCTTGTTGAATAATATTATTATTTCTTTCAACGGTATTTTTTTGTAACTATTAATACTTTGAATTATACACGAATACTTGGTATATCTACTTTTATGACCTACTTAAACGATATACTGTCACGGCTTACGTTCACGACCTAGTGTTTACGACTTTCTTTCTGACATACTTTCACGACCTTTTCACGACTTACTATCACGACTTACACTTTCGGTCGTAATTGGCAACTTTGATTATTTTTTACTGCTAAAAAGCAAAATTAAGTTTAATAGTCGGGACCAAAAAAAACTTAGGGCCTGAAAATCCAGTGCCAATATCGCCGAATTTTTGAGAATTTTCACTGCAAATTACTTGTGGCGTCACGAATGACGTCATGTTAAGATTGAATTTCCAAATTTACTCTTTTCAATTTTTAATGATTGCGGTTTGCGGAGTTAATTAATTATTTACAATTATTGGAACCTTCGTAAAACACCGTATAAAATTTAAAAGATTTTGACACATGACGTCAATTCGACGAAAATGCGCCGAAATGCCGAAAATCACCGAATTTTTGGTGAAAACTTAAGGCAAAATTGCCCCCCTGTAGTAGTTCTTCATAGTAAAAAATAATGATTTCCGTTTATGATTTTTGTGTATTTCTGCCATTATTTGTCAATCATTTGTTCAAGCTTATCAACAAATCCTCGTGAGAAATAGTCCAAAAATGTTGTTTCTAACTTTTTTTAGTGAAAGTATTAGACATTTTATATTAGATTATCGCTTGTTTGATATATAAGAGTGTTAAAGGTAAATATATTATCATAATAAAAAAATTTAATCATTCGCGAGAATACGCTAACCAGTTCTATAACTTTTGTTCTATCTCGATTTTCACAAACTCCGAGTTACCAGGATTCCAGTTAGATTTCAATGCAAAATCAGATGGTTTATACAAAAACGGTCGGTCGATTTGGAGAAATATTTCAATTGGAAAAGAAATGCAACGTTTTTGATCTATTTTTTGTTTTGGTGTAAAATAAAAATCCAAAAAAAATAATTATTGCCGCATTCATGCCTTAAAAAAATTAGAAACTCCCTTAATTACCAAAAAAAATAAAAAAATTTGCGATTCCGTTTTTAGCAGATGAAACTCTTCATGGTGAAGTTATGAAATCCACTTTTACAACTAACTCATGGTAGCCCACTATATGTAGACTATTGTAGTAGGCTATTCTGAAGCTGTTAATACATTTATGAAATCAGAACTTTGGATAAACTTCAAATCCATATTTTTTCATTTAGGGCCCTCTCCGACTCTGATATGATTAATTATTCTTCATATTTTTTAATTGACACTCTATATATTTCAACCCCGCAATAAATCGTCTTCTGCTCACTCCACTCGCGCCTCAATACCACCATCGCAAGTCGCTAGCTTTCAAATATTTTCGAGTCAAAAAATAATGAGTGCACAGTTGTATCCGTGTATTACAGCGATTTGGTTAGACGAATTGTGAAACTCATTAAAAAAAAGTTTTAACTCGGAAATATTACAGGTTTATATTTTATGTGACAGAACCTTTAAAAATTTGCAACTAAAATGAAAACATCATAATAACTTAACCAACCGTTAAAACATAACTAAACGTTACTTTTTACAGCTCCGTTAATTCAGCTTCCGTAATATTCGAACCAAATATCCAAAAAAATGAGTATTTTCTCGGAATCACCGCAAATTGTTTAAAGTGGTCGGAAGAAAAATTCTGTGACATTTTTCTTCCTTTAAGAAGGTTTTAGGTAAGCTTGAGCCATATATCGTCTCTATGATTCCAAGGGTTAAATTCAAGCGCTTTCTGCAAACTTGTCATGGCCAGTTTTTTATTTTTGCCTTTTTCTCTCAAAAAAATTCTCATATAATGAAAAGACACGTGAATTTCGAAAAATACTGTAAACAAGAAATTCAGGGCTGGTTGAATATGGAAATGTTTTCTTTGAAAGTCATTTTTCTTTGTTTATTTTGCAGTTCCTCAGGACATCCTTTTTTGAAATTGATCCTAGATCTCTCGCATCAGTAATATCCCTTATTCACACTTTCGTAAATATCCCGGCCCTGATTAGGAACGTAGTGTGTTTTAAAGTAGGAGGGCCGGAATATTTACAAAGTGTGAATAGGGAAGAAATGAGTGCGAAATTATGCATAACATTGAAACTTTAACATCAATTTTATTATACTTTCTCTTCGGAATAATAAACAAATTGATGTTTTCTAGGATAACTTTTTATGACGAGTTCGATTTCACTATCATATTTTTGAAAATTAGAAGCTCCGTAGTTATACAAAACAAATCAACTACTTGATAGTAAGTTTGTTAACAGTACTTTCGTTGTCCAGCAAAAATTTTCTCGTAATGTTAACTAAACTGCCATTCTTTCATGTGTTTAATTTCGATGCCGAGAGAAATACATTTGAAGCACCCTTATGCTGGCCCGGTTGTCCCCTTAGGCGAAACAATACGTTCCGCTGAAAAGTGCTAATCTCAAAAATTTTAAGAACTTTCAATTTCGTCAAATCAAGAAATTTTTTAAAATTTTGAGCACGGTCTCTGGTTGTTCTCGCAAAAATAAGTTTTTAACTTATCAACGGAAAATTCGACTTGGTGGTTAATTATTATTCAAATAGTTATAGTCATTTGAAGCGCTAGATCATTCTCAATACTTTCTCATGTACACTGGTTGTACCCTTATCTACGACCCTATCCGTACGTAGTCACCTTATCCGTACGATTTTTGGTCGAAGATGAAAACGCTTAGCTTAAACGCCTTATGTGACGTGTACCCTCTATCCGTACGTTGTACCTTATCGAACGATTTTTGCCGAGCTGAGGTTACGATAAGTACACCCAGTGATTTAAATTTAATCAAAGTGCTAAGTATTCTCCTGGATATAATTAATGTAACTCAATAACTTGGTGGAGAATTATCAATTTATTGATGATAGTTATTATTAAAAACTTCGAAATTGCATTCAAAAACTTCCAACAATTTTTCTGTGTTATTAACTATGTTTTGCGTCACAATGTGACTCACTCTTCCAGGTTTTAAGAACAAATTGTAGTTTTAGTAGGCTGTATTTTATAGAGAATTTAAGAAAAAAAATTTACTTCGACAAAATTTTGAAAACTTTCTAAAAATCCGGATTTTTATTGGTCAAAAAGCCACTTACTTCACATTAAGAACCTGACGGCTACAAGCGTGCGACTTTTCTTAATTTGGTTCATAATTTTCCAAATTCGCCACGCAAATAAAAATTATTGAAAAATCAAATGAATTTTTTGATCAAAATATTTAGATTGAGAATTTGGGCTCGACGAAATAAAATGTTCGCCATCCTAAATTGGCTCGTTTATCCTTTCGAATAAGAATTAAATGGTTTGAAAGCCGTAACAGCCTAGTTTTAGGAAAAAAATATAAAAAACAATAATTATAATTTGTTTTTTCGATTTCGAACTGATTATTGACCGTCATTTCCAATGTAATCTAATTTGTTTCAGCCTTTTTACGCAAACTTCAGTTATATCTTTATGTACGCGACAATGCTTTTTAGATCGGTTTTGCGATTTATTCACATGAAATTCAATGAGGAACACACCCCTCTTAACTACCTTCGCACGATGCTCCATTAGCTACTAGTTCGCGAAATATTAATTTTCGTAAATTATTCTTAAATTCAAGAATATGACTTTGAATACGTTTTTTGTGCTGGGAAAAATTTACTTATTCATGACCGAGTTTCAGTAGTCAAGAAGATTTAAATGATATTTTAAGATTTCATTAAATCAAGTAAAATTTATATAAGCCCTAATAAGAAAATCAGTCTTGTAACTAGATTTCGATTTCACCTGATATCCATCGACTTTAACTGCCGCGATTGGCTTATCCCCATACATTAAGCCCGTTTTTTGAACAAACTATCGATTTCTCTTTGATGGAGTATTGCATGGAAAATGCATGATTAAATGAGCTGAAGCGATAATTTATAAGTTTACATTTGTAAATGATATACAGGGTGTTAGATTTTTACCTTCTATTATTGCATGTTTTTAACTAAAATAATTTAGTCCGAATGTCTTGTGGATACACTGAAAATGATGTATAATATAATAAAAATTTCATGGTTCTGTGTCGGATTTTCTGGCCAAAATAGAAAATCCATACTTTTTTGTCTTTTGTTCAAATACAACCGCGCAAGAAAATAACTGCAGTCTTGCTCCTCAATGGTAACCTTTAACTGGTACAAACTCTATAACTTGTACAGTTTTTGGAGATGGTCAATATTTCGCTGACTGGACATTTTATTTGTCAGATTTTCGTAAAATTAAATATTTCGAAATTTTTGAAAAATTCTTGTTCTGATTGATCAACTTCATCTGATACAAATAAAAAGTGATCATAGTTTTTTCCGTTAAACAGGTAAATTTGTTTTTTTGTTCGGTCAGAATTTTTGAAATTTAACCTTTCAACTTGAAAATGGCATTTTTTGATGACATTATTTTCGTCGGCGTAATAAACTATAAAAAGCGCTTCCGAAGAAGCCTTCCCGTTCGGTGTTATTCAGTTGTAGATGTGAGTACCAATAAGGCATTGTGCGGCGGATTGAGGCAACCGAAGTGTCTTTTACAAAGTAAAATAATGTTAAGATTTATGACACACAAAAACGTAAAAAAAGACGTTCATGAAAGAAACCGCAAATATTCTAATCAAAAAAAGATTACAAGAATTATAAAAAAAATTGATATCTTGCTCACCATAAATTGAAGTGCTCATTGAATCTTTCTGAATATCATACAACGCTCGACGGACAATCGGCGACGATATTTTTTCATTCTAGAATATTTATCTTTAATTTACAGAAGCAGTTAAATTAAAGGAAAACTATTCATATTCGTGCTTTAGGATGACGGAAACACACAGAATTCCATTGTTGAAAATATAATTTCGCCATTTAATTGTTAACCTTGACCATAGTCAAATAAATTTGAAAAATTGAATTAAAAATTTTCCAGTTTTTTGTCCGCCAAAGCAATTCCGAGTAAGGCAATATTGCATATGTTGTTAGGCTTCTTTAGCAGACACCAAAAATATGAATGAAGATTGGAAAATTGACGGAGAAATGTGCGTAGTTAAGCGATGTTTGTTTGAGGGCTTGCTTAAAGCGTAAGGGGTTCGCGGCGTAGTGGATTATTACGATACTGTTGATATCACGTTCCACCCGAGAGTTGTTCTTCAAGATGCAAACTTTTGGATATCAAGCTCTCAGTTTATTCAATACTCTTCGTAAAGTGTCAAAATCGCGACGACCCTTAAGGGGTTGTATGCGACTCTGATTATAAGAGGCCTTAGGGCATAACATGCTTGAATTGTACGGGTGTAAAGTTGTGTACTAGAACCCATCTCAAAAAAATTCGAAATTTTTGCATCTTTTTTCGATTTTTTTCATAGTATTTTTAAAAGATGAGTTTAAAAAATAACGTTGTAAGATTTTGACCGATAACACTTAAAATATCGACTTAGTAGCACATTTCTCCGTCGTGTTTCACTGGCTTCTTTTGAGCCTATTTCGAAAATTCGAGAGAAGCTTTTTTTTTTTGGCATTTTTGGAAATACAAAATATATTTCGAGTTTTAGCTGATTGCAAAGTCGCTTATCTCTTAACATGTTCTGGGGATACTTGTAAATCTGAGCTATTTTGCAAATATATCTTCGGGGGATTAGATTTTGAAGTCTGAAATTGTTTGAAAAATCTGTCTTATGGCGTTCTAGATTGTTCAGTCGCCGCGAGTCGGATAAAGGCTCGCTCAAAGTTGAACTGCTACGTTACGTGATCTGTGATTTGGCTCATTTTGATATATCGTCTGGGAGGAGATAAGATTTTGCAGTTTTTGAAATGTCACCTTGTCGTACTGTACCTATTGGTGTAATGGTCAAAAATTCGTGCTGTATTTTTCGCAAGATTAGGATAGATCTACAAATTAGATTTTCGGATTTATCTCATGAACTGGTTTAGTTTCAGTATATTTCCCTAGAAAATGTCCAAATCAGGAGTCGTCATACCCCCTTAAGGGGTCGGCATTGCATTTTTGCGGATTTGCACTTTTTCAATTTTGGGAAACCACCGTGCGAAATTAATATAATTAAATTTCATATGATTTTTACGCCAAATCGAAAATTAAAATTTCCTAAAAAAGACGAACAAAAAACGAAATTTACACATCGATAGAATATTTATTTTCATGAGTTTAATTAATTAAGATTTTACACGGTGGATGGGTCGCTTACCCAATTTTTTGATTAATTTTTACAGATTTTCATATCACTCCGAAAAATAGTACCATCTGCCACATCGCTGCTACCCCCTTTAAGGGGGTGGCGAGGTTAAAGTCATGCAGATTGGTTACATTTTTTCAGAGCCGATAATGAAGGAAAATATGTGAAAAAGTATTTATTTAATTTTTATCTTCAATAGAAAGTGTCCATTCTTGCAAACGGTTTATATTTTTAATTTCTCTAACTAACTGAGTATTAATTTGAAATACCTAAAAACCACTTTTCATTGAGAACTCCATTTTCAACTTAACCGACACATAAGAATTTTTTGAGAAGACGATCTGAATAAAATTCAGACGTTGTGTGTAATGCGCTACAAAAGTTCTTGTTTTTATGTTGCTATTAAAATTTCCTTTTGATGATGAGTTTTTCTGTCCATGAAAAATGGTCAAATGGCAAAAGGTAGAGAAAAACAATTTTTTTTTAGATAAAATTGATCTTCAATGTCGGTTTGTTATTAAAAATCCCTTAGAATTTTATCAAATTATACCTTGTAGTTTGGATTGTTAAGTGAACTTTTACGTACAGATCGGGTATATTGTGACATAGCTCTTTATGTTTTCTCTTTTATCTTTGCTTGTGTCTACGGCCTTGCTCTCTCAGCGCCTCTGGAGTTAATATATTCAATTTTTTAATTAAGTTTACAATTTTCTTTCTTTAAAATATTGAATGTCATAATCACCAAATAGTTTTATGGATTATAATCCTTTGATTGCTACTTCGACAAATCTAGAAACTTTTTCTACAATTTTTAAAATGAGAAATCTTTTGAAAAGTTAATTTAGGGTCGTTCTTTTTAGTGAACCACTAATCATTTTACTAGGAGAACTAGACAAGATATCGGACCAACTGTTTTCTGCATTAGTGTGAAACCTTGGAAAAAATTATGCGGGCTAGAAATTGTTTTTTGGCTTCCTAGGTTGATCACGGTGATCAGAAATCAGTCATCAAATTGTTCAAATGACCGAAAACACGATTTTCGGCCTCGGCTGTTTTATTAACATTTGATATTAACGTTGAATTCCCTGCTCACCAAATTTTGCTGGTCGAATCATGCTTATGAATATCGTTGGCTTGGTCGAATTCGCTGCGCAAATCTTGCACTAATTAAATATTGATTTTATTGCAGGAAAAGGGATGTATTTGGGATTGCATATTTATCACCCAAATCCCTTTATATTCCGCAATAAAATTAAGATTTTTTTCGGATCTGTTTATGTTTTGCATTTATATTCACGGATTAAATACTTTGAAGGCACAGTAAAGTTGAATGGAAATAATTCTTCGCTAAAAAAACGAAAATTGTATGAATTTGTTGTTAATTCGAAAATTTTTTTTTTTCAATTCTTCGGATGAAATCGTTATTAAAATTGAGATGCAGCAAAAATTAACTTTTTCTCATGTCTGCCAGTTAGCCGAAAAGCTATAGCGTCCTGTTCGGCAGTTACTCCCTTATAGAATTGAGGAAACCTGTGTGAAAAGCTTCCCACGCTCGCCCTAATTGGCCAAACTTTATTATGGCCTGATCTTTGACTTGCCAGTTTGGTCGAGAAACCTACGTTTTTTCGAAACTTCAAATTCCTACAATAAAAGAAAACAAAAAAAAATTACCCCAATCATAGACGATAGGAGTTGCCCTTCAAAAGCCTGTGGTCGATTAGCATTAAGAAAGCGCGCCACACAATAAGGACAATGACTTGCTTTTAGTACAGTACGTATGGTTGGAAATATTAATTTCAATAATTCTTAGAAGTCAAGTCACCTCTTCAAATTTTCAAGGGGGGTTAGTTTTTTTGTATCAGAATACAAAAGTGCCTTCGAACTTTGAGAATAGCCATTTGATAGAGTATATCCTTTATTTTTGAAAATTATTCAATAAGATTAATTGTTTGGGCCCAACCCTGGTGACCACCATGCGGCGGATTCTAGACACCCAATTCAAAATTCGAAGATTCTACTCATCCTTGGTAGAGGATTTTTTTTCTGGGCAGTTTTAAGACCCCAGAGCATTTTTCTCTCTTAAATGACCAGAAAAAATTCTCATACAGATAGCTTGAACAGCATTTAAAACCGATTTTTTATTTTTGAAATTCCTTATTCTCAAATCGTCTAGAACTGCCCAAAAGGCTTCTTCTCTTCAAGTACACACCTACTTAGGGTTATATTTCGAATTTGTGATTAATTGAAAAAAGGAGGGAATAATGATATCAGTAAAAGAAATTAGATTCGTGAACATTTCTGATTCAATTTCCAGAGAATCGGGCATGTTTATGTCTCTCGAATAATCCTTAAAATTAATTCATTTCCGTATATTCGCCATACCTATCTCTCGCTCTCAGCTATGTGTCAACCAATGGGTAGGCCTGGGTTACATCTATTGTTGAATTTGAGTTTCTTGTCGAAAATTAGTTTTTTATTTTTGCTGGGAAATTAGCTAGAAATTCTTATATGAAAATTTCCGACAAAATTTTCGCCTTTTTTTGTCAGTTTATCTTCCTGTCCCATAGTATTGTAGACCTCAACAGTAATCCTAAAAACAGACAAGCGCTACCTCTCCGTCCCCCCATTAAGTTGAAACGCAAAAATTCACAGCTAGATTCATTTATTTTTGGGAGCACTTTTTGGTCTCACGTTCTGGAATTGACCCAGAACATTTTGGATCAATTTTATGTCCCGTTTATTTCACAATCGTTATTTTTCGAAATTTTCGAATACTTTTGCTTCATCATTAAGCTTGTATTTTTATCTGTAATTGTTTTCTAAATAAAGATAATCAAGCTTGAATGTCAATAATGAGTAGACCAAATTAAAAT
Organism: Oikopleura vanhoeffeni; assembly: GCA_004367855.1. NCBI lineage: Eukaryota > Metazoa > Chordata > Appendicularia > Copelata > Oikopleuridae > Oikopleura > Oikopleura vanhoeffeni. Next base: position 385,269 of record SCLH01000524.1, on the reverse strand, counting down.
GTTTCTTGATTTTTAAAAGGGTTGCAAGTGATTTATGGTGAGTGTGTTTCCCAATTTTATTATTTGTGATCCTTCTCTTTCCAACGTAAACTTTTGTCGCCTTTATCTCCTTATCCATATTTTAAACTATTCATGAATTCCTTTGTCTATGAATTTTTGTAGTAATAAGCTTAACTTTTTCTTACGATCCATTTAATTAAAAATTTACACCATCTCGTCAATTAGTATTGCCAACTCTCCTAGCAAGCCAGATATAACTACTCTCAAAGCCCAAAAGGTGTTTTTTCATGCTTATTTCTGATCCACTAGTGGCTCTTAAATTACTTGATGTTTCGGTCGTTTTTTTAGAGAGTTGAGGGTTCACTTGACCTATAGTTTATGGAAATATTGTGCGCTTGAGTTTGGCAGATAGACTATCTGAGATAGTGCTCCCGGGTGTGACGCCTAACTATGTGGTCATAGTCTATGGGTAGGTTGAGCGCAGGGTCCCCGGACATGAGAACAAAATTCCTTCTCTCGAGTATAAAATTCGACAAAAAATAAATCAATCTCTCTCTTTTTTAAACTGTGCATTTTAGAATAAACTAACGTTAACAATTTATGTGCGCTCTTGTTACCTTTATCGCACGGCAATGCAGTACTCTTTAGGTTTGACCTTTTATTAAGTCAGTTTTGACCCGTACTCAGGCACTATGTTTAACGATTTTCTCAAATATTATTAACCTTCGAGAAATTTCAGAACAATCTACTCATTATTTATATTAGTCGATATTAATGATGGACACCCTACGTATACTGTATACCGCATTTATTGGAAAGATATAAGATCATTTAAGCCCTTAAGGGGGTATGCGACTCTGATTTGACATTTTCTGTGTTTTATCGTAATATTAACTTGAAATTATTTCTTTGTAATACTGTAAGATTATTTATTAAAATATTCACCCCAGAAGTAAGATTGAATCTGTTACTTTTCTCGTTTTAATGTGATTCAATGAACTTTGGTGGCAGGGGTCTCTAATCGAGACTCTGCATGAATGGTCTAAATATTTCAACGTAAAGTACTTATTTGACTCAACGTTGTTCAGCCAGATTAACCTCTTATGCATGAAACATGGAGACCCCTGCTACCAAAGTGTCACAAATTCAATTTTTTTGTAATGAGGTAAATGATTTAATTATAAATTTTACAGAACGCATATTTTTTGATCAGTGAAATTTCAGCATTAATTTTAAAGTTTAAATTTGTTGAAATCAGACAAACTTTTTTTTGAATTTTTCATTTTCGGTGTACTAAAAGTTAAATTTGAAGAATTCTATTGAAAAATTTATGAATCCGGTTCTAACAAAAGAACTGCAAAATATTAATCTACCTTGTTTAAAAATTTGGTCTCTTTCTGAAAATACATTCAAAAAAGTTAAAGTTTATACCTAGTCAAAAAATTGTAAAAATCGGTGTTCAAGTGAGATTCTAGAAAATACAAGACCGTTATTCCAAAAGTGCTTCCCACAAAAGTTGGTACTAATTGATTCCGGACTATGTGTGAATTTTCAGACATTTCTTTGTGGGGTCTCACAAAAGATAGAGTTAGATTTTTTTCTGTATTAAAGTCTAAAAAAAGAAATCAAAGTCAAACAAGCGATTTTTTATTAGTCAATTTTACAGACCTGATTGACCCATAAATGATAGTTTGTTTATTAAATTTACCAAACATAGACACTTAATTTATTCATGCAATTTGACATATGGATTACCGGACCTCAGAGTACAAATCCTAAATCTTTGAATGATGCAAAGAACGCAAGATATTAGCACTCAATCAAAACCGTTGATTGCGGAATATGCCGATTTCATTGGTCAGGTTGAGAAAGGATCACCAATCAAATGCTCAGATTTCGCATTTTCAAATATTGGGATTTTACTCTGAGGTCCGGTAATCCATATAGAACTCCCTTAATTTAAAACAGTCAATTTTACTTGCTCAAGTGTCGATATTTCAGAGTGCGCGTCTTTTCCAATTATTCTTATATTTTTTGTTTTCATTACTTCGATGACCGAACACTATGATTTGACAGAAGGTGAATTATCAGTACTTGTTCTATCAAGTGGAAATATGTCTGCCAGTTGACACAAATTAAATCATCATTTTCCCGAATCGCAAAAAGGAGTTCGGCTAGTAAAACGTGTGGGTTAAGGGGATGCTTGTCGATAAAAAGACAAAAATTCGCGTTTTAGATGAAACATTGCCCGACGAGTACTAATTGATTGACCAAATTGTGTTTCTCTCTGATACAATACAATTCGCGGACTTGAGTTATTCAATGCAAACGGTGCGTCATAGTGAGGTTGAGAAATAACGTGAAAAAGAGCAGCCAATAAGAGGCGTGCAACTTTTCCCGCAAATTCCTGTAAATTGGTAATCAGATTAATTTGCTTTTCAAAGCACGTGAATAATGAGAGGGGATATTGTAACTAATGGATATTATAAATAATTAATAATTTTCAAAGAAAATTTTCTTTCTTGGTTCTTGAGATATCATTTTTTTCAAAAATGACCAAAATAATATTATCCGTTGGTGTACGATCTGATACTCGGGGATTTGAATGCGTGTCGCTTATATTAACGCAAAATCGATTTTTTCGTGTAAAATTTTTAGATTTTCAAATTGTTTATATCAATAACAGAGATATAAATATAAAAAAAAACTTGTAGGCGGTTGTACGATCAGAAATTTTAATAATATTTTTTGAAGTTTTCTTCGAGACCGGCCGTAAAAAATTGCGAATATTAAATTTTACAAATGGATCAATTTCAATGCGATTTGTAAATCAATTTTTAACAAGAAATCCGAAAATTTTGTTTATTGACCCACTTTATAACATTGATTCATATTCAGGATTTTTTACATTTTCCTGCATGGAAACATAGAAATTTCAACATAATTTCTGAAAATAAAGAGCCTGTGTTCTAAATAATATGAAAATCACTTCTGTTTTTTTGCATGTTTTGTTTGAATAAAGTCTATTTGATAGACAAATCCAAATAAAATTGATTGTAATGAATTTGAAAATTTTTATGTCTGATTATCGACAAAATAGCGTTGAAGAGTCATATTGAAAAGGTTTTTTGTCGAAATAAACAAACTGGTATATCAAAGTCTTTGATTCAAAGAGCCTAAGTGATTTTCGTATGTGATTTTCGTTGGATTGGTGCCTTCGTTGATAAGAAACATTCCACGCATGAACCTATTTTCATGTATGTGTCGTGGAATTACGACTCAAAAAAAGTTTTTACACTCAGGAAAGCCTAATACACTAATTTGTTCGGTTCAACCTCAAATTTTCTAAATAAAACTGTTCCACTAGAAATGTTTAATGTACTGATATATCCGTATATTATAGCTGGTGGACTGGTGCTATTATATCCGGTTCAAGAGGCACACTATCAGGAGCATACATTTTTCGTCAACTTTTTTAATGCTGTTTTTTGGTATAAAAAGTGCTTTGGCAAAAGTATGCAGTACTAGTTGAATAAAATTACAGAAAATATTTTACTTTTCAATTTAATTAATGTATTTTTTCAAATGAAACCGGATGGTTTGAGTAAAGATTAATCCGAAATTTTGTTTATGACGATTCGAAATAAGAAATTTGGAAGTCAAAAATGGGTACCAATTTTATTGGCCCATCCTGTGGAAAATTTTTTTCTGGTCATGTTAAGACCAAGGATTTTTTTGTTATCCCAAAATTTTCTAAAAAAATCGATTTTTCGGTAAATTTTTCGAGATTTTACAGGTAGTCCAGAATCCAGTTCTAGCGAAGCCGTATGGAATGCTAACAAGCTGATATTTTGACTAGTGAAAATAAAGCGTTTTCGGTTATTGCACTCTAGCGAGCTAACAGTATATAATTGACTCATAGTTTTTAATATGATCATCAGAAAGTCTACCCTTCCAGTTCTTTTGAGGGTACTTTCAAGTCTATACGATGAATTGAAATTGACCTTGAAATTTCACGGGGCATTTGAGGTCAAATTTTGGTTGCCGATCCTAAAGCAATAAAAATATGTAACTGAAAAACTATTTTTTAACTGGCTATAAAATCAGCCTTCTCGCACGTAATACGGCTTCGCTAGAACTGAATTCCGAGCTACCTGTGAAATCTCGAAAAATTGACCAATAAATTCAATTTTTTTAAAAAATTTTTGAAGACCAAAAAATCCTTTACTAGATTGTTAAAAAACATTGATACCCATTTTAAGTTTCGAAATTTCTCATTTCAAATCGTCCGTATGATGTAACTTGCTATTAAAATAATTTCCGTCAATCAAATATGGATACTAGGTGAATTATATTTTGAAAGCCTAGCTATCGACGATGCCGAAAGCTAAAAAATAAAATGCGCCTTATTGCCATTTTTATTGGCGGGAATTTCATTCACAGCAAGTTCTCATTTCGGAACTAAAAAAAACACAACCTGTAGTTCCAAAGATTAATTAAATTTTGTTCGATAAAGCAGTCTGATTAAATTATTTTGCAATATAAACTTTCTTTTATTTTACCCTCGATCCAAAACTCCAGCCTTTAATGAATTTAATTAGTTTTAATTCGAATTCGGCCGAATGTTGAAGGTTAAATAATGACATTAAACTAAACATTTTTTGTCTTGTTGAATAATATTATTATTTCTTTCAAAACGGTATTTTTTTGTAAACTATTTAATACTTTGAATTATACACGAATACTTGGACTATCTACTTTCATGACCTACTTAAACGATATACTGTCACGGCTTACGTTCACGACCTAGGTTTACGACCTTCTTTCTTGACATACTTTCACGACCCTTTTCACGACTTACTATCACGACTTACACTTTCAGGTCGTAATTTGGCAACTTTGATTATTTTTACTTGCTAAAAAAGCAAAATTAAGTTTTAATAGATCGGGACCAAAAAAAACTTTAGGGGCCTGAAATCCAGTGCCAATATCGCCGAATTTTTTGAGATTTTCACTGCAAATTACTTTGTGGCGTCACGAATGACGTCATGTTTAAGATTGAATTTCCAAATTTACTCTTTTCAATTTTTAATTGATTGCGGTTTGCGGAGTTAATTAATTATTCTACAATTATTGGAACCTTTCGTAAAACACCGTATAAAATTTAAAAAGATTTTGACACATGACGTCAATTCGAACGAAAATGCGCCGAAATGCCGAAAATCACCGAAATTTTTTGGTGAAAAACTTAAGGCAAAATTGCCCCCCCTGTAGTAGTTCTTCATAAGTAAAAAATAATGATTTCCGTTTATGATTTTGTGTTCTCTGCATAATATCCAGGTAATCGTTGATCAGACGCAGATTGATTATATGATTGTTTGTCAATCATTTGTTCAAGCTTATCAAACAAAACCTCGCGAGAAATAGTCCAAAAATGTTGTTTTCTCACTGTTTTTTAGTGAAAGTATTAGATATTTAAATATTAGATTATCGCTTGTTTGATATCAAAGAGTGTCAAAGGTAAATATATTTGATCATAATAAAAAAATTTAATCATTCGCGAGAAATACGCTAACCAGAGCGGTGTGCATTACTGTTTGCTCTATAACTTTTGTTCTATCTCGATTTTCAAAATTCCGAGTCTACAGAATTCCAGTTTAGATTTTAATGCAAAATCAGTGTTTATACAAAAAAAACGGTCGGTCAGATTTGGAGAAATATTGGAATTGGAAGAAATGCAACGTTTTTGATCATATTTTTTGTATTTGGTGTAAAATACAAATCCAAAAAAAATAATTATTGCCGCATTCATGCCCTTAAAAAAATTAGAAACTCCCTTAAATTACCAAAAAAAATAAAAAATTTGCGAATTCCGTTTTTAGCAGATGAAACTCTTCATGGTGAAAGTTATGAAACTCCACTTTTACAAACTATAACTCATGGTCAACGTGATAATAGTAGACTATTTCTGAAGCTGTAAATACAGCTTATCAAATCAGAACTTTGGATAAACTTCAAATCCAATATTTTTTCATTTAGGGCCCTTCTCCGACTCTGATTATGATTAAATTATTCTTCATATTTTTTAATTGACACTCTATATTTCAACCCCCGCAATAAATCGTCTTCTGNTCACTCCCACTCGCGCCTCAATACCACCATCGCAAGTCGCTAGCTTTCAAAATATTTTCGAGTCAAAAAATAATGAGTGCACAGTTGTATCCGTGTATTACAGCGATTTGGTTAAGACGAAATTGTGAAACTCATTAAAAAAAGTTTTTTAACTCGGAAATATTACAGGGTTTATATTTTATGTGAACAGAAACCTTTAAATAATTCTGCAACTAAAATGAAAACATCATATCACTTAACCAACCGGTTAAAGACATAACTAAAACGTTACTTTTTACAGCTCCGGTTTAATTCAGGCTTCCCGTAATATTCGAACCAAATATCCAAAAAAAATGAGTATTTTCTTCGGAATCACCGCAAATAATTGTTTTAGAGTGTATTCGGAAGTAAACATTTCTGTGAGATTTCTTGTCTCTTTTTAAGAAGGTTTTAGTAGCTTGAGCCGATAATATCGGCTATGATTAGCTTATTCACCATTAATTTCGACTTATAAATAATAGGTGGATTCTTCTGAAAACTTTGAGGAGGTTAATAATATAAGAAAAAATTAAAAAAAAATTATGAAAAAAT
>SCLH01000524.1:323224-378546 GCA_004367855.1 Oikopleura vanhoeffeni | reverse complement strand
AGATGTCTTTAGGTAATTACGGACATAAAAAATAGTAACTAGGTGGATTTTATTTAAAACGCCTTGCCATGGGCTATAGCTTGGCGTGTCAAACTAAAATCCAATCCTAGTTACCTTTTTAATTGGCCGTAATTAGCTAAAGGAACAATTTTCAACTTCGCAAGTAAAAAAAGTACATACTGTAAAACATTAACTATGGTCAATATCGATGGTTATTTTCTTTATCATACTGAAGCTTAAAGCTCGCTAAAGGAGTTCTATCTCATAGGCAAAACCAATTGTTTGGCCTATTTTTATTCGAAATATATTTCTTCTTAAATAATAATGGGTCAATGGTGAAAATTGTTAAAACAGCGAAAATGTCAAAAAGTTAATTAAATTTCCCCTTTTTAAGGGGAAAATATCAGTCAATAAAAGTTCTTTCAAAAAATTCATCTTACGTTCTAAATTGGCCTAAAGGAATCCTGATGCGTTTTTGGAATAAATGAAAACACGTTTAAAGCGATTTCTGCCTTGGCGAAATAATTGGAACTATTTTACGATAGGAACTTTCGTCAGCGGCTTAGGGGGTAGCAGCGATGTGGCAGACTGGCGTCAATTTTAACTTACGAAAATAATTAGTTGGTTTATTTTTTTGTGCTTATTATCGTTAGCTGAACCACATAAATGTGTATCAGCTCATTAAAATCATTTTTTAAATCTATTAAGGAACGATTTGAGTTCAAACTTTATTTTATAATTCGTAAAAATTTCGAAAAAATTCACAAGCATGTATGAAAATTTTAAGCATTTTTCTGCCAAAATTTTTTCTGATTAATTTTAATGAATCTGTGAAAAAAACGAAAAAAATCAGCACTTTAAACTTTTTTCATGCATGTCTAACATATTTTCCTGACTGCTGTTTGAAAAATCATGAAATTTTTTTTGTCATTTTGTTGTCGACTCCTTTAGAAAATTTATGAAAATTTTCCGCAAATCAAGTCCAAGAAATTTTAAATTAGTAGTTTTTTGAAATTCTGTAAAAAATCAGGCCGAATTACTTGTGAAATTTTTCTGGTATCTATTGGTTTCCGTATTTCAACCGATGCAAGGTCAAGTGAATATCGTTTCTGAAACTTCTGATGAAATTTACAACACTTAGTTGAAGGAACCGGTTTGTGCCATTTGGCATCGCAATTTAAAAATTTAATTTTCTAAAAATCTCAATAAAATTGCGGGTGTATAGGCTAGGTTTATTTTGAAAAGTCAGGACATTTTTATATTTTAATCGAATGTGAAGGTCAATTTTTTTTTCCAAAAAGCCTGTTTTTATCCTTTTCAATGGAAAAAAACTTATCCTCATATTAGGAAATTTCTTTCATGTGGATAATTGATTCTCCCACTAATCATGCATACACCCGACAATGTCTGAAGTTTATAAATATCGCTTCAAAAAAATTCTCACATCCGGTCAAGTTGGAAATGGAGTCGTAATGAAAAAGTGGTTTGTTTATTTACAGATACTTAAGTATGTAAAGAGATTTAAAAATATAAACGTTTGCAATATGAGACACTTTCTTTAGATAAAAAATAATAAAAATTTTTCACATTTTTTTTTCTTTCAAAAATCGACTCCGAAAAAATGTACGCAATCTGCCAATCGCTGCTACCCCCTTAACTTTAGCCGATGAAAGTTCCATTATGAAAGAGCAATTTTCAGTCTTAATTTGTCGTTAAAAATTGAAAACACCATAAAATTAAGATCAAATGTTTTAATTGGATATTTACAATTCCACCTTAGGGTATGGACCATACATGGGTGCGCAGCGGTCACAATTCTGAGTTTTAAATTAAAATGAATGAGACCAAAACGGAAAAAAAATATCTGGACAGAAAACTCCGAAGAAAATAAAATGAAATTTTTTTTTTTTTTTTTTTTGGCATTAAGCCAGGGAAAATGACGGTTAAAAATAATACATCGGCATTTGCAATTTTCCCGCAGTCCTTCCGCAGGTTCTCACTATGCGCACATCTCAAAGCTTTGTGAATTCTGCATAAAATGAAAAATAAAGTATTCATAGGTATTGACCAAAATATTAACAGCTTTATAAAGTGTTTCGCCTACGCAATTTTTTGTCAAAATGACCAAAATTTTTCAAAAAATTTTCGAAACATTTTATTTTTCAAAAAAATTTTTTGTTTCAGAAAATAGCAAATTTTATGTGAGTACGATCCTTGCCACAAGAAAACTAAAAAATTGAGCTGATTATGCTCAAAAACGAAATTAGTGCTGAAATGAGGGTTTTTGAAACACACTTTCTGACCACTAGATGGCCCAAAAAATTTTTTTTCTGCTCGCAATCGTCTTTTTCGGTGGCGATTAACCCCCCGATAGCAAATAAATGTTTATCAACAGTTTTAGTTCAGTCTGTAGGGTTCCCGCGCGCACCTACCATACAGTATGGTCCATACTGTATGGTTAGGGTGCGCAGCGGTCAAATTCTAATTTTAAATTAAAATAATGAGACCACAAAGAAAAAAATATCTGGACAGAAACAACGAAGAAATTAAATGAAAATTTTTTTTATAGTTTTTTCGGCATTTTGGGCCAGGAAAATGACGGTCAAATACCCCCGGCGATTACCCCCCGTAGCAAATAAATGTTTATCGGGAGTTTTAGTTCAGTCTGTAGGGGTTCCCGCTGCGCACCTTATGTATGGTCCATACAGTATGGTGGTTCCTACTTTTCTGCAGTTATTATGTCATAAAAATGCACCAAATCAATCGTTTATGTTTAAAAAGCCACAAACAACCCAAATAAGAACAAAAAATTTTTTAGTTTTTTTGATTTTTTTCTGAAGTATTTTGTTCAAAATAAGTACAAATATTAAGATACAAAATAACGTTTATGTTTCAATTTGACCACTAAACTGCAAAATTTCGGCTTGACGTAAGCCAACTTTCTCTTCAGTGGTTACCCAGCTTTCTTTTGAGCCTACTTTCGAAAAAAACGGAGCACATTTTTTTCGGAAATTTTTTCACGTGACCTTGAAAAAATTCATATTTTGAGTTTGGGGTCGAAATTGAAAAACCGGCTCCTCAGAAGTTTTATTTGTTTTGAGCTACCGTTGCAAAAAATTTTAGTGAATTTTGAAATTTAACCTAGGAGGAGATAGATTTTCCGATGACAAAGTCGAAAAAACTGTGGTTTATCGCATATTCTAGAAAAAATATAGCACTAATTGACAAAACGCTCCTCAGAAGTTTTAAATACTAATTAATCAGGTTAAATAAAAATTTAGGTTTATTTCAAAATAAAACCTGAGGAGGAGATAGATTTTCCGTTTGACTTAGGTAGTTTTTATAGGGGCGGCAGATTTCATTTTTTCACCACGGACTAACCGTAAGAGATTTGAAAAACGGTTTTTTGGATCCAACTGAAACTGAAAAAAGCTGAGGCCAAAAATTTTTTTTTTACTTGACCGTTACCGGTAATTCACGGTTTATCGGTTTCTTCAGTTTCTCTTAAATATTAAACAAAAATACATGCAAACCATGTTTTTATAATAAAATTTTATGGAAAATTTTTTTATCATCACAAATTTAGAATTTAACACGCTGGGGTGTCAAATTACACGTTTATATCTCCTTAAGTTATATAAATATTAGCACGAACATATACTAACCTGTGTAAATTTTTGAGAGAAAAATTTTGAAAAATAATGTTTTTGACACATGACACCATCTGAGGGTCAATTACACGTTTATGTATCTCCTAAGTTATATACATATAGCACGAACATATACTAACTAGTAACTCGAAGAAATTTTGGCAATATTTTTTTGACATATGACACATCAGGGTGTAAATTCATTTTTTAATATAAGATTATAGATGGAAATGGACTTACATGGGCAACTTTTCACGATTGTTGATGTATGAGATAACGTAAGCATGTCAAATAACACTGCAAATAAATACTATAGATACTTGGATCGAAATAGACTGACATGGGCAAACTTGAAAGACAAACATTATAGTTAATTTTTTTGAAGTCTGAATATCTAAGGTGTGAAATCACCGAAATTTTTATTTGCATGAAACACTTAAAAAAATTAAAACATTTTTGCTCAATTATTCATTTTTTTAATTTTGAAGGAAAAAGTGAAATTGGAATTGACGTGGTTGCAAAAAATGCAGTCATATTGTTCAAAAATGTGTTTGGTTGCCACCGGAATGTCACGCAAACTTGACTGCTGAGGAACGAATTTTTGTCCGACAATTCAAACATTCTGTTCTTGGTGAAAGTGATAAACTTCCTCCAATATTGCTCGATGATGATTTAGTTCTCGCCAACAAAGTGAAACTTTCACAAGTACTGGACATCAATAGACAAAAATTATAGGAAATCAAAGGAAATCAAAAGGGAAATCAAGGAAATTTTGAATTAAAAAAAACGAAATTCCACTTTGACAATCCAACAAATATACAGAAAGTCCGTGATTTTTTGAAAGACCTGAATATAGTACTCAGGGAAACAAGATTGTAGTTATATTTTTTCGATTTTCAAATTTGTAAAATATTACGCATAATTTTAAACGAATAACACGCCTACGTTTTTCTACGCGTTTTTGTCACAAGCATTCGCTCAACATTAAGTGGTTGTATGTCACCAATGGGGTCGAATTTTTAAGTGTATAATGTTTATTGCTGTGTTATTTGACACGCTACGTTATCTCATATGTCAAACAATTTCGCCAAACTTATCTTTCGAAAAGTTGCCCCTAAAAGTATATTTCATGCAGGTATGTTAAGAACTCAAAAATATACGAAATAGCGTAATTTGACACCAGATGGTGTCAAATTGCAACAAAAATATTGTCATAAAATTTGTCGTGCAAAGTTGCCCATGTAAGTCCATTTGCACTATATATCAATTTTATTTTAAAAAAAGTAATTTGACACCCTAGATGGTGTCATATGTCAAAACATTATTGCCAAAATTTTTCTCTCAAAATTTACCCAGGTTAGTATATGTTCGTGCTAATATTTATATAACTTAAGGAGATACATAAACGTGTAATTTGACACCTAGCGGTGTCAAAATTTCAAAATTTATGAACAAAAAATTCTTCATAAAATTTCATTGTAAAACATGGTTTTCATGTATTTTGTTTATTATTTGAGAGAAACTGAAGAAACCGATAAAACCGTGAATTACCGGTTAACCGGTCAAGTAAAAAAAAAAAAAATTTCGGCCTAAGGTTTTTCAGTTTCAGTTTGAATGCAAAGAACCGTTTTCAATATCTCTTACGGTTAGTCCGTGTTGAAAAATGAAATCTGCCGCCCCTATAAAAAAAACTACCTTAGGTCTCCCTGTCTCGCTTATGTGTCTGGAGTGTGTGCATGCAAGAAAAATTTTACACATGTTTTACGCAAGATGAAGGCTAGTTCTACAAACTGGCTAATCTGAATTATATCCTTGAAGCCCTGTTTGGCTATATTTCATTGAGAATATGTCAAATTAGAACCACCATACCCTTAAGGGGATTGTGGGTGCTTCCAGCAATTTGCTGGGAAAAAATAGGCCTTTTTAAAACTCAAATATCTTTTGAGAATTGAGTGAACGTTTATTTTCCAATTGTTTATTGTAGTCCGTAACCTTGAGAAGTCAAAAATTGAATCATTTTTAGAAAATATTATCACATCAACCTTTAAATGCATAAAACCTAATTGCTGGTATTTCTTTCCATTGAAGTATACCGTCATATCCACGTTTCCAAAAATCACATAATGCCGAAATTATTGGTCAGAAAAAATTCTCTACAATTGCAACCAAGCATATTTATAAATTCATCTTAATTCGCCAAAAATTATTTTTAAAAATTCTTTGCTATAGTTAATATAAGCAAAATGTAGATTATTTACAGAAAAAAGTATACCTCACGAACGGTACATGCGATTTCTTTTCTCTTTTTCATAAATCCTTTTCATTACCATATTAAACTTTTGACACCAAGAAATTTTAATAATTTATTTTATATTCATCGCAATCACATTTCATGCTAATTTAATGCGCGCCATTATAACATTGATTAGGCTAAAAATTAAAATATTGAAAAGGCGCAAAAAATCTGAACAACAATCATATTGAAAACTTTTATTAAGACCACCTTTTTCTTGCAAGTTGATTTTTGTATTCTGAAATGATCCCATATCTAGAATTATTTTCCGTTTTCCAGTTTTCTGCAAGTCCGAAATGATATTTTTTGGAATTTCTAGAATATGGGTCAAAAGTTTCCAATTTTATTTTGGTCTGAATCTCCGGTGAATATTGATCCTAATGGGTTATTTTGTTTGTGATCATCTGTCATTATTCGGCATTTCAGTTTAGCAAGCGATTTCAATGTTCTAGAAATAAATATCCAGAAATAATTTGGTGTTTTTTTAATCTGCAAACGATTCCTGAGGTGCTGGATGGTCAGATGCAATTGAAAAATACCGAATTTGCGACCGTGGTCCAAAATAACTACTGCACCCACAATTAAGGGGGCCTTTAAGGGGGTGGTCAAGTCTGATTTTTCTGAGGACTGTAAAGCAATCAGAGTGCACCAAATTGATACGGGGTGATAATTAAGTGTACTAACAACCAAATCATCAAAAATAAATTTCGAAATTTTTCGCATATTTTCGATTTTTTTCTAAGTATTTTTAAAAGATGAAGTTAAACAATAACGTTTGCTCGAATTTGACCACTAAAACTTCAAAATATCGCCTTGACGTAAGCCAACTTTCTCATCAGTGTTTCACTGGCTTTTTTTAGCCTACTTTCGAAAAAATCGAAGCATTTTTTTTTCGGAAATTTCTTGGAAAATGATTAAGTGCGTCCGAAGACGTCAACCTCGAAAGTCAAAGTGCTCCAATCACTCCAAAAGTGGTATCAATTGAATCCTACGGATGTCAGGAAAAAAAAGTAGAAAATGGGACCGATGGGCTTCTTTCAATTTTTTCACAAATGCCTGGATTCGCTAATGGTATGTGACTGCGGACACACTTAAATGACCAAAAACAACATATTTCGAATTTTAGCTGGAAATTGCAAAAAAAAGCCCGCGAGAGTCTCTTACAATTTTTCTTAGGAATACTTGATAAAAAATTGAGCCATTTTGCAAATATATCCTAGGAGGAGATAGATTTTGAAGTCTGAAATTGTGAAAAATCGACGGTTATTTGGCGTTCTATAATTGCTTCGTTGCCGGATCAAAAAAAAGCCAACAAGAATAGATTGACATACTACCGTTACGTGATCTTTGAAAATTTGAGCTCGATTTGATATATCGATTGGAAGGAGATAGTTTTCGCAGTTTGGAAAGTGTCACCTTGTTACGATACTGAACCTATTGATGTAATATTCAAAAATAATTTGTGATGTATTTTTTGCAAGATTAAGGATAGATCTACAAATTGGCATTTTTGGAATTATTGCTCAAGATTCAGATTTTCCTGAAAAAGCTCTGCAAATTGCAAATCAGACATGACCACCCCCTTTAAGCGCACGAATTCTTTGTCAAATTCGCATTATTCAGATAAAGATGTAAATAACGAATGTTTACTTACTGTCCTATTAGTTTGACAAGTAAAAAAAAAACAGTTTGTCATTTTGTATCGGCGAAATACCGATATTTGAACTACTGTACTTTCATTTTTATGCTATCTTGATTTCGAATATTCTTGAACATTCTGGCTCAAGTTTATGACGCGTATCCCATGGCACGGGTCTTACGAAATTCTTTTCACCTTATAAAACCTGCCTTATGAAACGCCTACGCAAAGCCTTTATAATAACCGTGAAAATTAGCCGTAAAATAACATTGTGAAAGCCTTAACAAATGCAATAAGTAAAACGTGTTGTAGACTCGTGTAGGAGAGTCGATTCAGTAAAGTCTATAATAGAAGGTTTTTTATCTGTTTATTCATAAATTTCACAAACGGTATACCGCGGTATATAATGTACAGTTTATCATATACTTGACATCGGTTTCTGCCGACCTTAAGCTTGGTGAACCGTTTGACAGGTTTACACTTTTTTCCTTTTTTTGTTTCTCTTGGTGGGAAACTTTTTGCCAGTTGAAAGTTTTCGGATAAAAACTTTTTCGAACAAAAGTTGTCACTTTTGAGCTTTCTTCGTATAATCTGATTTTTCAGATCTACAACTTTTACTTTATAAATCGCCTTAAAAAAACACTCAAAAAACGGGAGATTAAGGGGGTACTCAACGGTTTTTAAATTCAGGTTAGGGAGCATAATAATCTGCACCAAATAGCCTCAGGAAGGCCACAAAAATGCATTTCTGCTCTTATCAAAAAAAAAGTTTCGAATTGTTTCTCAAACTTTCGAGTTTTTCTGATTTTTTTAAGTATTTTTTTGAGAAAAAATACATAAACTCATATTTAATGAAAAATTCGAAAAAATAAGTAACAAGTGAGCAGCACCTTTAACTTCAGTTTTGCCTAGCTTTCAATTGAGGGATTTTCGGTACAATCGCAATGAAAATAAATTTCTAGAAACCCAAAAATTGACTTCCGGTGAAACCAAAAATGCAATTTTCTATTGATAGGAGCAATGATTAAAAAAAATTTACACTAGAAATTGAGAATACATGCGTCTACAAATTATATCAAATTTTAAAAAAATCGATCGAATCGTTTACGAGAAAATTTCGTCTTCGTTTGAAATTTTCACATTTACTTGATTCTAGAATATAAGGGATCAAAAATTCAATCTGACGTAAACGAATTTTTTCTTCAGTAGTTTTTTTTATAGAAATCATGAAAATTGACTTCCGGCTGAACTAATCTGCAATTTTCTATAAATAGGAGCGATGTTCAAAAAAAATCCCACTAGAAATTAAGAAGACATGTTTCTCCGAATAAAACCTAATTTAAAAAAAATCGACCGAATCGTTTTTGAGAAAATTGAGCTACAAATTCTAAAATTACGGTTTTTTATAATTCTAGAACAAGTCCGATCGAAATTTTTGCAAACTATTTTTGATAACTGTCGACGTAGTAGAAACCGTTTTTCTTACAAACTTTCATCAATTTCCATTGAGCCGTTTCCGAGATAAAAGTCACTGAAGTCAAAATCAGTATTCTAGAACTTTACTCTCACTTGGTGCTGTAGTGCTCAAAAAAAATTTCTGCTTTTGGTCGGGACCAAAAGGATAGATCTCCATTTCAGGGTTTTCAGAATTTCGATTACTTGTTTCGTTTCCTTCTGAGCCCCGATCTAAAATCTCAAAAACCGTTGAGTACCCCCTTAAGGTTGTCTCTCGCATGTTATTTCACCTTTCGCACGTAATGGCATGCACACGGTGTTCAAGATTCTCAAAATTGAAAATGAACCCTATACTTGCTCAAATTCAAGTGAGAATTTGGGGATTTTGACTAATCTGCGGAAAAAGCGAAGTTAAAACTGAATTCCTTTGAAAATTTTCGAAATTGCTACCTGAATATTGGTATCAGCATGAGTGCCCAACAATTTCAGGAAGAACTGTATATTTGTTATGTGAAATTCTAAAAATTTTCATAGCAAATTAATTTTAATTGTAATTGAAAATTGACCACTTCATGAAATTTTGAAAGAAACTATAAAGTTAAATATGTTTATGGTGTAAAATTTGAAGAAATATTTTAAAAGTTTAATTCTTTATTTTATTAGTGATATAATACCAGAGGTGGTTTTCATAGTAATATAAGTTAAAAAAAATTGACGATATTTTTGATGACTCATCACTCCGGTTTGACCTAAAGTAAAGTTTAAAGCTCTAATTAATATCTTAATTTAGTGGTATCATAGATAAGAATGAATTTTGGGGTAGAATGACTTAAAAAATTTTTTGGTGATATTATCAATGACTCAACAATTCTGGTTCGCCCAAAAATTAAGCTCAAACCTGTATTAAAGCAGTTATATAATATAAGAGTTATATAATATTACTTCCAGTATGTAAGATTTTTGCTCCTATTTTTTCAATTTGGATAACTTGCTATCCGTCAATAAGAAAGATCAATTTTAGCAAATACCTACGTCTTTTCCAGATTGAACAAATCAAAACGGTGGAAATCAGATTTGTCCAAATTGTAAAAATAGGAGCAAATAGAAGTATAGGGGTCATTTAATTCTGAGAATGTTGAACACCGTGTGGCACCTAACATTCCAGTGACAAAATGGACTCCGACGATAAAGTTTTCATAAAATGACATTCTGTCTTCTTTCAACCTAAGATTAAATAAGCTATCATTTCAAGAAATACTTGATAATTAACAAGATTTAGGGAATAAGAAGCTAAAGGTTGGTGAATTTCGTCTTTTTAATGATGCATTACTTTATTTTCCGTGTATAATGAGTTTCGTTATTGTATTTTTTTTCATATTAAAATCATTTTTATAGAAATTCTCATGTGGATCCCCAACCCGATTTCGGACGGGAAACCTGATCCAAATATAGCTTAATTTTGCCGGAATGATGCATTCGGCTGATTGGCTGTGATTTACACTTATATAACACTTAAAGGGTACTGATCGCTGGTGTACTACCGACCAAATCATTCAAAAAAAAATTCGAAATTTTCGCGTTTTTTTCATTTTTTTCTAATTATTTTTCTTCAAAATGAACATAAAAAATTACATTTGCTTTAATTTATCAACGAAAACGTCAAAATATCATTTAAGTTAGCCAACTTTCTTATACGTGTTTCAGTCGCTTTTTTTGAGCCTACTTATAAAAAAATAGAAGCACATATTTTTCGAAATTTTTCTCTTGGGTCTTCAAAAAAATCATATTTCAAGTTTGAGGTCAAAATCTCAAAAAGTGCTCGAGTTTATTGTTCGTATTTGTATGAGCTAGCTTAGACAAAAAAATTGAATGAATTTTAAAAATTTTCCTAGGAGGAGATAGTTTTTGCGACGAATAATTGCCAAAAAATGGTGGTTTTTCCACATTCTAGAAAAATTAGAGCGAAATTATAAGACTTGTCGAGTTTATTTTTGGCCTACTATTTTCACACCATGTGTCAAAATTTCAGCTTATTTCGACATGAAACCTGGGAGATAGTTTTTCCATTTTTGCTAAGGTCTTCTTGTGTGGCTTATGTGTGAAGGAGGGTAAGTATACAAAAAAATAATGAGATTTTTGTTTCACAAGCCCTGTTTGTATCCTAAAAGCCCTGTTTGGCTTATTTTTTATCGAGAAAATTCAATTCCAGCGACCAGTACCCCCTTAAAGTGTGACGTAGGGCAGATACTTGTGCGTTGGGAGTCCCCAACTTGGGACTCATAAAAATAAAATTTGTGAAGACTACGATGAGCACTTATCACTTGAAATAATACACCTAAGTTTTCCAACTTTATTTTCCAGAACTAAAAATCAAAATTCTAGAATTTGAAATGATTGATGCAAAAATATAACTTTTCAACTTGCAAAAGTAATTGGAGCTTCAACTACCTTGAACTTTCTGTAAACACCGTTCAAAGTAGAGCCGATATATCGATATATCGGCTCTGGTGCCTTGGCGGAATTTTTTTTTCTGTGATTCCAGGGGTTAATAGACCCTCGCTGCCCAGATCCTGAACATTTGGATGATTCAATATGTGAGCTAAGGTAGAAACAGTAAACATTTTTTAAAAAAATTGTCAGCCACGGCTTAAAAATGAAGAAATGTTTGAAACATTGCGTTTGCTTAAAATTTATCTTGAAAATTTTTCCCGAAACAATCAAAAATTTCAAGCTCAAACATAGGCCATTTAAAAATAGATTTTGATTTTTGAGCGGTGGCTGGCTTTTTTTTTATACGATAATATGTTACCAACGGCTACAATTTAAACATAAGAAAAAAATTTCCGGTTCCTATCTTGATGAAAGCATGGTTTAAATCGGCCGAAGCGTTTGTATCTTCCAAATATTCAAATCTGTGCAGCAAGGGTGTTGTAAATTCTGACAATTTCTGCATTCCTTACAGCTTTTTGGGGTGTTAGGAATTGTAACTTAAGATTGAATTTCTGAACGAATTCCGCATAGACAATTATAAAATATTCTCAAAACACTTTTAAATCTTGCAGGTTTCTTTGCAAAGCCGAAACGTATTTCATTTGAATACACGGACCTTATCATAAAAGTTGAGCAATATGTAAACAGTGGGTCTCAATATGAAACTTTTTTCTGGCAGCCAGAGTTTGGCCACACAAAATCAATCATGTCTTTATTTCTTCCAATGAAGATTAAAACGTTCAAAATTTTTTTTTTAAACTTGAAAATGCATCCTGCAAAACTGGCCTACGAAAATAAATGCCTGATTTTAGAAATACGTGATTTTATCAGACAAACAAAATATATCACAACAGGCATCATCAAAATACACCTCCTGAAGACTCCAATCATGTTTGTTCTTACAACTGATGTATATTTTATGTCTCCTATTAAATTATCAAACAATAAATGGTTTTGTATTCACCTATAAAATACCGATAATCTTGTCGAAACAAAATTACTTTAAAAATAGAGAAAAAAAATGATTTTCGAAAAAATACCGAAAAGGTTCATTCTAGCATTTTTTGCCTTTTTTGGAACATTCAATGTGTATTCCTTAAGGAAACTTTCAAATACATACTATCCACTTCGGTTGTTTGGTGTTTAAATCGAATAAATTTCAGCCAAGCAGAGCCAAATCAGACCGAATCAAAGCCCAAAAAAGTACAAACCAAAAAAAAAGAACTAAACCAAAAGTGTGAATAGGGGATATTTTTTGAAAATAAACATTTTGTTCGTTACAATTTATTTCGATGAATTTTTATTTTACGTCCCTTTTTTGTGAAGTGAGTTAAAAAGGCTGGTCACAAATATAAGCTCTTTAGCGCTAGAACAGTTTATAATATGGCCAGGGTTTTAACTTAAAATACCAAATTGGTATAACTGATGTCAATAATTGTCAGGGACTCTTAATTAAACCTTTGATTAATATAAAATGGCAGTTGTTTATTGATAAGATTTTAAGAAAGATTTGCAGTTTTAAAATGCAATGAGAAAATATAACTTTCAAGAAACTCGCCCGACCTTATGAACACGTTGGTTCAACATATGATCATAAACAATCACAAAAAATTTGGAGATCAGGAATTGCTAATCTTATGATATCGTGATGTTAGAATAAAAATTCATTTTTCAGTAAAACTAGATAGTATTGACGAGCCTTGAATTCATTATAATCAATTTAATTTACAAATTTCGAGGCCTTCTATTTTAAACTGTTTTATTGGAATTCTGTGAAAAAAATTTCCTATTTCTCACACGGTGATTTGAAAATGATTATAATAAGTTGAAAGCTCATCAATAATATTTAATTTTACTTAAAAAATTCATTTATATTTTATTTTGAAAAAATTCTTTTTGCTGCAATAAGTCATCTTATAAATGCTATTAAACACAACAACAAAAAGAACAAGAATAATAAAAAAATTAAAAAGTTCTTGTAGCCTTTACAACCCCTTTAACGAGCACTTTGTTCATGATTTTGAAAGTTTAAAGGAACAACATCACTATTGCCATTATCGCCATGTCTCGTTCAACCGATCCATCTCAATCAGTCGAAATCAAGCCAAATGGCACTGTTTGCCCATACATTAAGTTATGTTTGAAAATATAAATTTTATAATTATTGCTAAAATGTGAAAATTTTCTTATTTCAAAATCCCTAAAGCCAGAAACTCTATTCAATTTGTCTAATTTTGAATCTTCTTCTGAAATTCAAGGAATAGAAATTGTACCAAATTATTCAGCTTACGATTGGAGCAAAACGCAAGAAGGAAGTATTTTGGGTGGTTATTTTATCGGATATATTATAACGCAAGTTCCTGGCGCTTGGTTAGGTCGAAGTTTTGGCAGTGTGAAAGTTCTTTCAATTGCCATGGGTCTTGCATCGATTGCCACAATTTTAACACCAGCTATCGGTACTAACAGTTAAAACATTTTGAGTCTCAGACTTTGAAACTGGGCTGTTATTGATCAAATGCAAAACAGACCATGAATTATGGTGCTGATTGGTCCATTTTTGTTCAATTATAAAGTTTTTTTTTTCGAAATTTAAAGAATTTATTATCATTTTTTTTGAAAAAAATATCCTTAATTAAAATGATAGAATTTTTTCTTCAAATTTGAACAGGTCCCTAGTTACGATAAATTTTGGTCCATAATGGCCCATTTTGGGGAAAAAAACCTCGGACAGTCTTAATAGCGTTCAACCCCAAATTTTGTTCAACATTTTCCAACATATCGCCTTCACACAAAATTTCTTTACAAATTCTGTAGGAATTGTTTTTTCCGTTTTTCATCATTAACATTTATTGTCAATGTTTTTCATTTTGAAACAATTTTTGAAAGTGTACAGTATGTGTTTTTATAGTGCGAACAAAATCTCAAGTGTCTGGGAGAATCGTCTATAATTTGGAGAGAATTCTCTCGAAATGTTTATTTTATGTTCGCACGAAAAAAAAACACATACTGTAGGAAATATTTTTTCTTGACGAAAATACAACTTTTTATTTTAGTTTTAAGTGTGGAATCACCAAGTGCTGCATACAAGATTTTATTCTCATCTCGAATACGTGAGTATTTCATTTAAATAAACATTTTGTTCTTTTAAGGAGCCAGCGTCACCCATCATTTTTTTTTGCGAAATTTCCGACTGTCCAAACGTAAGAACTATTAACTAGAACCATACCTGAATTTTTGAAATCAACGATTTAATTTGACATTTCAAGAATTTTTTATAGATAATTTTCCGTTTTGAAATATTTTCAAGGTAGTGCTTTCCAGTCAATACTTTTTGGTAAAAATGTCTTGTCAAGTTATGGAACTAGATCTACCAGGTAACGCTGTCTAATTTTATTTCCAGTGAAATTATTTTAAGTTATAACGTAAAATTTTACTAATTCATTTTTGAAGTTATTGGTATGCTTCAAGGATGCTGTTATCCAATTTTTCATGGATTATGGGGTCATTGGGCTCCAGCTCAAGAAATTTCCAGACTTGTTGCAGTTCAGTTTGCAGGGTCGGGTATTGGCACTTGCATAGTACAACCAATAGGAAGATTTCTCCAAACTTGATAAAAAATCGTATTGATTCGATTTTTTAGATGAAAAATCGATTTTTTAGATGAATTTTTCTATTAAAATCACCTTGAAAAATGTTTAATAATAAATTTGAAAATTTTTCTCAATAAACAATTTTGCCTTAAATCCAGGTTCAATTGACGCAAAGTTATTCGGAAATTATATCATTAATTTTTAAAAATTATCATACTCGGTAAAAATTGGATCGGATCGGTTGGATTTGTTCGGACGGAAAATCTATCTCATCTGATCCATTTTTTGAGGACTCTACCAATCCAATTTTTTGGGGACTCTACCGATCCAGTTTTTTTGGAGAGTCCACCGATCTGATCCGATCCAATTTTTCGGCGGGTTCACCGATCCGATTCAAATTTTTGTGCTTTTTGATGAAACTCGGTCGGTTTTCGCAAAATTAAATCGGTATTTTTTTTCGAAAAAAATTAATGTATAGGTATTCTTCCAAAAAAACTAAGATCTGATCAGTTGCCATCTCATAGAAACCGAATCGGATTTTTTTTCTGATTTGATCCAATTGTGCCAAGTCGGCACTACCGACCAGGGATCAGATTTTTCCCGACCCGGAAAATTCCAAAAAACTTCGACCCGACCCGACCTGGTGAAATTTTCAAAAATCTGATCCCTGCTGCCGACCCCTTATCAGTAATTTGAAATTGATAGTCGTTGATAAAAGTTCCAATCAAACATGGGTTTGATATTCGGACTTATTTTTTGATGTCAACTTTCATAATAATATTTTTAAACTTGGTTTGAAATCTTGCCAAAGCTGGTTTGTTAGCAGAATTGTATGGTTGGCCATCTATTTTTTATTTTACTGGTACTATGGGCATATTGTGGTCAATCTTCTGGTTTTATTTTTGTTTTGACAGTCCTTCTGTTCATCCTACCATAACTGATAATGAAAAAGACTATATTTCTCAATCAACTGGTGAAAACGATGATAAATCTCAATGATCGTGTTGATAATAAATCATTATAATTATTATTATTAATTAATTATTATTATTGATTAATTATAATTTTTAATTAATTATTATTATTAATATTAATACTCATAAAAATGTCACATTAGGAAGGTGTTAGTCGCAAAATATACTGAAACCGTCGTTTTATACCTAACTATGAGTCATTTAACAAAAAAGCAGATATTTAACAGCATGTCACATTTTATGAGAAATGATGGAGTATACTGACAGTATAATACTGTATAATCCATCATTTCTCATAAAATGTGACATGCTGTTTAAAATCCGTTTTTTATTAACTGACTCAGAGTCAGGTATAAAACAACGGTTTTAGTATATTTTGCGATTAACATATTCACGTCCACCATTAATTTCGACTTATAGAAATAAATGGTGGATTGTTCTGAAACTTCTTGGGGGTTATAAGTATATTAAAAAATGGGAAAAAAAAAATATGAAAAAAATTTTGTAGTCAACGTGATCAAAATATAGCGATTTTTCGTTTTTCAGTATTTAATTAATAATGAAAAACAATGCCAAATCGGTAAGTTGTGACGTCAACTTCACTTATTAAATAAATTAACACACTTTTGGGAAACAAATAAAAATTTTCGAAATTATTGATTTTTTGCCTCCCAAACCTCGATGTTTCGAGAAAAAAACGTCAAAGTAAGAAAAAAGGGATGCCCGTTTGATCGGACAAAACTATGTATCACAAATTAACCACTTGTTGACTTAGATATGTCAGTTTTTTGCATACAATCTCTTAATAGATGGTTATCAATGACACTTTTAAAGAGATTTTGGAATTTTTCAAGCTTATTTTCTACAACTGGAAAAAAAAAATTTCATGAAAAATGTGTATTGACAAATCTAACCCGAGTGTCGATTTTTGGCGCGAAAAATCGAGTGGTGGACTGCTATTAACAGTATATCCCCTATTTACACTTTTGTGAATACCCGCCCTACTACTTAAAAACACACTACGTTTCCTAATCAGGCTGGGATAATCAAAAAAGTGTGAATATGGGATATGGAGTCGACCAAAAATGCTCTACTGTATATCTTTTTGTCGACTTTTCTTTTCCTACTCTTTTGCTAACGATTTGAAATAAGAAATTTCAAAACTCAAAAATGGGTATCGATGTTTTTAACCTATCTTGTAGAGAATTTTTTTCTGGTCATTTTAAGACTCAGGATTTTTTTTTATGAAAAAATTTCAAAAAAAATGATTTAAGGTCAATTTTCGTGATTTTACATGTAATGTGATCCAATTCTAGCGAAGCCTATGAAGTGCTAGAAGGGCTATTTTTGGCCAGTGAAAATTAAGCGTTTTTCGGCTACTTAGTTTTTTTAATAAAGGGTCGGCGCGACCAATATTGACCTCTAATGACCGGTCAAGGTCAACAGGTCAATCTTCAAGTTCATCGTATAGACTTGTAAGTACCCTGAAGAATAATCGGAAGGGTCGACTTTCTAATGAACGTATTAGCAAACTAGGTCAACAATGTTACTGAAAGGTCGCTTAGAGAGCAAAACTAGAAGCAAAAGTTTTTGCTCTCTAGCGACCTTTCAGTACATTATTGACCATAGTTGCTAATAGTTCATGAAAGTCGACCGTTCCGATTCTTTAGGGGTAACTTACAAGTCTATACGATGAACTTGAGTCGACTTGGGTTGACCAGTTTTTGCTCTCTGGCGACCTCTCAGAACATTATTGACCCATAGTTCCTAATACGTTTATAGAAAGTCGACCCTTCCATTCTTCTTGGGATACTTACAAGTCTATACGATGAACTGAACTTGACTTGAGATACCTTGAACTTTGAAGGTCATTAGAGGTCAAAATTTGTCGCCGACCCTTAATTAAAAAAATGGTAGACCGAAAAACGCTTAATTTTCACTGGCCAAAAAATCAGCCTTCTAGCACTTCATACGGCTTCGCTAGAATGGATACATTTACCTGTAAATCACGAAAAATTGACCTTAAAATATTTTTTGAAAATTTTCATAAAAAAAAATCCTGCGTCTTAAAATGACCAGAAAAAAATTCTCTACAATAGGTTAAAAACAATCGCTACCCATTTTGTGAGTTTAGAATTTCTTATTTCAAATCGTTATGTAAAATGCGTAGGCACAAAAAGTCTACCAATTTGAAGAAAAAATGAGTGCAATAGAACATTTAACGTCGCAAAATTAAAACATTCGTATTGATTTTAAAATTGACCAACCGGTTTCACTGTGAAAATAAAAAATTAATCAAGAAAAAACATTCCGTAGATTCGTATTTTAATTGCTCTGCTAATTCCCGCCTAAACGAAAAGGCATTTTAGGACAAAAAATTTTGTCGTAAACGAAGTTCTCGGGTGAAAAATCAGCAACCTGATAACAAGGTCAAATTTATTTGAGAAAAAAAGTAGTTTTGGCGCCAGAAAATATGGCTTTTTTCGGTGCCATAACACAGTGGCGCTGTTTTTGGTAGTCAAACATATCACGAAATCGCACTGTACAAAATTCTGCTGGACCAAAAACTAAGTAGGCCCAGAGCCCCAAGGCGTTTTACGGTATATTGACCCGACCATGTTATCGAGTAGCTGATTTTCAGTTTGGGAGGCCAATGTTTAAAAGACTGTGTTTGGGGATCAAATAAAATACTTGAAAATATCACTCCGAAAAAATTATATTTTCGAACCAAATTTCTTAAATAAAAAAATGGAATGTTGAATTTAAACTCTCACAGGTTAAGAAAATTCAATTTTTAACAAAGTAACAAGTTATAAGAGTTCGCATCCATTTCCGTCTGCGAAAAAATGATTAATTAAAAAGTCATTATTGACGAAATAAGAAAACGTTACAGTACTGGCAAAACTGTATAATACGGACGAATATATATATTTGCGTAAAGCAATTTGCGTTGAATAAGTGACGATAATCACCGACGATTCGTCAGAGATTTAAAAAATGATAAAAATTATGAACACTTATTAGACTCCACCAATTCCTTGGTTATCACTAGCCACATCCTTGCCACTCTGGGCGATTCTTATAGCTCATTTCGCATCAAATTTTGGAAGTTATTTGCTGACATCTTACATGCCAATGTATTTGTATGATGAACTTCAATTTGATATCAAGAAACGTGTGAAAATTAGCTTCAGTTAATTTTCTGATAAACTTTGTTTTGCAGCTAAAATTTAGTTTACTCATATATATGTATGGCAGTTCACCACTGCAATTTGCACTAAGAGATTTTTCCAGTTCGATAAAAGGAACAAAAAATATTTTTTTTCTCGGGTAAATCATTTCGAAAGTTATTCATAATTAGTGTCCCGAAAGTATTGAGAATATTACACTGTGAAACATTTAAACTTATGAATTATAAATGATATAATCTATAACCTTTTTTCAAGCAAAGTGTAAATGATGGTGCTCTATATAGCGCGTGTTCTAATCCCGCAACTGTTGTCTCGGTGATTGACTTCTGTTTAGACAAAAGTTCCTGATATTAGGAGCGCTAAAATTTATTGGTGCGTTATGTCAGCCGATCAACCCCCGGCCAATAAGGCGGCGTGGGATTCGACAATAATGAGATTCGAACACGCGCTTTCACTTTGGTTGGAAAAAAGATATGCTCAAAATAGCGACCTTAAATACATGATAGATAACTGATTTCGAATAATATGTTTGTGAACGTTGATTGTTTTTTTATAAGATGACATTTTTATAAGATGACATTACTTCATATTATAACAAGGCGTGCGCAACATCTTTGATAGAGATGAGGAGTGGAAGGTACTTTGCCATGAAATGGTATGTTTTAAAAATGCATCGGAAATTCACAAATTACAGTATTAATTTTTCAAAAGTGCGAAGGTTTTCGTTTATTCATTATCAAGCAAAATTTAACATAATAAGTTATTTTATTTTATTATTTTATTTAATTACAGTATGTAAGATTTTTGCTCCTATTTTGATAACTTCCGGAAATGAGAACGATCAATTTTGGCAAATACCTACGTCTTTTTCAGATTGAACCAATGAAAACGGTGGAATTCAGATTCATGCAAATTGAAAAAATAAGAGCAAAAATCTTACATACTGTATTTTAGACAAACAACACAAAAAATTTTTTTAAGTTAAATTATTCGATCTTTACCCATATCCCCTATTCACACTTTTGTTAATATCCCGGCCCTCATTAGAAAACGTAGTGTGTTTTTAAGTAGTAGGGCCGGAATATTAACAAAAGTGTGAATAGGGGATATAAACATTCTCCAAGTATTGTAAAAATTTATGTCCTACGGTAGAAATTTTTAACGCCCAAATAGAATGCGAGTGCAATTTCAGCTATTCCAAGTTTCGTTAAACCAATCATAACTATAATTGCTGGATTCATAGCAGATCTTTTGATCAATAAATTTAAATGAACGGATTCAAACAAATAAATTTGAATAGATTTATGCCTCAATTTATCATAAAACCTTGTTTCATCCGATTAAAGGTTCCCGTATTACCGTAAGAAAAGTGATGACAACTATAGGTTTATTACCATCCGGTATTGCGATGGCTTTGGCTGGTCATATTGGATGTCAGAAAGCTGCAATTATAACACTTTTTACCATTGCCGTCAGGTTTGGCTCTTGACTTTTTGACCATAAACCCGTGAAATGACCACTTATTAATTTATCCTGTTTCCTTATAATGAGACATTTTTCATTATTGCAACCACAGAATTGAATTAAATTTGTATTTCAATTAATTTTTTTATACGATTTTTACGCAAAAATTGTTATTT
Source organism: Oikopleura vanhoeffeni (assembly GCA_004367855.1). Taxonomy (NCBI): domain Eukaryota; kingdom Metazoa; phylum Chordata; class Appendicularia; order Copelata; family Oikopleuridae; genus Oikopleura; species Oikopleura vanhoeffeni. Next base: position 357,624 of record SCLH01000524.1, on the reverse strand, counting down.
CAAATTTGTGATTGCAACGAGTCAAAAATTTGTCATATCGATTGCGGAGCCTCCTGGTCGTTTTTTGCTTGATTTTAAGCCAAAAATTTTTGATAATTCTGTGTTTGATAATTAAAACAATAAGTCCGAATCGGACCATTTTTTCTGAATTTTTTGGAGATTACTGAATTGTTTCATTATCAGTTTTTACTCGAAAAATAGGAAACAATGGTCTAATTTGCACTATTTTTAAAGCTTTATTCATTTCTGGATAGATTTGCTCAGTTTGAGCTATCTAAAAACGCATTAAAATGAGTTGTTTTCGAACTTCGAATTATTTAAACATTTTCGCTAAAAATCAAGCAAAAAACGTCCAGGAGGCTCCGTAATTGATATAATTGTAGAATAGTGTTAATTAAATTGAAAATGGATTCAATAGGCTTCTATTTCACTGTTTTTTTTTGTTTCCACAGTTATTGATCATAAGTCGAACTGAAAAATTTATGTTTTAACTAGAAATTTATCGAAAGTTCTCGAAAGTTCTAAAAATTTTGACCAAAAATTACAAAAAATTGTCAGATAATTTCCGAAAAGCAAGTAATAGGATTTCTAGAAAACGTATGAACCCAACTTTAAGTGTATTTTCATAGTTTTACTCGTGAATGAAAAAAAAATTAATTATAAAAAAATTGAAGTTATCGATGAAAGTATCAAAATACAGCAACAAGTTTTCTTCCTGAGCCTATATATTCAAATGTATGAAAAAATATTAATTAAAAATCAATAATTGCAGCGATGAATGGAAAATAATTCTGAAAAAACAACTCAGACAAAAGTCAGCCATCATTCAAAAAAAAATTATGATGCCAAATAAAATGTTATTCTAAGTTTTGATGGTTTCACAACACCTGGATTCAAAAGTAATCATATTGAAATTGCACCATTATACAGTGGCATTCTTTTTGGTGTAACAAACACTTTTGGAAACACACCTGGATTTCTTGGTCCTCTTTTAGCTGGATGGATTTTAGAAAGAAGATCTGGAATGAACGGATGGCTTATAATATTTTGGATCGGAGGTAAAGTTTTCAAAATAATTGTTTTATTATCAAATTGTACTCAAGCAATTTTATTAAACAGTTAACATTTTTGGTCGAGAAAGTTCATCAATTGAAAAAAATACAAAAAATAGCAATATACGGCAATATATAGTACGGGTCCTCGGCTGACAGACCCTGGATTTTTGATTGATGTGAGATACGCGAATATGATCGGGTGAACGCTTAAATTTATGCCAGTTTCATTGCGTATTTAGTAATTCAGGTTGTTGATTGGCTGAAAGTTTCCCTCACTGTTTGTATCTTTCGAAAAGTCACGATATTTCAGCCGATGGCCCCTTTATCCAAAGCAGGCATATTTAGAATTTTTAAATAAGGTCGATCAAAAATGTTTAAATTGATCAATTTTCAGGAATTATTTATGTTGTCGGGAATATTTCATTTATATTATTTGGAAAAAGTAAAATTCAACATTGGGCAAAATATAGAGCTGTGAAAGAAAGTGAAGAAATGGAATGAAGTTAAAAAAAATATTAATTTCTGTCGAATTCGGATATTTGATGTTTATTTAGATTTTATCGAAAAAAATCGCAAGTAATTTTACGAAAATATTATGATTCATAATTTATGAATTGACTTTAATAAATTGACAAAGATTTCATCAAATTATTTGAATTGTTTATTATATCAATTATCATATAAATCGATGTTCAACTTAAATAAGCAAATTAAAAATTTTTGAAAGAAATAATATTTCTCCAAATTCTGAAATAACTTTCATCAAAAAAATGAGAGACAAATTTTTTATGGACCACTTCAGAATACTGCAGAAAAACTTCCGAAATTACTTCGAACGACAAAATGCGGTAGCTTTCTTAATAAGAATCTTTATCAAAAGATTCTTTACTGAAAGATTCTTTAAACCGACTCTTCATGATCAATGCAAGCATCGTCACTTTTCTTTCTTCTGAAAGTGGGCATAAAAAGTGTTCTACCTAAAAAAATTGTTCTACCTAAAAATTGTTTTAGGTATTAAGCCCACTATTTTATTCCCGAATTTAAACTGTTCTAGACTTTGTTCTTATTGTAGTCTTAAAACTTCAAAATCAGTTTCTTTAAAACAGCTTGATGATGCTAAACGCGAAACGATTCAGTAAATAAATTATCAAAAATTTTTATTATATTTTTAAATTTTCCGACAGTAATAGGATGCGATCATCCGGAAAAAATATAATGTACTTTGGTCGTTAGATATAAATTTACAGAATTCATTGTCTGAATAAACACGTTCATAATCACGATTTTGAATAAGATGCATATCTGGGTTGAAAGCAGAAAATCTGAATAAAGTTTATTTAATGATTCATTAATAATGAAAATGAGCAAGTATCCGATTATTTGATTGTAAAAAAGCTAACTGACTTTTTTTTCATTAAATACAGAGGGGAGATTCCCCTAGAGAAGGGCACAAAACCTATACAATTTCACGATTTTCAGCTTGAAAGGATTCTGGGTGCTGGATGGCATGCAGAAATTATCTTTTTATGTTAGATTCATGAACCAAGCAAATACAATTCCCGGGTGAATAAGCCCCAAGAAATTAATTGCGACTGATTAATATATGCTATTTCGACTTTAAAGTCCATTTTTAGAGTTTTATCCAAAATTAGCAAATCACATTAATAGGTACAAAAATGATATTTGAATCGAAAAATTGAATTCTCAGGTGAAAACTTACCAAGAAAAGTATGTTTTAAAAAGTCTGGCAATATTATAAATAGAAATCAGGCTTCGTATTGTTTGTTTGATATTTACATCCTTTTTCATTGTTCTAGGAGTGCGCGCGGTATTTGTGATCACGAGTAATTAAGATGTAAAAAATTGAAATTTTCGTTCTGAAAGTTCAGTTGTGATGCATAAATTGCGTTGAATATTTTCAAACGAAAAATTTGTCTTGGTCAAATAAGGTTAACGAGTAATTAGACTCGTTACGAAGAGGTTAACGTTAATATGCAATTATTCGACGTGAAACATCTCCTCTATTTGTTTTTTTTAATTTTTATCAGAAATGAATCAAGTTGTAGGTAGAACTTGCTACATACAACTTGATTCATTTCTGATAAAATTAAAAAAAACAAATAAGTAAGATGTTTCACGTCGAATAATTGCATATTAAACGTTAACCTCTTCGTAACGAGTCTAATACTCGTTAACCTTATTTTGACCAAGAACAAATTTTTCGTTTGAAAATATTGTAGACTTCGCCAGTTATTAGTTGCTGGAGAAAATTTATAGGCCAAGAAAATCAATTTCGTATTAGTTATTACTGCTTTGTTACGAATTCAAAAATAATTGCACACACATAATAATTGTAAAAAAGGTTTGTGAAACAATATTTACTTTTCATTTTTATGTTTAAGGGGGTATCATAAAACTCGGCAGACAAGAGTCAATATTATATATAACTAACGAAAATAATAAGTCAGTTAATTTTTTATGCTTATTTTAGTTAGCTGAACCGATATAAATATGTTTCGGCTTGATAAAATCATTTTTATCTATTCAAAGAAAGATTTGAGTTTGATTTTTCATCTTTGAAATCTTAAAAATTTCAAAAAAGTTCAAAACATTATGAAAATTTTCCGCATTTTTCCTACATATTTTCTGACCGCTGTTTGAAAAATCATAAAATTTTTATTTTTCAATTTTATCGACTTTTTTAGAAATATTATAAAAATTTTCTCCAAATCAAGACCAAATTTTTTATTAGGAGTTTTTTGAATTCTACATAAAAAATCAGTCAAAATCACTTATTCAGTATTCTGGAATCTATTAAATATCCGTATGTCAACTAATGGGTTGGTCGCGCGATTATCATTTTTAAACTATTGATGAAATTTTTAACACTTGGCTGTACACTCGATAAGTGTCATTCGGCACTCCATTTTTTTTTGAAATTTTATGCTTGCGAAAAATTTCCAAGAAAATTGCAGATGTTATAGGCGCCATTTCTTTTGAAACTCAGGACATTTTTTGATATCAAAACGCAATTGAAGGTCAATTTTTATCTCAAAAAAAGTTTTTTTTTCTACCTTTTAAAAGTAAATTTTCGCCATTTTTGACCCTTTTTCATGGAAAAAAATTTGATATTTGAGAAATTTTTGAATGTATAAAATAAAGTTGAAGTTTATTAATATCGTCTTAAAAAATCATATAGTCGGGTTTAGTTGGAAATGGATGTACCGTGAAAAGTGTTTTTTTATATTTTTACAGATACTTAGTTATCTTACAAAATTGTTTTCCTCACATGCTAAGCAGTAGTTAAACCAAAACGAAATGTTTAATCTGGTGTAAAAATACCTTTGCCCGTGTGAATCTTTCTACATTGGTCAAACCAAAAGATCACTTCAGATTCGTGCATATCACCATCAAACCCCTAGTAGGAATACTCACATTTACCAGCATATTATATTTATCCTGCATACACTTGCGTATATCCACTTGCGCGACATATATTAAAGAGGCTGGTGAATTTGTTTTGAACTATCCGAACCAGTTCTACAGACCGAAAAAGGCTAAAGTTGCCTTTTTTAAATCAAATTTCTCAGTTCCAGAGAAAGGCTTTCGAAACGAGCACGCTCGTAAAAAATGTATAGCATATTATATGCTGCAAATCACATTAAGCTACAACGACCTGATATAAACGATCAAATAGATCTAAAAGCTTTCACTTTGATTTAAAACCCTGAATTCAAAATTGCCTTACACGCAATTTTAGCTTTGATTTTTTAACTTAATTCGTGAACCGCCCAAACATTTTGTCTAACCCTTGCGATAACTTCCAAACTGTAGTAGTCAAAATTTCTTGTATTTTCTAAAAATTATATAGGCTATAAGACCTAAGTGTCTTTTTAAATTTCTCCAATTTTACTAATTTTTTCCCAAAATTTTTTTTCTAGATTAAAATGTTTCTGTGATCTTAAAAACATGAAAAACTTATTTTAGTACTGTAAAACTCTTGACAATTGTGAGCGAATACCAATTCTTAATTTAACATCAAATTAGTGTTCTCATCAATTTGGTGTTTTCGCGTATTTTACTGTTCACACAAAAAAGGCAAAGTGCCTTTCCATTCTGAATTTCGCGACAAAAAAGAATCACACAAATAAATACTATTCAAAGCCAGAATAAGAGTTTTAATGCCCAGAACCCGCAATTAGCAAGAATAGCAGGTCTAACACAATGATTTAGATAATTCGAAACTAGTAGAATAAATACACAATAAAAATGTTAAATACTTAGTTATAAAAATAAAAATAAATAAAATTTCCCCATTTTTTTTATATTTTGCAGCAAAATTTTTGCTCTGAAAAAATGTACAAATCTGCCGGACTTATGCTATCCCCTAAAGTATCCCAAATCAAAAGTTATACAGGTTGTATTTTAGATTTTGAGGTATTTTGCCGTTTAACTGAATAATCCTATTAATATTTAAGTAAAAATCAACGTAAAAATCAGTTAGACAGCAAAATACCTCAAAATCTAAAATACAACCTGTAGACTGTTCAAAAGCGGTGAAAATACTAAGCAAATTGCTGTGTTAGCACTCAGAACCTGCTTAATTCTTTCCGGTGCCGAAAAAGCGAATATCGTCGAAACGTCCACGCAGTTTTGGGGTTTATTACAAATTTATTAAAGTGGGTTATGAATCATAACTTATGATTCATTTATGAATTAACTTATGAATTAAGTCGTATTTCATGATTTTGGTATTTTACTCCATCTGAACCTATCGTAAAACTCTTAGAATTTAAAAACATTGTCAAATTATGACGCCAGTTTAGACGTTAACTCGTTTTTCGAAGCAAGGGATCCAAACAGAATTTGGCGATATTGGGCCTTTTTGCGTCTCCTCTCGTTATTAACTTCGAAATTCAGTGTTTACACTGTTCATAGGACAAGTAGCTACGGTATATAAAATTTAAGATTAACCTAACGGTAATTGACAAACTGAATTTCTATATTTATATAAATGATTTCAAAATACCTCCTAACATCAACACCAAAAATAAAAACATTGTAAAATAAAAGCAATCTTATCATTTCAAATATTGTGAAAAATACTTTTTAGAAATAAAATCGCATTTATAGTGCTCTATAAATTCTCAAAAATTCTTAATAATTTAAGTATAATTGGCTTCGAAATAAACGAGAAGGACTGAGGACGAATACAAATTTCATTAAAAACACTTTGTCTCTCACGTGTTGCTAACATGAAACATTACATGAGCTGAAGAATTATTTAAATTACCATGTTTTAGAGTCGGTCTTATTTCTAAGATCTTTAGGAAGTTCTGGAGTCTGCACGTATCTTTCTATGTTAAATAAATTTTTAATGATTATTTGACTTGATTTACAGAATTGAGATCGTTCGTGGAATTAACCGAATAGTCATAAAATTCTCCTAAAAAATGTGATTTTGCTGACTATATTAAGTTCATTTACTCACTGTAGAAAAGATTAATCGCTTGTTACAACATGATATCACATATATCATCCAAATCAGAACTTAAAATAATCAATTACGGTAATATGTACCTCTCTCACGCTATATTCAAATATGAGTCATATTATATGACTCAATTTTGCAGGAATAATGCAGGCAACTGATTTGCTGATATCAATATGCTTAGGCAAAAAAGAGATAACCTCAAGTAGCATATCTATTCATGATTTGAAACGAGCTTGCCGACCACACACAGCGTGGAGATCAGTAGTACTGATTCAGTACTGTTTATCAAGCGCGTAAGACAGTGTCGTTTTGAATCGGTGGATATAAATGTTTGGAATAAAACCTTCGATGTAACGCTTTAAGGGGGTAGCAGCGATGTGGCAGATTGGTACATTTTTTCGGAGTGATTTTTGAAAGAAAAAAAATGTGAAAAATTTTTATATTATTTTTTATTTAAGATGAAAGTGTCCATACTTGCAAACGTTTATATTTTAAAATTTTTTACTTACTTAAGTATCTGTAAAAATATCAGAAACCACTTTTCATTATGACTCCATTTCCAACTTGACCCGATGTGAAAATTTTTATTGAAAGCAATATTTATAAACTTCGGACATTGTCGGGTGTTATGCACTAATTAGTGGGAGAATAATTATCAACATGGAAAAATTTTCTCAATATGGAAGTTTTTTTTTCCATGAAAAATGGATAAAAACAGCTTTTTAGGACAAAAAATTGACCTTTAATTGCGATTAAATATTGAAAAAATGTCTGACTTTCAATAAAGTAGCCTATACACCCGATTAATTAATTGGAAATTCTTTAGGAAAATAAATTTGTTATAAATTGCGGCCAAAGAACAAACCGGTCTCACATGCAGTGATGTAAATTTTATAGGTAGTTCAGAAACAATATTCACTTGACGCTTCATCGGTTGAAATACGGAAATCAAATAGATATCAGAAAATAACACAACTGATTCGGCCTGATTTTTTAAGAAGAATTCAAAACAGCATCAAATAAAACATTTTGGACTTGATTTGCGAAAAATTTTCATAATATTTCTTAAAAAGGTCGACAAAAAATACAAATGAACATGTTATGATTTTTTAAACAGCATTCAGAAAATATGTAAACATGCATGAAAAAAGTTAAAGTGGCTATTTTTTCGTTTTTTATCACAGATTAAGAGTAAAAAAAAAAAAATTGGTGAAAAAGCGTGAAATTTTAATAATGTTTTGAATTTTTTTGAAAAAAAAAAAAAAGAAAATTTTCGAATTCAAAAATAAAAGTTCAACTCAAATCTTTCCTAAAATAGAAAAAAATGATTTAATGAGCTGATACACATTTATCTGGTTCAGCTAACCGATAACAAGCACAAAAAAAATAAACCAACTATTTTTTTTCGTAAGTTAAAATTGACGCCAGTCTGCCACATCGCTGCTACCGCCTAAACGCGGGTTTGTTTTTCCGTTGTAAAAAGAAATCGGACTGATGGGCAGGACTTCATTCAAAATTGAATCAAACCTGAGACGGGAGTTTTTTTTACAGCGAAATGACAAACCTTAGTGAAACTCGAAATCCTGTATTGACATTCTGAATATATCTATCACGGGGCCCAAATTGAAGATGGGGGCATGCCCGGGCATACTATTCCGTAATACATAGTGCCGCAATACATCACAGAAAATTTTTCCTTGGTAAAAACACACTCAAAATCTATATCAACAACTAAAAAACCTGAGTGGAGTTTTGCAAATCACGTAATTTACATACTATATAGTAAACAAAAACCAGGGATTGATACTCGGTCTGAAGTTTCAAACTTTATTCAATGACTTAAAGTCAAATTTAATAATGTACAATACAGAAAATGCTAAATAGTTAAGTGTTTCTTTAAAAAAAAGGATTCATACTTGGAGGTTACCAATTTTTCCCTTTTATTGGCTGATCAATAATCGCGCCTCTAAGTATGAATCATTTTTTTAAAAGATACACTTAACTATTAAGCATTTTCTGTATTGTAAAGTATGTGAATTTTTTCATCGAGTAAGGCACGGAAAAGTTATCGAGATTAATGTTATGATTAGTCAATAAGCGCACGCCTAAAAATGAATTGACTAATTAATTTTTTGCCACTTTTTACCCAAAATTTTTATATAATTCGGCTTTTGAAAACCACTCATCCGATTAAGTTTTCCTATTGCTCAAACTGAGCACAAGTATTTATTTAATAATACAATAATAATACATTGGTAAGAATCAGACAATGGTTTGTTTTTTTCCGAGATTACTGAAATTGTTTAATTATAAGTTGTGGTTAAAAAAATTAGAAATAATGGCCTGATTCGGACCATTTTGTTTAAATTTATTTTCCTCTAAATGTTTGTGCTCAGTTTGAGTTATCTAAAAACTTAATCGGTTTAGTCGTTTTCAAACGCCGAATTATATAAAACTTATATCGATATCCTTTTCGGAACGGAACTCCATCTCAAAAACGCTTACTATCTCTATAGCGCGTGTATGATAATTAACTTTTAAAAAATTTTTACAGGGGTAGACTATCACAATACAATTCGCGCGCATGTCTCTCGATTCACGATTTTGGCGTGGGCGCAGCTATGTGTTCTGTATAACCGAGAAATGAGTGACGCGCATTGTAAAACACACAACACTGCAACCCCTGATGCCTTTTGATGATATACGCTATATCATCGGCTCTTTATCGCCATTTTGATATCGTACAAACGCCTACGCAACTGCAGTATGAATTACGTCGTTTTTCAAAATAAAATTTCTCAAATCTATTCTTTTCAAGATTTTTCATTTTGGTCAATTGACTTCATAATGACATCATTTCTGTCCTCATATCGCGAAAGCCCATATCGTTGAATGTTTTTTAAGTGTATATTTATTCTTGTGAATCCTTTAACAGATCCCGACCTATTATTTTCCGAATACATCAGACGGAAACTTCCCGTAATTTTAGCACTGAAAATTTCGCGAATTGTTGAGCAGTATGGAGCGAATCAAATGATGTAGTGATGATCACTTCCTATGACGTGGATGTTTTGTGGGAGGCGAAGATTGTTTTTGTGGATTCTGGCTGACGGCGACGATTAAGTTTGCTCTGCGATGATTATCGTCCACTTTGATTGATTCGCTGGTCAATAACATATGGAATATTAGATTGAATTTCTAACCTTCTTCATCGACCACAGAGGACATTTTCCTACATCACAAGCGACATAGATATCAAGCTTATTTAGATCAATGCAATCAGAATTGGAATAAATTTCATTTGTGATCATTACGATTTTAAAACTTTCCCAGATCAAATGTAATATTGGATGAAAAAAATCGAAATGGTGGTTGAGACATGAAAAAATGGAAATATAATTTATCTTAAGATAATTTTTTTTTTTCAAATTTTTTTATAAAATGCCTTCGGTCTTATTTTACCGTAGCCGTAATGTGATGAAAAATATGAATAAATATTTCCGATATTATATATATCACCAGAATGTGAGGAGAGTAAATATGACAATCATTAATTTGAACTGTCATGCTTGTTTTAACCAGTTTTTTCTAAAGTTGACGATATAAAAGAAATGAGAATTGTTAGCAATAAAATGTTAAAAATTTTCATTCAAGGCACCAATCAGCAGGAAAGGCTTAGATTTGGTTGTTGGTAAATTTTCTGTTCCGATCGAAAACTTGGCTGTCAGCGCGGATTTTGACAAATTTATGATGAACAAAGTGGTCAAGGCACTCAAGGTAGTTATATCATTATCATACAATGCAGAAACTTAAACAACTTTCAGAAAAAAAATAACAGAGAACGGAATGATCTTTATGGTAAAATATAAGCAGCAAAAACAAATCTTTAAAACAAAAAAATGAAAGATTGCAGAATAAATTTGCATTTTTCGATTTTTTACTTTTCGAAATGAAACTGTGACCTCTTCAACGGGGTTAATCGACTTGCCAATGGACTATGAAAGCTGAAAAATTATCAACAAGATTGTAATTAAAATTTTCACGACTGTACAAAAATCCAACTCTCTAGCATCATAATGTTTGAGCTTTTAACCTGTTTTTTTACTTTTATTTAATAAAATTATATAGATACCATTTCAAAATAATATGATATTTGATAATAAATCATTTTCTTTTAAAAAACAGCTCGATGATGCAAAAAACGTTGCAGTAAATAAATGATTAAAAATAATTTTAATATAATTTATAATTTGTACCATAATTGAAACCCGTTTAAAAATGGAAAAATCTTCTTTAACCTATAATATCTAAATTTGTGAAAAAATCAAATCATTCTGCATAAAGTGCAATGATTATTCTGAATAAATTAAAATATTCGACCGGAGGACTGGCTATAAACTCAGAAAATGTTTTGTTGCGTTGCAATTAATTTTTGGAAATTATAATGTAATGACCTCCCTGCTTGTTTTTGGACCAGGAAGAGTGTAAGAAGTATAGACCTAAGGAGTGATCAGTTGCTGAATGGTTAGAGGGTAGTCTTAGAGTTTGCCAAATGAAACTGATAGTTAAAAAGACGCTCCAAAAAAATTCTATTTTGCTGAACAAATATTTATCTACATGATATATTCTACACTAGTATAGGCGCTTTTATACTGAAAACACTTATAAACGGTGGGATTGCTGTTGATATACTTAATCTGGTTATAAGTAAGAAAAAAAATAAAGTGTGTTTCATTTGTTCGATTTCGCCTAAAATCATCAAGTTAATATCGCGTATAAACTCCACCTTTTTCCGACCAATTCATCTGAAAATGAGAACAACCATAGCATTTTTAATTTGAAAAAAAAACAAAACGCTAAAGAGGAACTGTGTGAATTTAGTGCTGAAGGCGAAAGATGCATTATAGATTTATATACCCATTTCTGGTTGAAAATCAAGCAAAAACTAATCCAATGTTTTCTGTCGAAAAATCGAGGAGTTTGCGGGTAATTCCGAAAAAATCAGTTTTGATCCTTGGGCACCTACCAGGTGAGTTGAGCTTGAATACATTCAAGGGGAACTTTTAATAAGCAACAAACTGAAGAAAAGCCAAATTTATAGAATATATTAATAATATATATATCCGTGGCTTTCAGTCGGTAAATTGAAAGCGTTCATAAGAACTCGTCCATAAGTTTCCTTGAAAAAATGAAACTTCGAACCTGAAATATCCTAATGTTATATCCTATTCCGAGTAGTAGTAAAATTGCCTAGGTAAAATTACAAACAATTGTGTTCAATTCAGAGGATTTAGATTTGAGTATGGGCCGATTCACCTCGTTTGTATTGTTGTATTTTTACCTAGCATTTTTGATTACTGTACTCGGATAGATATGAATTTCAGTTGAACGATTACTTGGTATATAACCGGTATAACCCGGCTTCATCCAGAACCGGGAGTTTAATCTCGTCATCTTTTTCTAAGGTCATTGGTCATGATATGTCGGGAATGGACAATAGCGATTCGTACTAATCAGATCCATGCGTTTAAGAGCTGACTTATAAATAAATATATTATTTTCAAAATATGATTTTGATTTATAAGATTTGATATAAATTGAGGACCCTGTGACAGTAGTAATTTAATTGATATATCAAGAAATTATTCCAATGGAATCCGGCTAAATTTTGGCGGCCACAATTCATATATCGATTTCAATCGGCGAAGATGTGATGACAGTGATGAGGATTTGCTCCGTAAGTAAATGAAACAGACTAAGCAATCACAACTAATACCGATAAAATATATAGTTTCCACGTAATATAACTCTCTTATCGATCAAATATACACAAATACAAATAACGAAGTTTTTACATGTACATTGTACGATTTTTATTTGATGTTCGAACTTCTTTTCTCAAACATTTTTTTTCATTAGAAAAAAGCACAAACTCCAAAGGCATTAAAGCGAGCATATTTTGGAAATATGTTAAATGCGCAACCCGGGGTCTAGACTGTAGACGTTTAAGTTTAAAAAAAGTGATTCACCTGAAGCAACTCATTGTCGTTATCCCAACAGCAAAATAGTCTCTGGATCTTGGTAACATTAGATGTAGCCAGTTTGAAAAAATCTATTTTCGTTTTGTCCATCCATTTACTTGGTGCATTTTTGCACGAATCTCACGCTGGAATTCAATTTGCCGGAGCGTGTGGAGAGCCATTTGGGATGGACACTTTTTCGTCTTTGTCAGTATCTGTTTTCTGCTCGGGGAAAATTTTAAAGCTAATTTTTAAAAAATCGGAAAGAAAATATGAAAGAAATCAACAATGAAATAAAGGTCCTAAGGATTCAATAAATTCAGGGACATGTAATCTTTATCATTAAAGGCAGTGTTGCTTATAGCAACTTGATCTCCCCTCGCAAATCAGGTGTTGATTCGAGAATAAAACAAAAAATCTCAGAACAATTATCTTTTGGCCCGCATCAGAGTTGTTCGAAAATTGAAATTTGTGAAACATGCTCTCAGTAAGAAGTTCACATTCCCTCAAGTGGATACTTCAGTCAAGTTAACTAAGTATAATTATTTAATTCGATTTGTCAGTGCAGTCTGTTTAACGCCGTTTTGTCAAAGGTTTTTCGAAATAATTACATAAATTCTTCAATTGCACATTCAGGTTGAACTTACCTTAACCCGTCTACTGGGTTCAATCCGAAAAAATATGGTAATCCGATGTGTTTGGATTCACAAAGGTCACGAAGTTCATATTAATTTCACATGGCTGCATAAATATAGCTTGTTTCTAAGGTGCGACATTCAAGACATTTGCTGTCAAAGATAATAATAAGTTTTTATTTTTTCTCAACCTAGTCCATCTTAAAAATGCTTTCTGTTTCATATCAAGCACCCTCGCATATCCCATTATCCACCTTTGGTTAGAATGCGTAGCCATTGAGGAATTGCTCAGAGGCGTTGAATGTCGTAGAAGGAATCCTTAGTCTACAAAATTTGTTTAATATCCCAGGCCAATCTAGCAAGTGGAGGTAAGTAGCAATCGACAATGTTTCTGTTTTCTTTAAAGAATTGGCTGTGTTTCAGCTAGTTGGTGCCGGCTGGAGCGCTTCTCAAGAGAACAAGCGAGGCAAGCCTCACGCGAGAATTAAAAGTTCTTTTTCTCTATGAAGCATCCTGGCTACTTATTTATACTATTACAGTAAATTATTGCTTTAAGTATCAAATTATTTTAATTTTGAATAAAAAATCATTAATTTATGTTTATAAGTTTTGGTAAATTAGGCACTGAATCCCATTTGCTCTCCTCATATTTGGCCATAAATCAAATAATATTTCGATAATGTGGTAGGTGAAAGTCTGACATAATGAATCAATAAATATCTGTATTTTATTTACAGCTGATTTTTGTCTCGCGGTTGGCACATTGGCAATAGTCTATGTGGCTTTTGTTCATGACTCTTGGAAAATTTCAAAAACATGTAATTTCGGATCAACTTTCAATTGTCCGATCTTTTTGCCCACCCCCACCGTTTTTGAGCTGATTTCACATCCAAAACTTTAATTTTTGTTTCAAGCGTTATTGGCAAGTTTCGATCCATTTTTTGGATTTATTTTCAAAATTTCGTCCTCCAAGGTCTTACAGGGCCTGGCAAGTTTGATTTCCCTAGGTCAAAAATTTTCGGGAATAACAAAAATTTGTAAATTTTGCTTAAATGCAGTACGGCGTTAACTCCACCGATCACGAATTGTTTCCTTATTTTAGAAATATTACAGTCTACGGCCTCGATCTGAGCAAAACAGTAAATCCTGATTTGTTTTTTATGTTGTGTATTTGACACCAAAAACTCTGCAAAAACATCAATCTCACAAGAAACAACGAAAGGCCGTTTCTCTCTTTAGATTACGGTATGATAGAGAGAGAATCCCGAATGACGAATTTAGTAAGATTGTGAATTTCAAAAAAACCCGAATCTTTTTTAAGGTTCATCTCAGCAAAGTTTCTACTGCACAGTTTTTGGAATTTTATGAAAATTCTCTCGAGTTAGATGTTTTTTTTTAAGAAATTTCAGGATACTAAAAATCGTTTTCTTGTCGAAAAACTGTGTTTAGGGGGGGGGCTGTCCCACTGATCAAAAACCTCAAAAAATACAAAAAAAGTTCGCAGGAAGTCCTAGAGAGCAAAAACAGTAAAATTCGAATTAATGATTTTGCTTTGAAAATGCGCAATTTCATCAAAAACTAAAAAAAGGGTCAAACACCAGCTTTTTATAAAATGCTTCCATTATTGATGTAAAAATAAATATTGCGCCAAGATGACGCTAGAGAGCGAAATCACAGATTGATAAATTTTAAGAATTGTTAATTTCAAGAGAAAACCACCCCGAATTTTCTTGCTCCGTTTCCTGGCTTGTGTGACATACGAAAACTTTATTTAGTTTCAGCGTTAACTCCGAAGTTTTTACAGACAGATTTCGTTTTGTAATGAAATTCGTCTACAGAGTCCTCAGAGGACCTGTAAGTTGATTTTTCCGCTAGGTCAAAATTTCGGAATCCTAAAAAAAATGTAAATTTTTGTCAAAAAACTTCGTTTATCGGGGATGGATCTCACTGATTACGAAAGTACCTTCACAAAATTATAAAACAGTTCAAAGTGGTGCTAGGGATCAAAAACAGTTTAATCTTGGCATTTATGATTTTGCTTAAAAAAAGATATTGAACTTATTAAATATCCGCACATGACGCTAGAGAGCTAAATCACAGAATTATGAATTTAAGAATTGTGAATTTCAAAACAAAAAGAACGAATCTTTGTCAATTTCCGCGCTTATCTGACATACAAAACTCCAATTTTTAATTAAGCAAGTTTCATCAGCACGTTATTGGATTTGTATCGAAATTCGTCCAAAATTCAAACCCCAATGATCACGGAAAACGACCCAAAAAATTTTATAAAAAGGGATCACAAGTGGTGCTAAGAGCGCTAAAAAGTTTATCTTGAAATAAATTAATCATGCTCTAAATAACGCACAATCTTAACTTTGAAAGAAACTTCACTACATAACCTCTATTTTATTCTTTTCATTTAATTGGTGAAAAAATGAGTTCCAAATCGGCCCGAAGGCCGATTATAAGGAGTTTTATGTTTTTTATTAAAATTTTTGAAAAATTAAGCCCCAAATCGGCCCAAAGACCGTTTAACGGAGTTTTTTTTGTTTCTTATTTAAATTTGTGAAAAATGGCTCGAAATACGGCCAAAGGCCAATTAAGGGGTTCTCAACAGCATGAACGACTCAAAATAATAAGATTTTTAAATGTTGGTTTAAATAAGTTTTTGGAATTTTCAAATTTTTCAAATTTGTGTTTTTTAGCAAAAATTAAACACTGACTAAGGAGCGCGGGAAATCTACCGATAATTTCTCTTTGTTTCGAACCAAAACAATTTATTGGTTTTTCTCACAATTAATATCAAGAATTGTTTGTTGAATTTCAAATAATTGACATAAAGCCTAAACTTTATTTACTTTCAAAACAACCAAAAAAATCAACCTAAAAGATAACCCTAATTTTCATAAATTTTTTCCGACATTTTATAGTTGCGCATCTCTAGAATGTAAGTGAGAGTACATTTTTAAAAAATTTACTCTACAACCAGTTACTTACACGATTTGTTCCGAGATATAAAAATGCAAAGAAAAAGTTAATGAAAACTTAAGGCGCTGAAAATTTATGGCGACAATTGTCAAAATCTTAGTTTTTTTTTGAGAAAATTTTAGAGTGCGAAAAATAAAATAAAAAAATTCGGCCTCAACAGTAGTTTTGCTAGGGGCATCTTTACATTACTCAAGAATTTCTACTTTTTTTTTCGTTTTTTTGACGGCGATAAAAATTTTTCTAGATTAAAATTACCGTTTTCAATTCAGTTTTACTGGTTAAAATGCCATTAAGTATAATTCCAAAATCACTATGATTGAAGCCGAGGTTTCGATCATTCTAAGCCATAAGCTTAATAGAATTTGGTAGTTCCCACCGTATTTCTGTGACATTCCGAAAACATCTTTCATACCGTTGGAAACCCTCAGGGGTGGTCGTCCATTTTGAAGCGAAAATGGGGTTTTCGGTGACCAATTGTAGCAAAAGTACAAATTTGTCAGATCCAAACATTACCTCTCTCTATATATTTGAAAAAATTTTGCATCCCAAAATAAATCAAAAAGTGACGGATGGGGTCTAATCAGAAACGTGGCTTACAAAATTGATGGAATTTTTTTTACCAAATTAAAATTAAACTCCCTTATATCGGCTTAGGCCGAATAGGGTGCTCATTTTTTTTCCAATTTCAAATTAAACTCTCTTAATCGGCTTCGCCGATTTTGGGGCTCATTTTTTACAAATTAATTTGAAACAATAACTTCCCTTAATCGGCCTTCGGCCGATTTGAGCCCATTTTTCACAAATTCAAATTAAACATTAAACTTCCTTAAGGGGGTGGTCGTCGTAAAATGGCCGGATCTAGAAGGTATGAAGCAGAGCAGAGCGAACGTTTTGAAAAATCAGGAAAGAGCAGAGCAGAGCAAACGGATTTTGAATCAAAATTTTTAAGAGGCAGAGCAGACGCAAAAATTAACAAAACTCTACTTTGGAGAATTGCGTTATTGTCGTTTTTTCGATATCAGAAGCGCCATTCTTCAACAAAATTAAATTAAAATTAAATTTTTCTCCTTTATCGGTCTCTCGATTTGGGCTAATTTTTCAAACAAAATTAAATTTCAAATATAATATCTCCCTTTATCGGCCTTCGCCGATTTTGGGCTCATTTTTCGGAACAAAAATTAAATTAAATATAATTTTCATCCTTTATCGGCCTTCGGCGATTTGGGCTCATTTTCAACAAAATTAAATTTAATATAATTTTCTCCTTTATCGGCTTCGCCGATTTTGGAGCTCATTCTTCAATAAAATAAAATTAAAATATAATTTTTCTCCTTTATCGGCCTTCGGCAGATTTTGGGCTCATTTTTCATAAAAATTAAATGAAAATATAATTTTTCCTCCATCGGCCTCGGCCGATTTTGGCCTATTTTCAACAAAATTAAATTAAATCAATTTTTTTCCTTATCGGCCTTCCGGCCGATTTGGGGCTCATTTTTTGAACAATAAATTAATTTCACAAATATATAATACCTTTATCGGCCTTCGCCGATTAGGGGCTCATTTTTGAACAAAAATAAGATGTTTTTAGTAAGAATGCTGAAAATCGAGGCTCGTCGAAGGATTAATTTTTAGGCAAAATCTCTTCAAAATGGGCTACAAATTAATTCCTACTGATACCACCTAATTAGTTAAACCCACTTAATACTAAAAATCCTTGTTAAAATAAGATCCGCTTAACCCCCTAATACCTCATAGGTATCGATACCCTCTTAATTAATTGCCGCCAACCTTCTTGATATTATCTTACTTGCCTTCTTGGTTGGTTCGATATACCCAAACCCTATTAATATTTCCCCCCCTCATAGCCCCTCAATTTGTACCGAAATCCCCTCGCCTCTGTTAAATTTGTGCTTTTAAGACGCCTAAAATAGAGCAGACCAGAGCATAAAAAAAAATTAATTTTTAGAGAGAGCAGAGCAAACAGATTTTTTTTGGCTCAGAGCAGAGCCAACAGATTTTTTGGCTTTAGAGCAGAGCAGAGCAGTCAAAATTTAATTTCCGGTTTAGAGCAGAGAATAGCAAACCTTTCAAAATATGCTCCTAGAGGCGAGCAGAGCGAAACGAAAAAAATGGTGCTAGAGCAGAACAGAGCGAACGAAAAAAATGGTGCTAGAGCAGAGCAAACGAATTTCAAAAAAAATTGCCGACCTGCTCTAAACACAGTTTCGAAAAAATTTTTTTTGTATGTTCCATTAAGCTTAAAAAAACGGAGCAAAAAGATTCGGGTTTTTTTTGTTTGAAATTCACGATCTCTAAATTCGTCATTCGGGATTACGCTCTCTAGATTATTTGCGGGATATTCGAAAACTGAAAACAGGCCTTTCGTGGTTTCTGAAAATTGATGTTTTTGCAGAGTTTTTTTGGTCAAATTGAGCATTTTTTTCTGAACATAAAACAAATTCAGGATTTACTGTTTTTTGCTCACTAGCACCAACTGTGAATATTTCTAAAATTAATAAAGATCAATTTCGTGATCGGTGGAGTTAATTTCTTCCGTGACGCATTTTTAAGCAAAAAATTTAACAAATTTATGTTATCCGAGAATTTTGACGCTAGGGGAAATCAACTTGCAGGCCCTGTAAGGGACCTTGAGGAGGAGGACGAATTTTGGAAATAAATCCAAAAATTGTACTGTAGGAACTTGCGCAGATAACGCTGAAACAAAAATTAAAGGTTTTTGGGAATGTGAATCAGCTCAAAAACGGGGCAAAAAGATCGGGTTTTTTAATCGTTTTTTAATTGAAATTTGATCCGAAATTGACATGTTTTTGAAATTTTTTTTCCGAAGAGTTCTTAATTGTAATCAAAAGCCACCATAGACTATTGCCAAATAGCCTAATGTTCCTCAAGACAAAAAATCAGTGTAAAATTTAAAATACAGATTTTATTGATTCTTTTTTGATAGACTTTTCCCTGACCACATAATCGAAAATATTATTTGATTATGGCCCATAATTTATGAGAGAAATCATAACTGATTCAAGTGCCAATTACCAAACTATAAACATAAATTAATTGATTTTTATTTCAAATTAAAATATTTGATACTTAAAGCAATAATTTTACTGTAATTTAGGGAAAAAAGTAAGCCTTAAGTTACTCATAGAGAAAAAGAAACTTTAATTTCTCGCGGAGGCTTGCCCTCGCTTGTTCTCTCTGAGAAGCGCTTCCTCCACGCCACTCAACTATTCTGAAACACAGCCAATCTTTAAAAAACAGAAAAACATTGTCGATTGCTACTTTCCTCACTTGCTAAGATTGGGCTGGGATATTATAATTTTTAGACTAAGGATTCTTCTAATATTAACTCGACTGAGCAATTCTCATGGCTACGCATTCTAAACCAATAAGGTGATAAGGGGATATACTCATACTCAAAGACATCACTAAGACAATATAAGTGTGATTCGGAAACGCGCTTATAAGATAGTAAGCGTTTTAGATGAACTTCGGAGAAAGATATGTGTGGAATTTTGGTATCATTAATTTTTAACAGCTTCGAATACTTTCCCGGAAGCCTTCGATATCTAAAAATCGTTAATGTTTCAATATGAACACTTATTGAAGATTTAAATAAGAAACGATCAAAAAAATATCATTCGAGAATGGGAAACACCTTGCGGCATTAAAAAATGGATCTTCGTGTTAATTGACACAGATTGAGTACATCGATATACGATAGCAATATATTACTTCCGACATTTTTTTTGTCGTTTTTCGACACTTTCTAACAGTATTTACCAGAATAAAATATTCCTGAAATGAAAAAAATAAGTTATCAAGCATCGGTAGTTAAAAAAAACGAATAAAAAATACAATAGGTAAAATTGAGTTGACAAACTTTAAATAAACTTGCACAATTTAGTGATTAAAGTACCCGGCACTCAAGACGGTATTGAAGTATGTAATTGCTAATTCTATATCATAAAAGAGGCAATAATGTGTAAACATCGGGGCTCAATATCCCTGTCTTTGAATTATGGCCTATGTCATTCAAGTTTTCGGTTTGCAATGAATTGATTGTAAGTGCGTGGATTTCAGGTGTTGTTGAAACACAAAGGTGGACGTTAAAAAAGTACATTTTAAGGCTAAAAAATGGTAAATGGTAAAAAGAGGAGGCAAAAGTCACTTGAAATAATGAGTATCAATTTGATATGACAATTTAAAACTCTGTCTATCCGTCTGGGTGAAACAAGAGGAAGAAATCGGAAGACTTCACGCTGGGATTATTCATCTATTCTCTAGATGACTAGTATTATTGGATCGCAATTGAATTTTCTTCTATTTTTTAAATTATCAAGGGTATAACCCTATGACTTATAAGTTATACAGATTAAAGCGACTACGTGTAAGTATTTTTTCAACTGGCTGACGCGTTGATTGGTTAGAGAGATTCCGTGATTCTCAAAGGGCATATACCAGTTGAAAAGACGGAACTTACCCCTATTCTATTAGTAACGTCATGTTTCGGACGCAACTTGAAACTCAGGCGGTACTAACACATTATTGGTAACCGATGCGTGGAGGTGCCGGTACCTATCTATGTCTTAGAAATTTTTAGGTTATTTCCGTTCCTTGTAAGTCTTTTTTGTAGCGAATTCCAATTCTCTGAGACTCTCAAATTATCCATTCTGTTCTTGTTTTTCTTAACGTTGAGTTTCTTAACAAAGTGAACTCAAATAAATATAATTTCTTCGAGAAAGAAATCAAGAAAAATAGAATTAAAATCATTTATTTGATTCCGGATCTTGCTTGCCAACAATCCATAGTGGCCCGATATGAGAATCGCTCACCTAATCCCAGCATTGTCGATGACCTCTTTAGGAATGTAACCTGAAACAGTTTTATTAAAAGGTGTATCATTATTGATGCCAAAATTTTAGCATTTCAAGTGAGAATGGGCCGAAGTTTAATCGGATAAGAAGTTCCGATCGGAACTTGATGCAGTCGTAAAAACTCGAATCAGATTTAAATTATATTTTTGTCTAACAGTCAGTCAGTCACTGACAACGTCAAAAACAGGTTCAAAACACTCATTTTTATCGTTCGGATTCTATTTTTCATCATCAAGGCTTCGAGAGACTTAACTGTGAGATAACCAGGACAATTCTTGATCTAACATTTTCACTAATGACGATGTAAAAACCTATACTTTAGATTGCAAAGCGATGGTTTTTTGCGTTTGCTTGTATATTTCTCTCAAGCTTGTCAATACCGAACTTTCGAACCGAGCTTGCCAACAATGTAATTGTCTTCCCGAGCTTGCCGATACTTTACTTGCCGAAAACAAACTTTCCCAAAACACTTGCCGATACCGAACCTGCACCGACACGAACTTTCCTGTACATGTTTGGTGTCTGGTTCGTCGGCAAGCCCGGTTTCGGCAAAACGGTTGTCCGCGAGCATCGTTTTCTAGAATTTTGGTCGTCGAATAATTTGGCAGCTCGGTGTAACCAAAGAATTTCAAGAAGCAAGACAATCATGGCTTCGCGAGAAAGTTAAACTGTGGTTCATACCTTGAGGTCAACTAAAGTCAACTTTTGAACAGGCCATAAAAAAATATAATTTAATTAGAATATTTTCGTATCAAATAATTGTCATGTTGCTGGAGATTCTTTCGATTCTGTTTTTTTTTAATCAAAATTTCAAGGGAAATTATCCTCTCTCTGTTTGCTTTTTTTCAATGGGAATCTTCCCATTTATTTAGAAGACAATTAACGAGACAATTTCAATGTTATATATTTTGGAAACCTGCATACCAGGAAGTTTTTTGTATTTGGTTGCCTTATGCCAGCCTGCCGTGTGACATCTCTTCAGGTATTCCCATGCACAACTGAATTGCAACGCATTTCTAGGACTTTGTTGGGGTTCTCATACGATGGGCCGTATGTGACCTTCTGGCCTGACTTCCACCATCATGAATTTTATTTTTTTTCAAGGTAACCAGTGTACCTTAACATTATAATTATTTTTTATAAATGTTCAAATAGTCAAGGCTGACGATTTTAAATCAAAATCTGGCCTTAATTAACGTTCATGCTCGCTTCTCATTAGTAGGCATAGAGAAGTATATCCAGTTTTTCCCTGCTGTTTTTAAGTAAGTGTGCTTCAAAAAGTGATGTTTTAGATTATTTTTTCCTTATTGTATATTTTTTCCGGAAGTATTTAACGAGGCTACGGCATCTTTTACCAGCTGAGGGCGCGCGTGACATTCTGATCGAGCGAAACAAAAATTGGAACACAAAAATTACTCCTCTTAATCCTTCGCCGCTCTTTTGAAACAAATATCGTCCAGGATTCTCGAATTTTAATTATTGGCCAAACTCCTGTTGAATTGGGTTAAATTTATGTTTTGGGTAAAAATTGTCCCATCAGCTTTTTCGTTCGTTTTTCTGAAATGTCTCATCCTATTTAATAAGTAGTACTTATGCCGATCAGAAAAAATATTTGAACATCAAAAAAAACTGTTTGATGGTAATTTGCACCAAAAAAGCTAAATGAAAAAAAACATTAGCTACTAATGTTTAACGCACCAGTATTCTTTCAAAGTGAACCGGATTGTTAATATCCATATTTCCGTCAGAGAAACCATCTAAGAAAAGAATTTAAAAACACGAATATAGGAATAAGTTATTTGTTCTATTTTAAACAGCTTTCATAATTTCAAAATTTAACCTACTTTCGAAATTTATCACTACAGTATGTGTTTTTTTACTTGCAATGAAATTGGTCATTGAGTGGATTACGCCATTTAAATGGTAACTAGGTGGTATTACTCTGTAGTTTCCTTACAAATCCAGCAATCTTGAAATCTATTTCTCTTCAACAAATATCGGTAATTGTTTCGAAAATTTTCTTATCCTGATCCGATAATTAAAATCGAACAACGGATTCATGTTCTACACAATTGTGTACAGTATATCAAATTATCGTAAATTTCAAAGTTCATCGTAGAGACTCGTAAGTACCCTCAAAATAATTCGAAGGGTCAATTTTCCGATGAAAACATTAGCAACTATGGGTCAATTATCTACTGAAAGGTCGCCAGAGAGCAACAATCCCCCTGTGAAATCTCAAAAAAAATTATAAAAACTTTTTCAACAAATTGTTTTATAGGACTGTAGAAAATTCTTTGAATAAGATGATTACAGTTGAATAAATATTTGTTGATAATGAATCTTCGGTTAAATGCTTGATTAAAACGTCTTGTCACGAAAAGCCAGAAGACACTACGGGTTCAGAGATTGTCGGCCACTACGGGAGTTAAAAAAATTTGAACTGAATTTGACTTTGATGTTAAACTATGATTCATCGTCTATGATTTTTCTTGACATTATTTTTTAATTCAATTATTTTGTGAAAATATTCCTTTTTACAAACTGTGTTTAAAAACACTATTTAACAGGTATCAAATTGATCATTGTGCGCAGATGAAGGTTGCCTTTAATAGGATAAGATGGTAATCGTTGTCGGAACTTCCCTGAAGAATTATTACAGAAATAGAAAACGTATTGCAGAAAATAGTTTCCTAAAGGGAGTGGTTGTCGCTGATTTTCCTGTTTTTAGATGCGGTTTATGGCTAAACTAGCAAAGCTGGAATTCCAAAAACTTTTTTTTACGTAAAGAACAACTTTTCGCAATCATTTTCAGAATTTAAGTAATCTGATACAATCCAACCTACACACTCACATGAACGTAAAGTAAACCTTACCAAGAAACACTAAAAAGCTTTCTTCTCCGTCAGTTTCTATCATTTTCATTTAATTTTCTGTGTCCGGCTTTTGCCGGACAAAAAATTCAAAGAACTTTTAAAACCGAAGCTGAAATCTAAATTTAGAGGCTTTTTCAAAAGCCTACTCCTCCGCCAATTTTCAACATAAATTTTCCGTTCATACTTTATATGAAAGCTCAAAACTAGTTTAACAATAATCTAGAGGGTTTTTTCAAAATTTAGAGCAAACTTTGTTCTGTAGGCATATGAAGGTTACTATAATGTTTCAATATTTGAAACTCAAAAACTTTACTCCTCCTACAATTCAGATTAAATTAAGTTTATTTTTTGAGTCAAGTTCTGGAAAACCAATATCAACAATAATTCAGACCCTTTTTCAAAATTTTGCTTTTAACGAAAAAAAGGCCAAAAGACCGAAAAACAAAATATCAACGAAAATTGTTCGAAAGAATAATTGTCTGTCAAAAGCAAAATTTCAAAAAAAAGGCTTTAGATTATTGTTTATATTGCTTCTCCGAAACCTTACTCAAAAAATTACAAAAATATCATGTAAATTGTAGGAAAAGTAAGCTTTTTAGTGTTCTTTTTGGGAGGCTAATTAAGGGTTAGTGCGTGAGCGTAGGTTGAATTGTATCATATTACAATTAGTGTTGAAATTATTTTCGACACTTGTTCTTCACGTTAAGAAAGTTTTTATAATACCACCTCTACCAGTTCATCAAGAAGCCATTTATAAAAACAGCTTAATCAGCGACAACCACTCTCTTAAACACTGTAGAATTTCAATAAGAATTGATGAGAGAAATGACTATAGTTTCAACTGGGTGTTAACAAAATTAAACAAACCACTCAAATAGGGTGACTCTTTTCTGCGGTTTTTACTGGCCACATAATAGGACATGCTTTCTAGTGTTGACATTTGACAATTTATATTTAAACTTATTTTTTGTGAATTTAGATCATTCTGCAAAAAATGAAATTTGTCTATTTTTTAAGTTCTTCTGTATTTTCACAGGGTCTACTAGACTTGAATTGGGCCAGCTTAGCTAAACAGGATACGAGATCTACCTCCACATGCTCTGGTCGAGTAAACTATAGATACAAATTTCACGAAGACTATATTTTTCACGTTTGCATCACAGATTAGGATTGAAAAGAAGTTTTTTTAAATTTTAAAGCATGCGGTAAATGCAACCGAAGCCCTGATCAGGCTTGTAAAAGGGATGGGATTTGCGTGGGTTTTCTATCCCTTTTTTGCGTAGGTTTAAGCAAAGGATAGTGAAAAAATGGGGATGGGGATAGAAAATCAGGTCGGGGATGCATCCCTTTACAAGCCTGGCCCTAATAACGCGACGCCAATCCCTTCAATTTCGAATCTAGTTTTTAGTAAAAATGCTCAAAAATGAAAAAAAAATTTTGAGTTGCACTGAAATTCGGTAACTTAAATATCATCAGAATATTTTCAAAATCATATATATGTTGCCAACACGCCCAAT
Organism: Oikopleura vanhoeffeni; assembly: GCA_004367855.1. Classification (NCBI taxonomy): domain Eukaryota; kingdom Metazoa; phylum Chordata; class Appendicularia; order Copelata; family Oikopleuridae; genus Oikopleura; species Oikopleura vanhoeffeni. Next base: position 332,141 of record SCLH01000524.1, on the reverse strand, counting down.
TCATATAAGTGATACTAACAGTGGATACATATTTAGTATATCATATTGTTATGATAATTACTTAAAAAATTTTTACAGGGGGTAGCCCTATACAATACAAATTGGAAAATGGTTTCATTCACCGATTTTGGCGTGGGCGCAGCTATGTGTTCTGTATAACCGAGAAATAAGTGACGCGCATTGTAAACACACAACACTGCAAACCCCTGATGCTTTTTGTATGATATACGCTATATCATCGGCTATTTATCGCCGATTTTGCTAATATCGTCAAAACGCCTACGCAACTGGCAGTTATGAATTACGTCGTTTTTCAAAATAAAATTTCTCAAATCTATTCTTTTCAATTTCATTTTGGTCATTGACTTCATAAGATGACATCATTTCTGTCCTCATATCGCCGAAAGTGCCCAATATCGTTGAATGTTTATTTAAGTATATATTATTCTTGTGAATCCTTTAACAGATCCCGACCTATATTTTTCCGAATACAATCCAGACGGAACTTCCGTATTTAGCACTGAAAAAATTCGCGCAATTGTTGAGCAGTATGGAGCAGAATCAAATGATGTAGTCATGGGATACCCTTCCTATGACTGTGGATGTTTTGTGGGATGCGAAGATTTTGTTGTGGATTTGGCTGACGAAGGACTGACGCATTTTAAAGATTTTTGCTGCGATGATTATCGTCCACTTTGTATTGATCGTGAGTCACATAAAACATTTATGGTGAATTTAAGCTCCTTCGGAATTTCTAACCTTCTTTCATCGACACACGAGAACTTTTCCTAACATCACAAAGCCTATTTTACAGTGCTACTAATCAGAGCGCTTATATAAAAGTCAATGCAATCACCGAATTGAATAAATTTCATTTGTGATCATACGATTTTAAAAAACTTCAGCACACAGAATACAACATAGTTTCAATGAATTGGATGAAAAAAATCGAAATTGGTGGTTGAGACGATTGAAAAAATTGGAAAATTTAACTTTATCTTAAGATAAATTTTTTTCAATTTTTTATGAAAATGCCCTTCGGTCTTATTTTACGTAGCCGTAATTGTGATGAAAAATTATGAATAAATATTTCCGAAATTATTATAATATCACAAGAAAAATGCTGCGGGGAGTTAAATATGAACCAAATTATTGAATTTGAATGTCATGCTTGTTTTTAACCAGTTTTCTAAAGTTGACGATATAAAAGAAATGAGAATTGTTTAAGCAATAAAATGTTAAAATTATATCATTCAGCACCATCAGCAGGAAAAGCCTTAGATTTGTTTGTTGGTAAATTTTCTGTTCACATCGAAAACTTGGCTGTCAGCGCGGATTTTGACAAATTAAATATGAAATTGAACAAAGTGGTCAAGGCACTCAAGGTAGTTATATCATTATCATACAATGCAGAACTTAAAACAAACTTTTCAGAAAAAAATAAAAAATAACGGAAATGTTTCTTGTACTGGTAACCAAAAAAATAAGCAGCAAAAAACAAATCCTAAAAACAAACATGAGATTGCAGATAAACTTTGGCATTTTGTCGATTTTTACTTTTCGAAATGTACAAAACAACGTGACCTCTTCACGAGGGTTAATCGACTTGCCAATGGACTTATGAAAGCTGAAAAAATTATCAACAGATTGTAATTTTAAATTTCCACGACTGTACAAAATCCAACTCTCTAGCATCATAATGTTGAGTTTACCTGTTTTTTTACTTTTATTTAATAAAATTATATAATACATTCAAGATAATTATGTAGTCTTGAAACTTCAAAATCACTTTCTTTAAAACAGCTCGATGATGCAAAACGTTGCAGTAAATAAATGATTTAAAATAATTTAATATAATTTATAATTTGTACCATAATTGAACCCGTTAACAAATAGAAAAAAATATTTAATAAATAAATATCTAAAATTTTGTGAAAAATAATNCGGTGCAACTTATTGAGGAAACCTGGCTTATGAAACCATCTTCAGGAAAAATGTTTTGTTGTCGTTGCAATTAATTTTGGAATTATCAATTATGACCTCTGCTTAGTTTTTGACCAGGAGAGTGTAAGAAGTACTTAGGACCTAAGTCTGAGGTGGTCGATCAGTTGCTGAATGGTTAGAAGGGTAGTCTAGAGTTGCCAAACTGAAACTGATAGTAAAAAGACCTCCAAAAAAGTTCTATTTTTGCTGACAAAATATTTTATCTACACTGATATATAGTATAGGCGCTTTTTATACTGAAAACACTTAGAACGTGGAATTGCTGTTTGATGATACTTTAAATCTTGATTATAAGTAAGAAAAAAAATAACAGTGTGTTTCAATTTGTTTGATTTCGCCTAAAATCATCAAGCTTAAATATCGGCATAAACTCCACCTTTTTCCGACCAATTCATCTGAAAAATGAGAACACCATACATTTTTAATTTGAAAAAAACAAACGCTAAGAGGAACTGTAAACTTTAGCGCTGAAGGTCCAAAGATGCATTAATTTGATTTTTACCCATTTCTGGTTGAAATTAAGCAAAACTAATCCCAATTTTTCTGTCCGAAAAATTCGTGAGGTTTTGAAGGTAATTCCGAAAAAATCAGTTTTGATCTTGGGCACCCTACCAGGTGAGTTGAGCTTGAAATACATCAAGAAAACTTTTAATAAGCAACAAAACTGAAGAAAAGCAATTTATTGATATTATTTTAATATTATTCAGTGGCTTCAGTCGGTAAATTGAAAGCGTCATAAGAAACTCGTCCATAAGTCCTTGAAAAAATGAACTTCGAACCTGAAATATACTAATGTTATATGAATTTTGAAGTGAAGATTACCTGGTATATAACCGGTATAACCCGGCTTCATTCCAGAACCGGGAGTTAATCTCGTATCTTTTTCTAATGGTTCATTTGGTTTCATTGGTTGTCGAGGAAATGGACAATAGCGATTTGTAACCAACTCAGCATCCATGCGATTGAGAGCTGAAATGTATATTTAAATAAATAAAATCATTTTATGTTTCAAAAATATGATTTGAAATTTTGATTTGATATAAATTGAGGACCCTCGACCGACAGATCGTGAATTTTTTGATTTCATAATTATCCAATGGAATCGGCTAAAGTTTTGGCGGCCAACCAATCATATAATCGCATTTCACATCGAAAGAATAGTGACGATCTGCTTGTTGAGGGCCTAAAATCTACCGGTATGTATGTTTCCAGTAAATTAACTCTCTTATCGATCACAATTATACACAAATACAAATAACGAAGTTTTTACATGTACATTGTGTACGATTTTTATTTGATGAAACTTCCCAATTTTTTTCATAAATAATTTTTTTTTCATTAGAAAAAAGCACAAACTCCTAAAAGCGCCTTTAAAGCGACATATTTTGAAATATGTAAATGCGCAAAGGGGTCAAGGACTGTAGACGTTAAGTTAAAAAAAAGTGAATCACCTGAAGAACTCATTGTCGTTAATCCAACAGCAAAATAGTCTCTGGATCTTGGTAAATATCCAGTGTAGCCAGATTTGAAAAATCTATTTTCGTTTTTTCCATCCATAAAATATGGTCGATTATTTTGCACGATTTCAGCTGGATTCAATTTGCCTGGAGCGTGTGGATGAGCCATTGGATGGACACTTTTTGTTTTGTCGTATGTTTTTTCTGTCCGGGGAAAATTTTAAAGCTAATTTAATAAAAAATCGGAAAGAAAAATGGATCAACATGAAATAAAGGTCCTAACGATCAATAAAATTCGGCAATGTATATTTTATCATTAAAATAAGATGCTTCTCAGTTTTTAAAACGTATACTCTACTAAAACAGAGAGTCGACTTGATTAGAAATTAAAACAAAAAATCTCAGAAAAAAAATATTTTGGCCGATCAGAGTTGTTCGAAAATTGAAATTTGTGAAAATGTCTCAGTAAAATTTCATTCCCATCAAGTGGATACTTCAGTCAAGTTAACTAAGTTATAATTATTTTATTCGATTTGTCAAGTGCAGTCTGTTTTAACCCGTTTTGTCAAAGGTTTTCGAAATTACATAAATTGCTTCAATTGCACATTCAGGTGTGAACTTACCTTAACCCGTCTACTCGTCAATCCGAAAAATATGGTAATCCGATGTGTTTGAATTCACAAAAAAAGTCACGAAGTCATATTTAATTCACATTTGCTGCATAAATTATAGTCGTTTCTAAGGTGCGACATTCAAGACAAAATTTGCATGATCAAAGATAATAAATAAGTTTTTATTTTTTTCTCAACCTAAGTCCATCTTAAAAATTCTTTCTGTCTCAATATCAAGCACCCCTGCATATACTCATACTCAAGACAATCACTAAGAATATTTATATTAATATTATATACTCGACTTATTCGTTTTGTGATGAAAGAGAGGTGGTCGAGCCGGCCTCGAGGCTGACTGGCGCTCGCAGATTAGCAAAGAGAGCCCAGAAATGAAAGACAACTCGACGCAAAAAAGAAATACTGCGAACTATATTTGGTTCATTCTTTTCCAAATTATACTATACTAGCTTAATTATTTCATCTCAAGAAATAACAATAATTATTAATATTATCTAATAAAGTGAATCCTAAAGCAATTTAAAATCACTCGTCAAAACCCTTTTAAATAAAATTGCAAAACCAGCATTCAATAAACGTTGAGGTTTATAAAGTTTCTTGGAAATAGATGATCTGCAATTTTGAAAGTCAAAGCATGCATAAAATACGATATTATACTCCTCGTAGTGTCTTTTTGCACCATCCTGGTGCAATGGCCTTTAATCGCAATTTAGTGACCCTTAATCACTGTATGAACTGAAAATTTACAAAGTGATCCGATCGATTTTGAATACTGACGTTTTGTTGCGGTTTTTTTTTTTCGCAATTTAGCTCATCAAGAAAGCCTTTGAGCGGGACCAAAAAATTCTAATGACTTTTTTCTGATAACATCATAGCCCAAAGTGATCAGTGACCGTAATATTCAAGGAATAAGGTTGCCAAAATAGTAACGTTTTTTTTTTCAAAATTACTAAATCACTTTTGAAAGAAGTGAAGTGGTTCTTTAGAAGTTTTTAAAGGATTTTCCCCCCATTAACACAAAGACCAAATGATCACGTGACCTTAATCTAGGAAATAAGGTTTTTGATGAATTAACCACACACATCAAATTAACGCGAAAAATTTTCTTGGGCCAACTAAACACATGAATTTAACGAGTTTTGAAACATACAGTTTCTGAGTTAAAAATAAACAGTGTTATTGTTGGCGAGTGAAGCCCAAGAGAGGCGAGAGTGGGGCGAGAAGGAGTCAATTTGCTCAGCTGGGGCTGACACGCTCCTACCCTCTTCTCACACCAACGAATCAAGTCTATTTGGAATATTAGTGTGATTCGAAGACGCGCTATAAAGATAGTAAGCATTTCTAAGATGAACTTAGGCTGAGAAAAAGATATGTGTGAGAAATTTTGGTATCATAATTTTTAACAAGCTTCAAATACTTTCCGGAAGCTTCGATATTAAAAATCGTTAATTTTCATGTACATCATGTATGAACATTTCATGTATGAACACTTATTGAAGATTTAAATAAGAAACGATCAAAAAAATATTATTCGAGATCGGAAACACTTGCGCATTAAAAATGGATTTCGTGTTAATTGACACAGATTGAGTACACGATAAACGATAAGCAATATATTATTCGACATTTTTTTGTCGTTTTTCGACACTTTCCTACAAGTATTTACCAAAAAAATATTCCTGAAAATGAAAAAAAAATAAGTTATCAAGATCGGTATTTAAAAAAACGAATAAAGAAATACAATTAGGTAAAATTGAGTTGACAAACTTTAATAAACTTGCACAATTTAGTGAATTGAAGTACCGGGCACTCAGACGGTATTGAATGTATGTAATTGGCTATTCTTATCCAATAAAAAGGCAATAATGTGTAAACATGGGGCCATATTCCTGTTTTAATTATGGGCCTATGTCATTCAAGTTTCGGTTTGCAATGAATTGATTGTGTAGCGTGGATTTCAGGTGTTGTTGAAACCAAAAGTGGTACGTTAAAAAAGTACATTTTAAGGCTAAAAATGGTAAATGGGTAAAAAAGAGGAGGCAAAAGTCACTTGAAATAATGAGTCATCAATTTGACTGAAATTTAAAACCTCTGTCTATCCGTCTGGGTGAAAAAGAGGAGAAATCGGAAAGACTCACGCTGGTATTATTCATCTGATTCTCTAGATGATAGTATTATTGGATCCAATTCGAATTTCTCTATCTTTTTAAATTATCAAGGTAAACCCTATGACTTATAAGTTATAAAGGATCTTAAAGCGACTATATCGTATTAAGTACAACGTTCCACTTTTGGTTTCGACGCAACTTGAAACTCAGGCTACACATTAATTGGTAACGATCGTGGAGGGCCGGTACCTATCTATGTCTTAGAAATTTAGGTTATTTCCGTTCCTTGAAGTCTTTTTTGTAGCAATTCAATTTCTGAGACTCTCAAATTATCCATTCTGTTCTTCGTTTTTCTTAAGTGAGTTTCTAACAAAGTGAACTCAAATAAATATATTTTTGAGAAGAAATCAAGAAAAATAGAATTAAATATTTATTTGATTCCGGATCTTGGCTGCCAAATCCATTAGTGGCCCGAATTGAGAATCGCTCACCAATCCCAGCATTGTGATGACTTTTAGGAATGTACCCTGAAACAAGTTTATTAAAGGTGTTATCATTATTGATGCCAACATTTTAGCAATTCAAGTGAAGAATGGGCCGAATTTAATCGGATCAGAAGTTCCGATTCGGAACTTGATGAGTCGATAAAAACATCGGATCAGATTAAATTATATTTTTGTCTAACAGTCAGTCAGTCACTGACAAACGTCCAAAAACAGGTTCAAAACACTCATTTTTATCGTTCGGATTCTATTTTTCATCATCAAGCTTCGAGAGCTTAACATGTGAGATAACCAGGACAATTTTCGATCTAACATTTTCACCTATGACGATTTAAAAACCTTTACTTTAGATTGTCAAAGCGATGGCCTTTTTGCGATTGGCTTGTTTTCTTCAAGCTTGTCAATACCGAACTTGTTGAAACCGAGCTTGCCAACAATGTAATTTGTCTTCACCGAGCTTGCCGATACTTTACTTGCCGAAAACAAACTTTCCTCCAAAACACTTGCCGATACCAACCTGCACGACACCGAACTTTCCTGTACCATGTTTTTGGTCTGGTTCGTCGGCAAGCCCGGTTTCGGCAAAACGGTTGTCCGCGAGCATCGTTTTCTAGAATTTGGTCGTCGAATAATTTGGCAAGCTCGGTGTACCAAGATTTCAAGAGCAAGACAATCAGGCTTCGAGAAAGTTAAAACTGTGGTTCTACCTTGAGGTCAACCTAAAGTCAACTTTTGAACAGGCCATAAAAAAAATATAATTTAGTTAGAAATTTTCGTAATCAAATAATTGTCATTTGCTTGAGATTTTTCGATTCTGTTTTTTTTTAAATCAAATAATTTCAATGGGAAATTATCTCTTCTGTTTGCTATTTTCAATGGGAATTTCCCATTTATTTAGAAGACAATTAACGAGGAAAATTTCAAATGTTATATTATTTTGAAACCTGCATAACCAGGAAGTTTATTTGTATTTGGTTGCCTTATGCCAGCTGCCGTGTGACATCTTTCAGGTATTCCATGCACAAATTGCACCATTTTAGGACTTTGTTGGGTTCTCATACCGATGGCCGTATGTGACCTTCTGGCCTGACTTCCACCAATCATGAATTTATTTTTTTCAAGGTAACCAGTGTACCTTAACATATAATTATTTTTTTATAAATGTTCAAATAAGTCCAAGCTGACGATTTAAATCAAATCTGGACTTAATTGACGTTCATGCTCCTTCTCATTTAGTAGCAGAGAAGTATATCCAGTTTTCCTGCTGTTTTTAGTAAATGTGCTTCAAAAGTGATGCTTTAGATTATTTTTTTTTCTTATTGATAAATTTTTTCCGAAGTATTAACGAGCTCACGGCATCTTTACCAGCTGAGGGCGCGCGCGACATTCTGATCGAGCGAAACAAAAATTGGGACACAAAAATTACTCCCTCTTAATCCTTCGCCGCTCTTTGAAACAAATATCGTCCAGGATTCTCGAATTTGAATTATTGGGCCAAATCATGTTTGAATTGGGTTAAATTTAAATGTTTTGGGTACAAATTGTCCCATCAGCTTTTTATGTTCGTTTTTCTGAATGTCTCATCCTACTTAATAAGTAGTACTTATGCCGATCAGAAAAATATTGAACATTCAAAAAAAACTGTTGATCGCGTAATTTGCACCAAAAGCTAAATTGAAAAAAAACATTAGCTACTATGTTTAACCATTAAAGTTAACGCACCAGTTCTTTCAACAGTGAACCGGAATTGTTAATCCATATTTCCGTCAGAGAAACCATCTAAGAAAAGAAATAAAAACACGATATAGAATAAGTTATTTGTTCTATTTTACAGCTTTCAATAATTTCAAAATTTAACTACTTCGAAATTTATCAACTACAGTATGTGTTTTTTTATTTGCAAAATGAAAATTGTCATTTGAGTGATTACAGCCAATTTAAAATTATAACTAGGTGGATATTACTACTGTATATCCTTTTCCCAACGGAACTCCATCTCAAAAACGCTTACTATCTCTATAGCGCGTGTTCGAATCCCACTGATGTTGTCTAAGTGATTGTCTTAGTGATTGCTTGAGTGATTACACACCGATAAAATTTAGCGGTTCCATTATCAAGACCCTTGCCTATAATCATATTCAAGATAATCACTAAACCAACATTAGTGGGATTCGAACACGCGCTATAGAGATAGTAAGCGTTTTTGAGATGGAGTT